>WAAF01004312.1:5917-26918 GCA_013400475.1 Tricholaema leucomelas | reverse complement strand
TGCCGGCTCTAGGGGAGATGAATAATCCTCCCGGCTTCTGGGAAGAGGATGAGGTCTTCCCAGCTATCTGGGGAAATGAATACAGTCTCTGATCTTATTCTCCTGGTGAGGATGCTTTGTCTGCCTTGTCTCCTGGCTCCTTCTGGGTGCTTTGTCCAGGGACTGGTCTGGGGACTGCTGGCAGTACCTTGGGCACTGGAGAAGGATGCCGTGCAGTCTGAGCATGTTTCTCACGCTGGCTGGCAGGCTGATCGCATGTGCAGACAAAAGGGTCTGCTCCTGGTATCTTGGCAGCAATGGCTTTTACCAGGTAATGAAGGCAGCGGGCGTGCAAGGTGTGCACGGCTGGCTGGGGAGTCTGAGCTCCTTAGATAATAACAGGCAATGCAGGATCAAGTCCTGATTAGCTCACCACAGCTGGCTGGGAGATTCTGTCTCCATAATATCAGCATATCAGGTGTGCATGAGTGTAAGCGATCGTGAGCAGGGGAGCCCGAGGACGGGGCCTGAGCATGAGTGCACACTGGTGAAGTGAGAGTGCATGAGTCAGAGCTAGTGAGAGCTAGCAGAAGCTCATGTAGAAGAGGCAAGCAATAGAGGGAGAGGAAGAAGCAAGCGAGGGCACATGTGAGCTCCCATTTATGAACTGTGGGCCTGAGATTAATTGCCTAATTGGCCACTAGTGACCAATCAGAGTTGGCAGTCAGTCAAACAATACCATAATAGGCTAAATCACTTGCCTGGTACCTCCAAATATGGAGAGAGCATAGGCTAGGCCACACGCTGACAGTGTGGGCTCATGCAACATGTTTGCAACCAGCTTGTTTACTACCTGAACCTTTAGGCAGGCCAGACTCTATGGCACCTAGGCCCATTGTACCTTTTGTGCCTTTAATGTGTTTACCCCTGGTTTGGGGAGGAAAACATGTTTGGGCAGGCAAGGCAAAGTAAAGCATAAAATATAAGCCTATTTTTGGGCCTACAGGCCCTCCACAACAGAGAGCCAACCAGATCCTGGGCTGCATCAGGAGAAGTGTGGACAGCAGGTCGAGGGAGGTGATTCTCCCCCTCTACTCCACTCTGGTGAGACCCCACCTGGAGTACTGCATCCAGTTGTGGAGCCTCCATTACAAGAAGGATGTGGACATGCTGATTGCCTCTGGATTACCTATTGGCCCAAGAAGGTGGGGTATGTGGGAAATTCAATCTCACTAGTTGTTGCCTTGAAATTGATGATGAAGGAAAGGCGGTGGATAAATTAATTAAAGAAATTAAAAAGCTGGCTCATGTACCTGTACAAACATGGAATGGGATGAACATAGACAAATGGTGGAAGGATAACTGGTGGAATTTTGAGGGACTTGAGCAATTATTTTGGGGATTAATAACATTCATGTTACTGTTGATGTTCATCCCTCGTCTGCTTTCCCTCTTAAGTGGTATAAGGAAAACTACTGAATCTCTAAATTTTACTATTCAGAAGGAAGGTAAAGACAATATCTAAATAAAGGTACTGCACTCCAAACCCAAAGACAAACAAATCAGACTAATTTTAGAAAAATTTGAAAGACATTAATCAAAATATTTGGAAAAAGGAGGAGGGATTGTGAGAAAGAAGGATATGATTCATGGTGAGATAGGTAAATGTATTGTATAGGGGGAGCAGATGGCGGGATGTGCTGCATCCAATTGGTTTCTGTTGATAGTCACAAGAGTGCAAGTGACCAAGGGAGTATGTGCACCACCTGGGGGTCACTCAGGGGACAGGAGAGGAAGATGTCTGCCTTCATGCTGTCAACCACCAAAAAGAGGACAGGAAGACCCTAAGAGTCAAACCATGCAGGCACACAAATGCTCCTCTTCTTCCAAGAACTGTTTGGCATAGTTCCAAGAATTTTAAAGCATAATTCATGGAACTCATTGTTTACTTATATGTTTCATGTATGTTTATGTTTATATGACTAACTAGTCATATAAAAGGTCAAGTGTAACCATTTCTTGTCATGCAAGTTGGTGGGCACAGACTCCCCTCACATCCAGTGCTGTTTGCATATTGCCTCACAAAATAAAACCTTGACTTTTTTTTTTTTCACACTGCTGTGGACAGCTCATTAATAGCAAAATTGGCTTATTAATAACAGCTTGTTGTCTGAAATCAACAGAGAAATGCCTGCAGACATCCTCAGTGTACTCCAGTGTACTCTTTGCTACTACAGGTATCCCTCTTGCCAGAGGAGGAAGGCTAGGCCAGGCTGCTCCTCTGGCCCTACCACAAGACCCCTGCCCTCACCCTCCATCTTCTCTGGGGACAAGCCCAACTTTTCTCCACCCTCTCCAGCTTCAGTGAAGGGCCTGTAGCCCAGATGTGTCATTCCCAGAGCCTCATGTCTGTGGGCAGGGCAGGTTATAAGGTGCTGTAATCTGGTTCTAGCAGTGTCACATGTGCAGGTGCATGAAATGACACTTCACAGGCCCACAGGTAGCTACCAACTCTGGCTACCTCCTTTATTGTCAAAGGGTATCTGATATGCCTTCACATGGATGCTGGTGATGGGTAATTAAATGGACAATTACCTAGCGAGAAGTGCATAATTAACAGTCACCATGTACCGGTGGAAATCTGTGACCAAAGAAGAGGTGCCTGAACCACTGAAATAAACAGCTTGGCTAGCTCGTTACCCCATCAGTGATGGCTTACAGGGTCTTGGGTGCCACATCACACTATAATCAGTGTCGTTTACATTACATCTTTTGTAGCACATTGTTACAAGCTAGTTTATGCCTGGAAAGTTTCTTATTTCATGGAGAAGCAGATCAGTGAAGGAATACTTCTGCAGAGCTGAGATGATTGGGGTCTCAAAGACCATTTGCTATTGCATTTGACAAAACACATCCTGTGACTCTGCTAGGATGCTTTAGGATTGAACAAGGACATTCAAATCCTAACACAAAGCAGAGAAAGCAGGGCCTGCAGGGAGAGGGAGGAATCTGGAGGGATCAGCCATCTCTGTTCATCCCTACAGCAGGGATGGGAGTACTATTACCTAGTTCATCTCAAGCAAAAGATATTTCAAAGGCAGGAAATAAAAACTGAAATTCAATCATAGAAATCCTTACTTGCAGCCTGCTGTCTATTGCAGCATTCATCTGACAGCAGCCTATGGGCAGAGGAAAGAAAGAGATGGAGATTCAAATATGTACCTGTCACACAGGGGTCCTGTCCTGTTCAAAGAGGACCTCGCTGCTGCCAGCAGGACTGGGGCAGAAGGGGCTCAAATCCTGCTCTGTCTTATTCCCTCTTAACAGAGGCAGCAAGGGTTTTCATTCAGGAATGAGGGCAAAGAGACCTTCTACACATCTTATTGAGTCTTACACTGATACAACAGGTGAATGTTAGATGGTTGGTTTTCAACCAGTCAGCTTTGCTTACCAGAGGAAAACAAAATGTATTTTAGGCTATCAGTGGCAGAGTTTTAATGGATGTTCAGTGAAGAAGGGTCCTGACAGTCCAAGTATTATTCCAGGTAAACAATGTATTCCTGGAAGCCTTAAATAAAAGAAAGACCTTGCTGAAATAGCTTGGGGAGCTCTTATTCCCCAACCATTTATTTTTTGTAGCAGAATCCCAGTGCCACACTAGCAGTACTGATAATAAGAAGCAAACAGAAATATTTTTCTTTATTTGAAGCTAGCTACATTCTCAATTTGGTAAATGAGGAATATTACCCAGATGGAAAAGAAAAGCAAGCCCTAAGCAGCCCATACTCTTCCCACCAGGTCAGACAAAGATAGAATATGAAGCACAAGTTGCCTTCTCATCAGAAGCTGAGGTCATGCTGTTTTAGCTGGATTTATTCAGCAATAACGCAAACCTCCTCTCTCAATGGCTGGATTTCACACTTCTCAAAGAAACAATAAATGAGGGGCAAAAAGGGAAATGGCAGCTCTGATAGACAATTCTATCTGTATTGAAGAACATCTGTGGCAGAAGAACTTTCCCTCACTTTCAGAAAAAAAAAGAAGACAGCAAAGTCAGAAAAGGGAGAGCAATTTTAATAGCAGGGATCAGCACTGGCATCTGGTATCCCCACTGTGATAAAGGAGACAACCTTTCCCTAGGAAATTTAAAGTCCAGGATGTAGACATTTTCATCTGCCACTTAAAAAAAAAGCTTCTATACTGCATGTCAATATTTTTTGCTCTCTCTCTGTCATGTACAACTGCAACACAAATAGAAAGAGTCTCTACCTCCATCTTGGATTAATACAAATGTCATTTCTCCTCAACTATTTTTATACAGCTACTGTCAGCCATATCAACTTTAAAATCTCATTTTAGTTGGGATAGTCTTGAAAATGCTGCCTGACTTCCCTGGAAGCATCTGCAGGTATTTTTATTTATTCTTATTCCCATGGTGATTTTCTTTTTCTCTATATTTTTAACAATTTCTCTTTTTTATACTCTGGTTATCAAGCCCACAAAGCAAGCAGAGAGCAAATAAACAAGCACCAGAGGCCAAAAACTGTGGAATAATATTTAAATATTTCCATTTAAAAAGAACTTTTCCTCTAAATGTCCTCCAATCTTTAGATTTACCTTCTAGAGAGATCAACCTATTTTCAGTTCACAGGGCCAGGTGACCTTTCTTTATCAATTGTTGGATGGTCACCATTCAGAAATTATTGACCAGCTTAGGAGAGCAATAGTAACAGACTGGTTTAGGTCTCATAACCCTATCTCAACCAAATGGATTGTTTTTGAGAAGCCCTGAGGATAATAAATAACCTAGCCAAACACACACGTTAAAAAATTGGGGCTGCAGGGAAAACCAGAAAACGCTGTGGTCGTGATAGGCCACATTTTAGCTCTGTAATGGGCATAGGTCAGCTGGTGGCTTCTCAGGTATTTGGAACACAGTTGTTTGCATGTTAAGAATTCAATTCCTCCAGTGGGCAAGGAAAGCTAAATACATGACTCTGAAATCTCTTCATAGTTTAATCCCAATGAACTCCTCTCACATGGTTTACATCCCTTACAATTAATTTTGGGACAATGTCATGCAAATAAACATACCAAAAAAATCCAAACCAGGTACTGCTGCAGCAAACCTCTCTCAAAAGCAAGGAGGGGACAAAGAGGAAGTGCTATTAAGGGATTGCTTAATTGAGTGATCTTACTTTGTTTTAGCAGATTGCCTGTGAAGATTATTTATAAAGCCACAGGAAGGAAAAAAGGAGAAGGTGATGACGGCATGCACAATGCTGAATTTCTTGCACTGTAAAACCAAGAGCTGAGCACTGGTGCACAGCATAACAGGCTGTGTTAGCTCCTGAGAGTGAGGACAAGGGTAGTTCTCCCCTGCTCCAGGATAACAGCTGAGAAGAATCACAGGATCACAGGATGTCAGGGGTTGGAAGGGACCCAAAGAGATCAAGTAGACCAATCCCTGTGCCAGACAGGACCACACAATCCAGCTAAGGTCACAGAAAATTGCATCCTTTGTAAGAAGGTGTAGTGTGTAGCAGCTTAGCAGAAAAGGTGTAGGATGTGCTGCAGAGGCCTCACATGCCACTTTGCCGGGGGAATAGTACAAAGAAGTAGCAAAGAAGAGACTTTGTTCTTGGCCCAGCCTTTGCTACAAGAGGTCAAGTTCATTTTTGAGATTTTGAAGCAAGTGGATTGAGAATGTCTGAGATAGCATAAAAAGGAATAAAGGAATACAAAAGAAAAGAGAAGGAAACCCTTCAAGATTCTTAAGAAAAAAAACATGGCTTTTTTGATGCCTCTGAAGTTACAAAACATTCCTTAATGTTCTTCAGTCCCTCCCTTCATGCAGCTCAGGGTGGCTGCACCTGTGTCCCCACTGCAGTGGGGCACACCACCTGAAACAGGCCACTAAAAATCCTTTTTTAAGTATTTCTTTCTGTGGAGTGACAGCAGTTTCCTTCAAGGAGAAGAGTCCTATGAACCCTTTGAGTTTGCTGTCATAAATTCATTCTGCATCCATAATGTCAGGCAGCTGCAAGTGATCCCAAAATCCACTGAGTTCACACATGCAAAAATAAGAGGTGGATCATTAGCTTAAATATAGCTTTCCAGGTTAAGGTATATTAAATGCCAGATTGAAGAGTTTTATACTGACAGTGACAGCAGGATCTCAGTCCCTAGGGCTGGGCGTAGGAGTTTGATGGTTCAAGACAGTCAGACAGATATCTTCCATTTCCTTGCCTTTAGTCATCCAAGTACCTCTGCTAGTTTATCATTCTAGGCAGCCATCTGTTTTACTGGTATAACAAGTCAAGCAACTTAGATGCATATTTCATCCATTTTCTCCAGGGCTAGTTTTGTTCTAACACATACAGAGACAGTTTGTTTTATCAAATCAGGGAAAAAATAATCCTAGACATCAGGGAAAACACACACAGGACATCCTACAGAACCTGTATGGCAGACAGCAAACACTGCATCCCATATTTGTCTTTTGGCACAGCAAAATGATAACCAGAAACTCTGAAGCTCAGAGGCATATTGGAATATCAGCTCCAACATATGGACCTACATAAGGTCACTACAACATCTCAAAAGAAAAAGCCCCTCTTGCAGCTTTTCTGCATGCAGTTGACTTGGGGTTTTTTGACAGGACATGTTTTCTCTCAGTATTACAAACAGCACCAGGTCTACATGTTACTTGTGGCTCAGGTGATTGCAGTAAAGACAGAGCACACACACCAAGCTAACAAGTCTAGAGCTGCCTGCTACTTTTATTGGCCCTATACTCTACCTATAGGCACAAGAAGCAATGAATTTATCATCAGTGTTAACTCATCCCTGCTCATCCTTGTACCTCAACACCTCATACTCTCCAACGCCCTTGGCCTCATGCTCTCTGAGATAGTTCAATGGGTCTACCTCGGTGGTGAGAACTCAAGGAGAGGATGTACATGGGCTTCATCTCTCTTTACCTCAAGTTCTCTATTTGCGTGCTAGAGACAAAATTGCTTCAGAAACCTGTAGCAATGAGGGAATCAAATCCGATGTCCAGCCTAGCTCAGTAGCCACACTGCCTTCATGTGCAAGCCCCATCAAAGGAGGGGCAGTCCCAGTCCTTGTCCGGGCACAAGCACTGCTTCTGCTGCTGGGAGGCAGGAGGAACTCAGGCTTCACAGCACATTTCACCACAGATCCATCTCAGGCAGTGCTGTTATTAACTGTTAATTCGCTACACCATATCTGATGCTATACAAAGGGGATGGCTGCTGAAAGGAAGCTGGCTTCGCACAGTGAGGTGATGTGGGTTATGTCCTCTGCCATCACCCTCTCTTGTTTCTTTGTTTTTTTCAGTCAGTCAGAATTCTTTAAAACTCCACATGAAAAGTAAATACTCAGCCCAACTCATTCCATCTTTAATACAAGCGGTAAATAACATTTTCCCAGTCATTCATATTCTGTGCCTTGAATTTTGTGCTAAAGAGCTTTATGTGTGTCAACACTGGAAACGTCTCTAAGGCAGGCTGTGCTTAGTAGTTAATACTTCTCTGCTGCATACCTGAGATGAGGAATCATTGCACACCCTGTGAGCGATCCAGTATTTATACATAATTATCTCATTACTAGGCAGCTATTCCCATTTTATCTAGACTTTAATATTTCTTGATGCAAAAAAAGCATACAAAGAGGGTTCAAAGAGCCAACTCTGTCAAACTCCATCTTGATAGGCAATTACTCAACTGCAGGTTACCGTAAATATAAAAAGGATTATCCTCCACCTGTACTAAGCTGTCTTACCTTGCCTCATTGTCTCTGCCTGTACCTAGGACTGGCACAAGCTCCTTCCTGAACATGGTACCTAAGTGATTCATGAGGTGTCCCCCAGAACTCTGCAAATGCTTAGCAAAGATTTTCCTTCTGCTTCCATCAACATGGTTCCCATCTTCCTTCTCTTCTCGTCCCAGGATTTTGCTCCAAGCCTGTTCCGGGTTAGGGTGGATCCCTCCCCTGGGAGAATAAACTCACCACAACACAGATATTTTTTTGAAAGTCAGGGAAAGATGAAATTGTATTTCTTATAGTGCAAGTATAACAGTATAAAGAGAGATAACTACTAGAAAAGAAAAGAAAAAAATAACCTTAAGGGAGATGGGGGAGGGGTCAAGAGGCGGCAAAGCAGCAAAAGCAGCAGCAGCCAAAACAGCAGCCAGGGAAGATAGGCAGGCGCAGCTCAATGTATACGGTTAACACTCCAGGAGGAGTGGCCCTGAACTCAGGTGGTCTTGACCCCTCCCCAGGGGTGGGTCTGGACACCACCAGGTGATGGTTAGCCCACTCCCCCCCTTCCTGTCCCATAAAAGCAGGGGGACTTCCTGTTTTTCTCTTCTCTCAACCACTCCACAGCTCTGTCAGGGCCACACTGCAGCTCTCTCTCCCTGCATCTCTCTACCACGTGGTCACTACCACCACAGAAATTCGGGTTGCATTTATACCTTTTTTGTATTTGTTATCCTTTCCTTCCCTACATCTTTTGTAACTTCCCTACCTCTGATACCCCTTTTTAAGTTACTGTTAAACCTTTCTTTCCTTTTTTTTTTTTAACTTCCAAATCGAGTGAGACTGATTTATTTGGGTGGGCTTACCTCTCACTTCCAATTCCTTTCTTTGGGGAAGGAGGGAGGGGAGAGGGAAGGGCACTTTTTATAAATTGTCATCGGTTCTATCAAAATTATTAGTGTCTCTGGGAATTTAAATTTGAACTCCAGACATGCAAGCAGCAGAAGCCAGCAAAGGGGAAGAACAAGCTGTGCTTTGTTATGAACAGGTTAGTTGAAATCCTAGTCTGGGGTGAAATGCAATGAGGCTGGTTTAAAAGTTATGAAATAATTTACTAACCATATATACAAAGATAATTCCCCCAAACTGATTTACAACTGTCCACACAAGTTCTTGGATGCAGTTAGCAGAACTATTTTACAGAATGTCTCTATACAATGGAATTTTGACAGATTTTAGAAATATCTTTGATAGAGAGTCCTGTGGCTTAATTCACCACTTGTGAACTAAATTCCTTTAGCAACTTGAATAAAGAATTAAGAATACTCACTAGTCCTCAGTCAAAAGTCAGTGGCCCAAAACATAGGTAGGAAAATATTTGATACAAGTCCTGTGGTGAATTTCTCATGGAATCAGCTGCTGGCTGAGGTGGCAGGTGGATGGCAGGTAATTGAGGAATGAACAAGCACACAGGCAAGCACGCAAGCACCTATGCACCTGTTTACCCCCTTTTATAGGATGATGGCGGAGGCTAATGGTCTCATTGGCCACATTATCACCCAATCACCTTTGGCAATCACCCAGATATATCCAAAAAAGGAAGAACCCACAGGCTGTTCCCTTCCAAAAATTGGGGGTGCATACGCCTTGCACACGACAGGGGTGTAGTCTTATGAACCCCTCTTGTGCAACTGGACCAAACCAGATTAGGTTGTCAGGGTTTCTTTGCCCTGTTTTCCCATCACTGGCCACAATGCAGAAAGGCAGGTAAACACACTCAAGCCTATTCTGTGATCCTTGGGACTCTCCACCACATGCTTCTAGACATTAAGCTCTTGATGCTCCAATTAAGTTATATTAACTTATCTACTGTTGCCATCATATGGCCTATCCCTGGAACGTTCACCTCTCCCCTATGTCTGAGCTAGAAAAATGAGCTCAAACTGTCACAGAGCCTTTATCTGGAGAAACTTAAAATCCCATCATTACTCCCACATCAGGCAACTGAGCTGGACTGAGACAGGAAACATGCTGAAAATATTGAGAGTGTGGAGGATGTGTATTTCTCTCCTGTAGTGAAAAGTTTATTTTCTACACACCAAGATCTGCTTTTTGTTAAACCAATGGTATTATTTTGGATTTCCCTTGAATAAGCAAAAATATCTTGCAGTCCTGGTAAGCCTGGCCTCAGTGCCAGGCTTGGTTATGATTTTGGTGGGGGGGGAAATATTCACAAGTAAAGGATTAAAATGTTTATTTTCTATCTTTGAATCTGAAAAAAGAAAATGAGGGGGGAAGGAGAGTAACTCAACTAACCCCTATACAAAAACTGCCGGTAGCTAAGAAAGAGTGAGATGGCAGCCAGGGCAAAAGCATCTGTAGAAATCATAACCTGGCAACTTTAGCAAAATGCATTCTTGTGCTCTTATCATAGAGAGGCAGTCTCTCATCACAGCCTCACTGCTTACATTCAGCTAACTAGGTAATCACCCAAATCAAAATCATCGTCCCCAATCATGTCATCTCACTGCTTTCATACATCTGAAGGGATGTGAGAAGCTGCCACCACTGTCCAGCAACAACCCATGGCACAAGGCTGCTGGTCAGCTTCATACACTGACATGGAAAGAAGCACTGACAGCATCAAAGGGGATGTTCAGGCCAAGGCTTTCAGAAGGGTTTTTGTAACTCTTAAAGATAATCCCAGCTGTAGCCATCACCCTAATGGCTGCTAATGCAGACTGGGTTAGATTGGAAATGGGACAGGTTTATGTGCCAGTACTGAGCAGACCAGGCTCATGTTTACAGCTCCACTGTGCATCATCCAGCTGCATTGCTTTGGCTGTCTGTGGTCTGTTATTTGTTCCTATAACAGTGGCTTAGTTATTTCCATGGGAAAAAGAGATGGTCTGTCAGACTATATGACCCAACTTCTCATTTCTGTTTGGTGCTTGTGAAGTACAAAGCCATGGTAGTCACCGCCTGCCCCTGATAACTGTTCTCCAGCATTACACAAAAGAGGACTGGCCGATCACCTACAAATCTTACAAACTGCTCTCGCATTTACAGTAAGCTCACATTCTGTAACAAGGAGTCATATACTCCTAACAGAGTATTTATTGCAGCTACAAAATCTTCTACACAAATTGGTAACAACTCAGCTAAGTGTCTCCTCTTTCATGTTGCTATCCATTAGTTTTCACTCCTAATGAGTAAAGTCTGATATTGCATGTCAAATAGAATAGAATAGAACAGAATAGAATAGAATAGAATAGAATAGAATAGAATAGAATAGAATAGAATAGAATAGAATAGAATAGAATAGAATCAATCAGGTTGGAAGAGACTTCCAAGATCATCCAGTCCAACCTATCACCCAGCCCTATCCAGTCAACTAAACCATGGCACTAAGTGCCTCATCGAGTCTTTTCCTGAACACCCCCAGGGATGGTGACTCCACCACCTCCCTGGGCAAATGATTGTGATAGATCAAGTGATGCATCAGGCAAAATTCTAAATGCAAGTTTTGGGCACCACCAGAAACATAGAAAGCATCTACTGTTATGTATAATAATAATCTGTCGTGTTCAGTGTAACCCACAATTAATTTTATTCACCTGTGCATTCTTTCTTTCGAACATAGGTTTATTTTCAGCTAAGTTCAAAGGCTAGAAGTGGGAAATTAAGCGTTTCCACCTTTTATTAGAGATATGGAGATGCAGTCTATATCTCCCCATACTCTGTATAGTTTATGCCAGTGCAAAATACTGGTTTGATACAAGCAAAGTGATTGCTATATTGGCCGTCATTAGATAAGAATGCTAATGAAGATGCAGTAGTACTACCTAGCAACTGGAACATATGTACAAGATTGCTGCATGGCTTATCCTCTAGCTGCACACTGCATGCTAAAGCCTGCTCTGCACAATTTCATTAGAGAGATGATGGATGGAAGAATTAAATCTACGTTATATCTACCTGTGCTGTAATCACACTTTGGTGTGCTGCATAAATATCCCATTTAATTGTGCCCATTTAAAGGCAGTAAATAAGATTTTTTGCAAGGCAATGCAGATTGCCTTCTCCCCACCCTTGCACACCTTAAAGATATTGCTCAGCCCTTGCCTTGACACAATATTTGAAATGTCATCCACTGCTTGCTTTCAGTACAAGAAAGTACTGCTAAGGGCAAAGGCCTTTGCTTTACAGCATACGAATTTATCTTTCTCTTATTTCCTAATCCTATTATCAATATCTGCTTTATCTGTTAAACCCAAACTCAGATGTATTCTAGCTCCATTAAAACCATCCAGCAGTGTGTCTTTGGCAGTCAGAAGCTCACTTCCTAATGCTGCTTTTTGGGTAATGTACTCCAAACTGCCCTTTATGTACTCTTTTCTTCAAAAGCCTTTGCTGCTGCTCAGGATCCCTGTATGATATGAATGCGCTTCTCTGAATCTGTCACCCGAAAGCACTTTCTGGGTGCCTGCATTCATTAACTGAGGGAAATAAGGCTCCACTGCTGCAAGCACAACTTAAATTAATCCCTATGTTGGTTGGGATATTTTAAAAGAAGAAACTTCTTAAAAAGCTAAGATCTGGTGCAGCAAACCTGTGCACTCTCCATTAACAATTTACTTAATACCAGTTAAGGAAGCAGTCTGATGATCCTAGTGAAAACCAGGGTCACACTGTAAAGAATACACATAATAGCACTACCCATTAAAGGTACAACTTGATTTTCCTCTGTGTATCAGACACAGGTACTATTAGTCTATTAGCATCAAGCACTAAGGAAGACATACGTAATATGGCACAAGTGGCTCAAAGGCAACCAGCTGCCTCCATCAGTGTTCAGTTTTGCTGTATTTCAGGAGAGTTGCTCTCACACTGGTATTTGAACTCCTCAGTGTGCGTATACCCATGGGAGCATACCACAGAATAGAATATTCTTTTCCTTTTCCCCCTTTCTCACCATTGTCTTTCCTACCTCACTTATACTTGTTTCCAGGGGGTTTTATCCCACAGTTCTATCATTCATGTAGGTTGTTCCAGCACTAATTTTCCATCAGTTTGGAGTTTGGGGGTATTATTCTCCAATAAATGTGCCCAAGACCTGGACAACGTTAGGGTATTTGAAAACAACTTAAGTCATCAGAAAAGCTATAGTCCTTCTGACCTGACTATTCATCACAGCCATTACAACTTCAATATGTGACTTTATGGGGACAGACAGTCAGTTTGTCTCAGAGTGGATTCTGTATCCTTAACTTGAGCCAGGAGCAGTCTTCTCATTAGGTTTCAATAGCCCAAAGCCACGGGAAATTTGGATCAGGCTTGAGCATTGCTGGGCTCTGTTAGAGTGAAAGCACAATCAACGTCAGCCATATTAGTGGTGGCAGAACATAAGATTGCTCAGCAGTGTATGTTAAAAAACAACTAGTCATCCGAATTGAATTTTCAGCCAAGGCCTAAGAGGCCAGATTCAATCATCCACCTAAAATTATCAGTCAATATTCCCTGCTTCCCTTTTCAAGGGAAAGAAACTGCTTGTCTATTTTTCAGTCAAACAGGTGGCTTTGAGGCAGCTAACCAGCTGGAGGATAGCTAAATACTTTTGCCGAGACAAGAGCTTGCAACATGACTGATTATCTTCCTGTTGTACTAGAAGTCGACCCTCCTCAATGATCATCCTCCCCAGCTCCTGCTCTGCAAACATGAGGCAAAACTCTTCTGAGAGCTGTGGAGGTGGTCTCAAATGCCAGCCTTTGCCTGGCCTCTGCATTAGCTACCTGCTGGGGCAGCAACAACAAAAAGCTTGGATTCTGAATTTAGAGACTCTGAAGATACACCAGCACCAGAGTTTCTGTGTCCGTCCCTGGCATAGAGAAACTTCCTGGACATTTTATTCATGCCTCTATTTTCACGTATGTGAAATGGCTATGGCCAAAATAAGACATGACATAGACATTAAGAGAAGAAATCAAGTATAAAATGAAGAACTCTAAGGCTGCAGGCTTGCTTCTCATTATCTTCCTGTCAATCTCCTCATCACAGTCTGCTTTCAATCACCCTGTCTATGGAGTCCCATCACTCTTCTCATCAATTTTTACACTGGAGCAGGCTGCCCAGAGAGGTTGCAGTCTCCTTCTCTGGAGACATTCCAAACCTGCCTGGACACGTTTTTGTGTGACCTGCACTAGGTGACCCTGCCCTGGCAGGGGGTTGCACTCGGTGATCTTTTGAGGTCACTTCCAACCCCCTCTGTGATTGTGTGATTCTATCTTTGCTGGCAGGAACTGCAGCACTGTCTGTGTATGAGGGCACCACCAAACGTTTCTGAACATTACTGGAGGCAGCAGAAGCTCTGCAGACCAGCACAGCTACCACAGACAAAGGGCATCCATAAATTACAGAAGCATTGTCTGGGCCTGAGGACAGGTGGATCTGAGGTAAAACACACAGGAACATTGGGAAAGCAGAAAGGAAAAGGAATTATTATTTCTCTAAGTGATTTTCCAGTAGTATTTTAGATGAAATTTTAAATAGGAGGCACATGAGGGGAAATTATTTAAAATGTAGATTGTTTCAGCTGTGGGTTTCCATCCCAGGCAATGCAAATCTTTAGGAAGAACGAACAAACAAACAAACAAACAGAGGTTTTGTTGCAGATCTGTGTTACAAATGTGCAAGTCAGGTTTACCTCATTGTGACAGTTTATAACAACTGAATATTTTTATTCAGTGGGGAGAGACCCAGACCAGTAGCTGTAGATGCATGTCTGATTAGGTGTATAATTTCCAGTCCAAGCTGCTCATGAGCTAATCCACCTCCCACATCACTGTTCGCAGGATCAAGCCCTCCAACAGTGTAAAAGCAAAGGAATGGGCAGGAGATGAATTGCAAAAACAGCTTTCAAAGAGCAGAAATGCCTTGGGTTGATAGCTGAGAATGCACTGCTGTCTCTAGAGATGAGTTCTCTTATACCATCTCTCTCACTGTCACGGAAACATTGTTTGCTTGGGTTTGGGTTTTAGATGAAAGCATGGAAAAAGAAGTACTTCAGTGAAACTGTATGCCATTCGTGGAAGGAGTTCTCTATAACTGCCATGTTATTTTTTGTATTACAAGGGAAAACAGCAAAGTATGTTGGTAATATTGGAAATAACACAAAGGGAACCAAGCATTTACAGTGTAAATAATTGTGTTGTTTCTTGTGCATATCTCTGTGTCACAGCTGTATGCTTTAGCTTTGCCTGAGAACACACTACAAGCCTGTACCCATAGGTACAAGGCTTGAATCTGCACAGTGCAGGGAGTTGTCATCATTTGGATTACTGAGATGTCAAACAAATGCCCACAAACTTTGCAGAACAGAGGACAGGAAATTGAACTGCCTGCAAGAGAGTGTTATGGAGGTAGGAATTAATTAGGCCAAGTCAGGAATTTATAAAAATAGAGTTATTTTATTTTCCCAAAAACCTGCCCCCAAACTATATACAGAAGATAATTTAGATTTAATTAGCAGGTTCGTTCTTAGTTGTTTGAGAATATCTATACGGGTGCCAGATAGACTTGACTAATTCGAAGTCAGGAGTTGGAAAAGGCTTGAGCTATTAAATATAGTGTTCCCCCACTATCAAAAATAAGGCTGAGCTGAAAGCTACTCACAACAGAGCACGCTGGCTTGAAAGAAGGACGAGTCAAAGGTCTGTCCTGCGGGTCTTTTCAGAAACCTCCAGGGTCATTAAAGAGCGATAAAGCTGCACAATGGGATGCTTAAGGTGAAGTCCTTGGGCATCTTCGGGGCAAGAAGAGGCTTCGTGTGTAGAAGCTATCCAGGCGGGGGGGGAGAAGAACTCCAAGGTGAGGAACGAAGTCCATGGCAGGCACACCAAGGTGGGAACACCCCAAGGCAGGAACCCCCCAATATTTATACCTTTCCTAGACAAAGAGCTGAGTTACCACTTCCTAGGCACGAAAAACACACAGCCAATCCTCATCCAAGTCCAGCACAGGCCCAGCACGGGGCACCCCTCATGCCAGAAGGGTCCCCCTGCTCCCCCGCTTCACGCCTGCAGGGCAGGGGTGGAGGAAACAGGTCTTTTTCCTCTCCCACTCAAACCACAGAGGGAGAGGAAATTTCTGGGGTACACAGGACCTCCAGGACAGATAGCTTCTAGTGGATAGGAACTAGAAAAGTCACCTATGTCTCTCTGGCCTTACACACTCAAGTTATAATCTTTAAACCAGTCCATATCTTCCAGTTTCTGTCTGCCATTCCCCTCTAGACAATACACGTGGCCCTCATATTTGGTGCAGTTCCATGGAGCTGGGTATGGGTTCAGCTGAAAAAAAGCCCTCCACACACACACAAAATAGAACAAATAACCCAGCCTTCCTGAGATGAGTTCAATGTGCAGCTTCAAAGGCAGCTTGATCACACACCAGAAGGGGAAAAACAGAAGTGGAGATTTCAACTGCTGATGCTGCCCCCAAATTACAGTCCAAGCAGCCTCAGTGATTTTCAGGACTCAGATTCCCACAGGTGAGCTTACCCACTGGCAGTAGAAAAAAAAATACAAGCCTCATTTCAACATAACTTCAGTGTTTTCCTTCTGTTTTATGTAGGTGAAGATGAAACAGCTGTCCAAAATGGGAACCAAATGACCATTCAGACAGGTCAATACCATCTAGCAGAACTAAGAAAACTCAACTCCAAGCACAAGGACAGAAATACATATTCTGATGGTAGCATTGCCATTCCTCAGTAGTTACAAATGCATTTAGCAAATACAATACAACAATTATTAATTTTCACTAAGAACTAGGCTGAGATCCCTATGTTGGTTTAGAGTAAACTGTAAATGCTGAGCAGAACAAAAGGGTTTGACAGGACTTGCCTTAGTTCTGAGCAAGGCTACAGCAATGCAAGTCTACAGCAACTGTTCACCAAGGAAACGGAAAAAAAGCTAATGTTCAAGGATTTGCATTTCATCAAAATAATTATTTTTGGAGCTTTGTGCTAGTTTGAAGCTAGCTAGAATGTTTTGGTGAGAAGGACTAGATCATAGGCTATGAAATGAAAACCATGGTGATGTCTACTTCGCTCACAGTCTTGCTGAGATGTGTAAAAAAGAAAAGTAAAACATAGATTAGGTCACTTGGCACTTCGCTCTGGGCTTTGCTCTCTGCTCTTCACCTGGTGGAGAGCTGAGGCTGTTGGCTGAACTTCATCTTGCTTTCTAACCTCACCCTCCATTTGCTTTTGGCTGATTCACCTTTGCTTCTTAATCCCCCTGGCCGAATTTCCATTCTTCCTTGGGACTGGGGTAAGGTTGAGAGGGGTAGGGGGAAGGTGAGGGGGTGATTGAGAGCCCCTCCTGGGGACTCAGGTTTCTGGGAAGGGAGTTGTGTTTTTCTGTATTACCTTCTTACCTTGTATATTTCTGCATATATATCTGTATATACTGTAACTATCTGCTTGTAAATTGTGCCAGCTGTAAATATAAGCTTCATTCAAATTTCCAGAGCCAGCTGAGTCTAGTCTGGGTGATTTCTAAAGTGGGGGGGGGGGGGGCTGGGGGACACCCAAACCACCACAAGCTTGAAAAAGAACATCCTGAGATCACTTTCATTCATTTGGATTCCTCTTCTGAGCACAAATCCAATTAAATTTCAAATTGCAAAATACATGTCTAATCTAGCTCAGATATTTGACTTCTAACAAAAAAATAGGATGCCTGTATGTTTGTGGGGAACCCTGATGTCCCGTGAAACTCCTATTTTCTATATTCTTCAGTCTCCCTAGAAAAAAACAAACAAACAAACAAAAACCCACAAAAACAAAATCAGTATAAAGTATTGGGAAAACTAAATTGTATCCCAGTCAAATGAAACTGCAAAGGTTTTTTCCTTGGCAGGCAGACAGATGTGAAGAGCTTCATGTTCTCTGTGTGCACAGTTTACTGAAGAACAGCACTGGAAGGCATGGAACCATTTGAACGGGGATCAAGAAAGACACCAGAACACAGGAATCATGCAAAAAAATAATGCTGTAATTTTGGGGGAACATGAGCTAGTTACAAGAGCCATGCCCACTTTCACTTGTGTGAGGAGCACCCTGAAATATAACCACCTGAATGCATCCCTTCCCAACCACCTTCCGCTACAAGGTCAAAGAAAACACAGGTTTCTGAACAGGAGCATTCTCTCGTTCCTTGCTTCCCTCTCAATTCCAAGTGTCTAAAAAGAAGGGAAATTATTTTCCAGATCATCACAAATGGTTTGGGGACAAAGTGCTGTCAAGCTCAAAATAAAGATTTTTTGTGAAAGCTTCCATCAGTCATACAGCAGGGAAATGATACTATACAACAGCTGCTGGACTTCAAGCAAGTGGATAGGTGTTATCTACAAGAGAACAGCATTTCCAACTGTAGGAGAGAATAAAAGACATGTTAGGAACAGAAGGAAATGAAATCTGAAAGTCTCTTTATGGTTGACACATTTTTTCAGGCTTATGTTCTTCCACGAGGCTGCAGGAAAGGCTGAGCTGGGAGCCCAACGCCCAGGCTGTGCCATGAGACCACCTCCAAGAGCACGGTCATACCCGTGTAGCTGCCAGCCCTGCTGTTACCCAACCATCCATCCCGAGCCTGCACCTTGGGAGGGAGGAGCTGCTTTGGCCCAGGCCAGAGACTGAGACAGGGTGTAAAGGAAACCTACAACAATCTCTACCATGAGGTCTCCAAGGGCTAGGAATCAGTCTCCTGCCTTGGAAATTTCCAAGGGTTAGTCTAATCCTGCCATTAGGTTGATGTAACAAAAAGGGTGGCCTTGAGGGCCCACCTTAGCTCTACACTAACATCACAGAAAGGCTAAAGAGAGGCAGGATAGGAAAAGAAAGAAAAGGGAAATAAAGAAAGATGATCTAAAGTTCATTTTTTTCTTTCTATGTCTTGAATATGATAGTGCAATGTCAAGGTTAAGGCTTCCAAGACTACCATTCTAAAGGAAAATTAAGTTAAATCCATGTCTTCAAGCTACAATATTGTTTGGGAGCAACTGAGGGTAGGACTTTGCCCTAGATGCTGAGTATGTTCTGTTAGAATACAAAATCTAGTAAGATACACACAGAACTTCAAACACTGACTAAATGGAACCTCTCTGGGCCTGTCGTGGAGAGCCCATAGGCCCAAAATAGGCTTATACATGCTTTGTCTTGCCTGGACATGTTTTTCTGTCCACACCAGAGGTAAACACATTAAGTGGACACAAATGAGCACAAAAGGAAACACAATAGACCTGGCACCATAAAGTCTGGCCTGCCCAGGGCTCGGGTTGTGTAACATGGTTGTGTAAGCCCATGCGCCTAGCTTGTGGCTTACTGGGTGCAAGGCCCATGCTATCCCCATATTTGGGAGGCCCAGGCCTGTGGCCTTTGCCTATTATGGTATGCTTTGGTTAACTGCTAAGCTGATTGGTCATTCTGGTGGCCAAGAGGCCATTAATCTCAGCCCACATTTGATAAATAGGGGAACACAGGCAAACAAAGTGCTTATGCCAGCCTGCCTACATGCTTGCCTGCTTGCTTGCTTTTGCTTCACTGCTTGCTGCTGTTTGCCTGTATTGCCTGCTTTTATGGAGCTCAGTCTCCCATGCAGCCATGCACCCTATTGCATGCCTGCTGCCTTATCACTGCCTGGTAAACTCCAGGAGCAGACCCTGGATTGTCTGCACACGATTGGCCAGTGTGACATCGTGCTGAGACTGCACGACATCCTGCTTCTGTACCTGAAGGTCCTACCTAAGAATCCCTGGACATATATACAGATCATGAGGAGCCGGGGACAAGGTCAGAGATTGTCTGCATGTCTGCTTTCCCCTGAAGCCGGGAGGATTCCAGCCTCGACATCCATGGGCAGAGTTCCCTGAAGATTGGACACTTACATAGGCTGTAACGTAGCCCCAGAGGGTGATTGACAATTAGTAAGAATTTGTGAGTAAATGCTTTAATGCCTCTGTAATTCTCTACTGCCTTCTGCCATAGGGCAGAAAGAGCTTGGGCCCCTGTACTGGGCAAACGGTATATTGTCCCCAGAGGGCATTTGGCTGCAGGAAAATTCCTCCCTCTGATTATAGTTTAAATGTTTCCTAGATAACAATATTTACTGTTCGATGTTATTTCTAGAATGTCTTCCACAACCGTGTGAGAACAAATATTAATAATTCAATTCAGTGGTTGGGGGTGGTGAGAGTTCAGAATATCAAAATTAATAAATTATATATTTTTATAGAATATCATCTCACACCAATTAATTTTTCCCCTCCGCAACAGGGCCATAAGACAGTTCCCAACCCAGAGCTCAGCATTAGTCAAAGTCATCTTAAAAAATGGCACTGGATCTTGAGAAGCCTTTCAGAAAAGGTCCATCAATAAAGTAAGAACTGCTCACACATAAAGCTGCCTTGACCATTTTCCTTGTAAAACCTGATCCTACAATGTCTGCATTTTGAGAAAGCCCTGGTATATGCTTGATTAAAACATAAGATGAAGTGGGGGTATTGCTCTATATATTTCACATTCATAGAACTCCTTCACATGAAAAAACCACCAAGAGTCACAGAAAACTGAAGAAGCTGAGCATACATATACAACTGTAAGGCTGGGAAAACCCAGTACCCTCACGAAGTGGAGGGAAGTAAGTGAAGTTAAAATAATCCCAGCTACTTATAAACCCTGGCCTTCAAAACACTCCAAAATCTTGGCAATGCAGTGGTGCTTTCAGCCTGGTTGAAATCAAGAGGTTTGCATTCATTCAGAGCAGATTAACTGAAGAGACAATTAGAGGCCTTCACAGAAAAAATAAACAGGAAAAAAAAAACACAAACAAAACAAACCCAAAAATTAGAAGAAAAGGGAAGGGGAAAGAGAAAGGGAAGGAGAAGGGGAAGGGGAGAGAAAAAGGGGAGAGGGGAAGGCAAAAGGGAGAGGGGAGAGGAGAGAGGGGAGAGGGGAAAGGGAGAGGGGAGAAGGAGAGAGGAAGAAGTCTTGTGAAGCTGAACCAGGGGGTCATTTGTGGGCTGTCACAGAGGGGGATTCTGCCACCTATGTCGATTTTTGGCAGAGGGGAGAAATTAATTGGTTCAAGATAATATTTATAAAAATATATATTTATTAACTTCAATATTCTGAACTCTCGCCACCCCCAACCACTGTATTTAATATTAAAAAGAT
>WAAF01004311.1:0-51061 GCA_013400475.1 Tricholaema leucomelas | reverse complement strand
CAGGCCTTGAAAGTCTCCAGGGAAGGAGAATTTTGTGGAGAGCTGATCAAAATCTAAGAATTAGCCAGAAACATACATTTGCATACAAAAATGCTCATATAAGCAGATACAAAGAGAATTCCCATCCAAGTAGCTTATCTGTCAACTAGACTAGATATATATCAAACAACAGGCATAAGCCGCTGAAGTTACTGCACAGATAAACCTGTGGAAGGAAAAAACGTGTTTTGTTTTGGTTTTTTTTGTTTTTTTTTTTTTTTAATACACATGTGAAATTATCCAGCTGCAGTATCAGGAGCTTCATTTTACTAATTTAAGTGACTGCATTTTAAAAGAGAAGCATCTTTCAATATTACAGCTAATGTCTGGAAGTGAAAACTGAAAACTGCCTTTTCACCAAATTCCTATTATGCCTCAGACACACTTTCAATTCTTACCATATGTTCTCAGAGTCACCATGACCAAAATCACATAATTTCTGGGTGTCACTGTAAATTCCCCTTTTCAAAGAGCAGAGCAAGCAAACCCTCAGAACACCTTTTTTTTAAAGCAGATTTTTTTCAACCCCTCCAACGTCACCAACTCCCTATATACTAAACATGCAAAATCTGACAAAGACAGTCATATACAGCAATGTAGACAGTATTTCAACTTAATTTCTTGTCTGTGCAAAATAACATCAATATGACACAGAGGAGCATCTGGTCAGAGACCAGACACAGCTCCATGCTGACAACAACATCAGTGTGTAAGGGCTACATCCCACTCTGGCATTTCTGCCTATAAATCACAGAGCTGCTCATCTTGCAGGAGTTAACAGGAAGAACTATTTGCAAAGCCATATAGCACAGTTTAGTCCTCATTTAGCTACTGAACTAGTTTTTATATTCTTCAAGTTGTTATTCAGCTGACAAGGAAGTTAAATTATAGTAATAAATAAACAACTCAATATAGTCTAGCTGCTGTCCTTTTCCTCATCTTCAAAGACACTGAGAAGAGTAATACTTCTACTTAAAACTCTAAGCAAGATAAAAAGGACGTGGGAGTTCTTGCTTCTATTTGATCTTTAATTCTTATACACAGAAAAAAAAAAAAAAAGATGTTTGTGTCCTTTTGAAGTCAACATTCTACATCTTTCCTCATATATATTCTCATTTTAGCAGGGTAAGCCACAGGACAGAAATATGGCTCCAAGGAAAAAGTGTCCAGGCCTCATACAAAACACGTTTCTTGTGAAGGACAGAGACAGAAAGCCTTATGTTAACTCCCCATCCAGTATCATGATTTCCTTACCATGCATATTCACAAAAAACACATACACAAAATACAGGTCTCAGCAAAGCACACAGAAGTCAACAGGTATGTTCACCTCAACTTTGCATGAGACATTTAAGTTATTTGATTTCACTTTACAACATGAAGGCACAAACACATTTCTGCATGTTCTTAGTAACTTTTCTCCTGTGCCCAAGAGGCTGCTTTTCATACCTGATCTCTCAGTTGTTGAACAGAAGTCTGAAGGCTGAGAATTTGGTTAAAGAGAGGACTTTGCAGCATTGACTTTAATAAGCTCAGTTTCTCCTCATTTGCAATGTCACCTCGATCCCGGAGTTTTGCCTGTAAGCGCTCCATGGCCTGGAGGGCCCGATGTGTATCTGCAGTAATAACCATTCCCGGTCAGTAGTAGTTTAGAAGCAGCCACATACAAGCAGGTAACAAATTCTGAACAAAAACCAGCCCAATGTGTCTAACAAATCAGGAAGGCAGGGGCAGAGCATGAAACAGAAGCCAACAAAAATAACATTTTTGTCCATGAATAACTAGGTTGCAAAAGAGCCTTAAATTCAGCTACAGGAACTGTGGCCACAGACCACTGTAAATAAGCAGCAGCAAAAATAGCCATAATAGAAAAAGACAATTTATCTTTCTCAAGTGTACATTTTTAATTCCAGCAGATTAAAACAATGGCATCAAGACAAGCAAAAAAAAAATAAATACACAAAATAAATGATGGTGCTCCTTTTGTTTACAAATGCAAAATACAAAAATGCAAATATATCATATATTAAGTACAGTAGATATTTTTTACAAAACTTCTCTCAGTGGTATACACCACTAGTCCTAAATCTACTGTGCACCCAATATATAGTGATACAAATGAAAAAAATATTACCAATTGTTTCCAACATGTTTTTCTGGTCCTCAGCTTCTATTTCAACAATGATTAAGAAGCAGCAAGTGCAGTATTTCCCTGAGAAGTAACAGAAAGGAAAAGGGTCACATTTACAGAAGCACTAAGTTCTGAAGAAGAAAACAGCTCAACTTCTGAAAACAAAAAACAGCCCCACAAAATATCTCTTATCTCTTGGATAATTAATGTCAGAGGCAATCACATTCTAAATCACTTTGGACTTTAAAACCTGCCTGAAAATAGTTTTCAGGAATACACTTTTTAATAGCTTTGCTTTTCCATATCAAAGCTACTGTCCGCACATAGTTGCGCATAATGTCCTACACTGCTTTAATCAGAAGCTATGAGTCATAGCTGCCATTGACAGTTTACAGTTTCACTGCTTTCCTTCTACGTTATTCACAAAAAAAACCCCAAACATTCTTTGGATGATCAGTTTTCAGGCTACATGTTGACAATTTCATAGGCATGCGCCATGGTACATTTTATTAAGTTGCCTTTTAAAAAGAAAACACAGAAATTACAAAGTTTGATGCTGTATCAGCTTGCAGGACTCTGACATTTCAGCCTCCACCATTAATGTATATTGGAAAACAGACTCAGACCTGCAGGATGGTTGTGTTTTTCACTACCACAGGTTTCCAGTCTGGAAACTACACACCAGGAAAAATAAATTCTGAAATGGTTTTGTTTATTCTTTCTTTGTTGCTTTTCAGCATTTTCTTCCAACAGTGTGCCTGGAATTGCTCAGAAATGTGTTATGAGAGAATATGTTTGATGAAGATTGATAGGTGGGAAGAAGCGAGCGGCTCAAGTATCACTGCAGGTGTACAAACTGAGCTGTGCATTCTACTGCCTTATCTCTCATAAAAGTGCCTTTGTTTTCTTGATAAAAAAGGAAGCACTTCAGCATAGCATCTCAACTTGAATCTGATGAGCTTATCAATATGCAGAGAACTGTGATCGCTAAACATTCAGAAAAAAAGAATCCCTTTTTCTTGAAATCTTGGAGAAAAATAGGGAAAGGCATGGTGTTGACAGATCTCTGAGTAAGAGAGTCTACAGAAAATTCAGCAGTAACATTAGTTACAGAATCTGAGCAGGACAAGCAGAAGTCCATTCTTGCAATAAAACTGCTGTTAACATATATTCACGTAGAAGGAACACAAGCCAGGATAAACATTTTGACAAGCCTGTATTATTTGCAGATTGTGCAGAAAATCCAAATCAAGTGGGTTTAAAAGCAAAATGCATTTCAGCCTTCATTACAAAGAATTCCTTAGTTTCAATATGCCCGAGGCTTCATTTAATTTTATGTTACTCCATCTGAATTTGCCAATACAGTGATAAAGAATCAACAACTTTTCTTTTTAGAACGCTGTACTGCTTGAAGAGAGACATTCAAATCCTCTGAATCCCATTTTGTCAAAGTAATGTTATTCCATGATCCAAATTATCCCTATCAGTAATAAAGAAGCCTTTATGAATTTATTTTCTCTCTTGGTAAGGCAAATTCTAGCCTTAACCAGATCCAAAAAACAAACCAAGTATCTTGTATTTTCACCTTGTCACTCTACAAAAACAAGCCAAACAAACAAACAAACAGAAACAAACAAACAAAAAAACCCACAAAACAAAACCTCCACAACTCTGTTTTATGCAGAAGGGCTAGACGAGAATAATTAAACATTAAGAAGGAAGCTGGCTTCCCCAAACCTTTATCACTGATAGCTGTTCCTTCCTGACAAACAATTACCATTTCTTCTATTCACAGACTCTACCTACAAATAGAGCTGTTTATGGCATTTTCACAGGTGTTTTTCTCAGTGGCAATGCCAACCTGTTTCTTTCCTGTTTCATCATTCAAGTCCTTCCTCTACAGCTACCCTTGGGGCTGTGCTGTGGATGCAACACATGAATTGTGCAGAAAAAACACGTGGATTATTTTTCAGTACCATGACCCTGTTTATCAAAATACTGTATGCATAAGCACATAACATCGAATGTTGAGCTCTCTCCTCTGAGGAAACTGTATCAGAAAAATATAGAGTTACTGTTCTGCTTTAGCTCCCCAAGAACATCAAGAAGAAAATGCAGCTGTACAAAATCTGTATCTTTCAGAGTAGTTGAAAATTGTGTTATATTATTCAACCTGCCCAAAATCTCATTCTTGGTGTGCTGTGAAAGGTATGGTTTACAAGCAGTGGAATGGACAAGATCAACACTTTGTGCAATTACAGAAATACATTCTCTTAAGATTTACAACAGAAGGTTTCTAAGAGCAGACAAGGCTTAAAAATACTCTAAATATGTAGATTACGCTATCAAATTCTATAGCTCTTAGACACTCATGATACACTTTCTTCCTCACGTTTTAGCTGCAAAAATAACTCCTCTAGAGCTATCTTTACATCAACATTTTTAACAGAGAGTTTCATTCTCCTTAGTTTGTATTTACATTAGTGAGGATTCTCTCCTCAGGTCACCAACTTAATGCTTTATGTCAATTGGAAGCAAGAGGAAAACTGAAACTGCCATCAGGATGTTTTCCTTCAGGACAATTCCTCTGATGCATAACCAATGTAGAGACATACCAGTATTTCTACACGTTGCAGTTCTGTACCCACATTCTGAAATGGTAAAAAGCCATGTGACTGTGCATTACTGTGCCACATTAATGCTATCTATCAGCAGCAGCTTAGTGGCCCATTAACACATTAACTTCTGTCCAAAATATGTCATACATAACCACAACCATCACCAACTTGCCTCTAGGTATTTTGACAATGTATGGTGGCATGCATGATTATTCATTGAAAGACACAAGTCTATCATTGGCTGTAGTGAATATTTCTATGCTATCACAGACTTCCAGATGCACAAAAGGAAAGTGTAGTCGATTTTCTCACTCTGCATACTCCTAGCAGCCTGTATTGCAGGAGTCTGAAGCCAAAACAAGACATTCTATATATGATACAAACACCATGCATGCCTCAAAGAGCTTACTTAGTTTAGCTCAAAGCAGATTTAACTATTTTTGTATTTCAGTGCTAAAGTTCATTAATCTCTTCACAGTAATAAGAACACAGACTGATTGAGTTAGGCAACCTGAACAAATACTGTTAAACACACAGCAAGTCACTTTCAAGTGTTTAGAGGCACTGGTATCTGGAAAATGTACATCTAATACAATAAAATTTTAAAAAATCAACTTCTGTTCTTCCTTCTGGTTTGTAACAGCAAAGTAGAAAGCCAAAGTAACTTTACGTGGTAAGAAATATGCTGCCACCTACTCAGCATGCACAGAAATTAGAGATAATCCTTTTTCAACTTGCACTTTTGAAATTTGATTCCTCCCATATAAAAAAACCAAAAACGTGGTACATGCATATTTCTCCATCCTTTTATATCCAGTTGCCAGAAAACAGCTGGCATGCTGCAGTGCTGGTTTCTTTCTCTAAACCACTGAAATCCATAGGTGTCAGAATCGAAAACAAATCAAACAAACAAAAAAACCAAGCCACAACCAATAAAACAAACAAAAAAAAATTTCCCCCAGTCACTAATTTCATATTATTCACCTCTTTACCACTGCAACCACAAAAGCCACTAACAGCCAAAAAATTCTTGATAAGATGACCCACTTCCAATGATTATTCTTTCATATCTGATCATGTAACGCCTACAAAGAAACTTACTGGTTTCACTGATGGATATTCCATCTCCTATTTCACAAAAGTATTTCAGGTAGTACCTTAGAAACTAATGTTCATAGCACTGGACAAGCAAACATGCAGTACCAAAGATAGAATCCAGCCCTGTAGCTCCTGCATTTCCTAAAGTCCTCTGAGGATACAAGTGGAAATGTCTGTCTTAAGAGTGATCTCTAAACCCAAACTTTGGCTAGGAACCACCTGAGATTAAAACTAAATCCATTTCACCTAAGCTGCTAAGTAATCACAATATCCATTCTACAGCTGCTAAAGAAGAGCATTTCAGTGATCCAAATCTAAATTTCAATACCTGGGCCTGGATTTGGCTGGGCCAGAAATATCCTTTCAATTTCTTTTGGTTCCATGTCATTTCCCTCCCACTATCACTTGAACAGGCACGTTGTGTTAGCACTGCCTGGTGCAGGAAAGGAAACCAAATCACACGGTAAAGATACCAATTAGTGCTAAATGTTCTGCTTTGCCTGCCATTTCCAAGAGCTCTTCCGCTTTCCCCAGTTACCTCCCACATGCGAGCTACCACTCCCGGGAAGAAAATTAAGGTGATCCTCAGCCGCCCTGACAGGCAGCAGTGAGGCTAGGGGGGGAGGGGGGTGGATGGGGAATTGCCTTGTCTGTATAAAGGCAGAAGAAACCATTCACAGCAAACTGAAACACCTCATGCTTTTTCTAAAAACCAAAACTACACCACTGTCACAAAGGTAATTTTGTTGTCGCATACAGTACTTTCTAGGATTACCAGTTTGTTACAAAGAGTTACACATTCTTGATCGCACAGTGAAAACGTGTGGAAGCAAATGCAAGGGTAACCAATAACCAACAGGGAAAGGATGACAAACACGTAAGTGGAAAGGAAGAAAGAAGGGCAAAGTAACCCAGACTACTGTTTCACTGACAGCATGTGAGCCTGACAAATTAACAGCAACCACTCAGTTTCATCAACCAAGCGAACCCAGATTGCACACTTCTGGATGACCTAAGAGATCTCATTCAAGTTAAGGATTTAATACAAGCAAAATTAACGTGCACTGTTCCACAAGTAACAGAGCAAATTTCCACTACCTAGAACGTAACAGCCAGGCATGAGAAGCTTGACATTTCCATTTAAAAGCTATGCTAATGAAAATTATTCTGAAATATTTAAAGCAAAAAGAAGACAGTTCAGAAAGCAACACATAGTCTAAGCAGTTTTGTTTGAAAAGTGACTTTATTAGCACAATGTACATTGCATGAAAAAGATATAAAAAACGTAGTAACAACTCGGTACTTTAGAAAAGAGTACTGTGACAGAGATGAAAAAATAATAATTTGAACATTCATATATTTTTAATTTTCTGTACACATCATAGTAATTTATTACAGAAAGCTACAATGCTTTGGACAAACAAGAAATCTGTTTGCTGTAATTAATACTGTTCTGTAACACTGTAAGGAGTCCTACATGAACATAATACCATATTCATGTGTATGCTATAATTTCAACTGAGAAATCAGCATAAACTATATTTGATGCTTTCACCTACTGATAAATGTGTCCGATATAGGTTACTCAAAATTAATTTGTAAAGAGTACTGAAAAAACAACAACATAGTTTTTGGTTGATTGGTTTTTTAGGTCATCTGTTTACAATTTTTTTTAAATCCTTCAGAAAACATTTTAAATTGAATTTAATTTGGATCACTTTCTTCTAACCTTTGTAATACAGGATTAGCTTCAGATATTGAAAATCAGCTATTTAGTATATGCAGGACACATGCAACAGTACATATACTGAATTAACAAATGAAACCCAGGAATGGATCAACTGCCTTTTCAGCACAGAAAACTGTTAACCACATTAACTTCAGTTAAACCTGACGAAACATACGTTCCATAACAGTTGCAGCTCTGAAGGTATACTGGATTCTTCATGGGTTGAAAACAGTATACATAATTAAGAAGCTGCAATGAACACTTGCCAGTAAGCTTCAATGATGACTCACAATCTTCCTCTACAACTGAAAATACAAACTTCTCATTGTATATTACTGCAATAATGGGTGTGCATTGCAGAAAATCATTACATCACATAACAAAACTACCATGCAAGGTGTCTTGGGTGCAAGGACAAAATCTGAAAAGCTCATGGAAGAAATATTCCAATACTGACCAGGTAAAAATGGTGTATATACTGTCTTGATGGGAATGTCAACAGTGAAACAAAACTGTTCTTGTCAATGACAATACAGTGTACTGTCAGCATGGCATTGTACTAGCTTAAACTACATCAGCGGGTTGCTCAAATACAAAGCCAATTAGAAAATTCAATAAACACACTCCAAAGAATTTCAAGTTTTCATACAAGAAACGTGGGGGAAATCTAGAAGGGTTTTATAATGATTCTCAATACACTGATTAAAGTGTTATCTATTAAAACAAAACCATTCACAGTAATCTGCACAACTGAGAATTTGTACGGCATTCCTCTCTGAACAATTCAGACACTGATGGAATATAAAGATCGTCCATTAATATGTAAGTAGTGCAGCTCTCTTTCTCTAGTGGTGATACTGATCTAACTTTCCTAGTGCACTTTTGTGTGGACGGGGAATAATGTATCCAGTTCCTGATGCAAAAAGCATCTTGAAAGCACAAAGGAAACCATCAGAAACAACACTGCAAATTAGTGAACGTTATTTGAAAATAAAAATAAGGTGATGTCTCTGTCATAAAAAACGTTGTTATAGTGGGTATGTCCTCAAATATTCTAATTCTACATTACTTTACTCTAATGTGACATGACTTTCCATTGCCACAGCAGCATCAATTAACTTTTCCCCAAAATATTTTACCACTTCTTCATTTTCCAGTTTAGACTCTTCTCTCAATAAATTCCTGTTATCGTGGACATGCAGCACTCATAGGGAAACCATAAGTATACAAAACAAGTTTCCACAGCGGCAGAATTCAGATCCTATACCTTGATCACAGTAAGTTCCTGCTCTGCTCCAGCAACAGACTCTTGATACCTTCTATAGCAGAGAAAGCCAGTAAGGTCATTTTTCTGTTTCAACAGTTTACACTTAGACAATTTCCTGCATGTGTTCAGAAGCAAACATGTAAAGGGGTGGTGCACTGTTTATAAAATCAAAAGGAAAAATAAAATAATGGAACATTGCTCAGGCAAGCTGCAAGTCAAATGACTTAACTGTGCTATAGAGCTCAAACTGGCGGCTCTGAGCTTTTCTTTTCTACTACTCTTTCCAGTAACATACAGAGTTATCAGCAGCAAGGGGAGACACGACACGAAAAACTGTCCAAAAGGACAGACCCTTTTCCTTTCCATCACAAGACTCGTCGAAGGGTAACAACTGACGCTTGCGCCTAGAGACTTCGTTTCCACCCCGACAAAACGGTCGTGTTTAAATGCAATCCCAGAGTCACGCTAGAAAGCTACAAAGGTGTCTGGACCTGCGAGAAGCACCAACACCATCACTGCAACAGCTACCGGTACGGCCATCCCAAACTCGCGGCCGCCGCTGTGCCAGGAGCCCACACACCCGCCGTGGGAAGACACAGATGGTCTCAACTTGGGCCTCTGGAGCGGTCGCAGCTCCAAGGGAGTCTAAACGCCGACGATCGCGAGAGGAAGGACCGCCCAGAAGCCCCTCTGGGCCGCGGCTGCTCACGGATCTGTGGCAGCACCAGGTGAGGAAACGTCCCTCGGCATGAAACACTCCCGTTGCGGTTAAAACCGTGAAGTAGGGGGCGGGGTACATGGACAGACACGGAGACTGTAAGACAGCGCCCTAGAGCAGCCGAGAGAAACTCGGCTTTTGTTTACGTGAGGAAGATCGATGCAACAGACCGTCCGCTTGGAGCAGGCCTGGCCCCCAGCGCCGCTCCCCTCTGGCCTGCGGACAGCTCGGCCTGGTGCAGGGCGCGGGAAGCAACAGCCTCAGCTTCCCCACGGCTCCATGGCCTCTATTCCCCTTTAACCCGCAACCCCTGCCCCGGCAAAACGCGGCGGATCAATGAAACAATAAAACTTCGCGACATAAATACGTTTTAAAGGGCCGCTTAAAGCGACACGGTGGGTCCCTCCCCATCCTGCTCGCATCCTCGCAGTACGACATCCCGCTTCCCTCCGCCCGGCCTAACGCCCCGCTTACCCCGGCGGTTCGGCGGACCCCGCGGCCAAGCCCCGCTCTCCGCCTTCGCCCTTCCCGCCCCCAAGTAACGGCGCCGAGTCGCGCCGCGGGGAAAACGCGCTCGGGCACGCCCCGGCGGCCTGAAACCTAATCCTGCCCCTCCGCCCCCCGGCCTGGCGTGGCCCCCAGCTGGCGGTCTCCGAGCATGGAACTTCCCAGAGCTGGTTCAGGCGGCTGCTGGCAACGCCGAGCTCCGGCCACATCCAGGCAACGGGGGATGACACAGCCATCAAGGGAGCTTTTGAGGGTTTCGCAGCCCGCTTTCTCCCTGGCATGTCGCGTTCCAGCCCTTCCAACAAAGTTTATCGCCCTCTCGGCTGCCGGTGAGGGGGCAGACGGGGCCGAGAGGCTGAGCGCGCTTTGCCAGAGCTGACACTAGGAACCTGGGCTGGCCTGGTGGTCACCTTCCCGGATCCACCCGGACTGACAGTTCGCTGGTGAAACGGAGATGGCGGCAGTAGGCTCACCCCTGCCTCCTCCCAGGTGGTGCCTCGGCCCATCCGCCTCGGCTGGGCCTGGCTCTGCGGTGTGCGAGGGGGATGCTTCGGCAGTCACCGGCTTTATCTCTTTTGGTTAGCAAGATGAGCTTGGCTGGAACGAAGAAAAATGTGAAACATTTGGAAATAGGAAAAAAAGTAATTCACAACTCCCAACCACACTCAAGGTTTAAAAACCATGATGAAGTTAGACAAATTTATGAATAAGGCCATAGGGTTAATCAAGGATGATTTCCCTTCTAAGCAATAGCTGGTTGGTGTCTTCAACTACAGAAGATAATGTATGCCTTTTATATTTGTGTATATATCGTAAGAATAGAGCACATGATGCAGGAATGCTTGCAATGACACCCCAACACCCCCCCCACCCCCGCCAAAAAAAGAAAGGTTCTGCGAATTTTTTTAAGTATTTTGCTGCTCCTTGACTTTGTTTCACCCAGCAAAAGTTATCAACATCACTCCTTTCCTCCCCAGGAGATGGATAGTTCTTGGTGTAGATGGGCTCAGACGGCTCCACAGAGGTAACGGGAGGAAGTGCGCAGGGACAGCAGTCGGGGCTGTCCGCGGGCACGTCAGCCCTGGCTTTGCAGAGGCTTGCCGCACTCGAGCGTGCGCTGAGAAAGTGTGGAAGTAATTTCAGGGGAGCAGTGACCAACAAGGACAGGGCTATAAATAAGAACTAAACCGAAAGTGTGAAGAAAGAAAGAAAAACAAAGCGAGCCAGCCTGCTATTTTACTGACAGTATGTGAGCCTGCCAAAGCAAGAGCAACCAGTTGGTTTCATCAACCAAGAGAACCCGAACTACACACTTCTGGATAACCTATGAGATCTTATTCAAATTAAGGGGTTTATAGAAGCAAAATTAATGTGCAGTGTTCCACAAGTAGCAAAACGAATTTCCACTCATTACCGAGAATGTAACAGACAAGCAGAAGGCTGATATTTACACTTAAAGGTTAGGCTAATGGCATTTTTTTCTGAGACGTTTAAAGCAGAGATTTAACAAACACACACATAGAAAAAAAACAACATCGGTTCAGAAATTATAGTTTCTCTGTAATTTATTTGGAGCTAGTAACAGGTAAAAATTAGGTGCAGTGCTACGTTGTTCCTGATGTAGAACAACATCAGATGTGTAATAGCTCTTACCATTGCAGTTTGTGTTTGTATGGGATATACCTTTAAGATAGTTTTTTTACATGCAAACTGCAGTTCGCAAGTAAAAGTGCTTTTTCAGTGATGCTCAGGTTTTTTCATGTCCCTTGAAGGATATATTAGAAAGATTATACCTATTGATCTTGAAAACATTATGCTACCTTAGGCTGTGCTTGCATTAGAAGTATTTTCGTGGGTGTGATTATGCAAACATAGCTGTAACCAGAAACTCAACCTTCTTGGTAAACAAACAGTACATCCATAACAGGAATTTGCATCACAGTAACGTAATGAGCTCTCATGAACAGCAGCTGATGACTGATGAAGAGTCATTCAGAGTTCTAGTAAACAGAGAGGCTGGAGTATATGATGGTCTTGTGGATATACCTGCTAATAGACTTAGAAAGATAACAATAAAAACATCAGCTAATAATATGTACTCATTTTTTCTTTTGCCAGAAGTGTTGTAAGGTGGGACAAAAAGATAATTATTTCACTAACTCCATACTGAGGAAACCATGTTACCTCTAGCCTCTTCCCCCAAAAAAGAGCATCTCAAAGTGTTAGTTGTTCTCCGGGGTGGATTGGGTGATATACAGTGTAGCACATGATGTTTAAATTGTGTCATGGCTTTGATAGTGTAAGTAGTGTGCCCTTTTCTATTGTGCAATTTTGAGATGCTGTCCTTAAAGAGCAAGGGGAGAAAATCTACTTTGTATTTCCTGTCTAAATGTGTTTTTTAAATAAACAATAATTTTAAAACATACACCTGCACACATTCCTCCACATGATTTTAAACAAAACTAATCACCAAAAAACAACCAACCATGAAAAAAAAGAGAGAACCCACCCTAAGCTTTCTTCAAAACACCCTTACAACCATAAAATCTGTACTATAGTATTGTCAGAAAGTACTATAAAAATGTACAAACAAACAACTAAGTTCTCCCATATTAATCTCCAGTAATATTTACTTCCTCAGGCCTATTTATAGTATGCTTATGGTAGAAATACGAAGTACTAATACTGAATGAGATGTCTGCTTTTCTGATTTACTTACTGCTGGTAAAATAGCAACAATATTAATTATATACTTCTTAGATTTATTAGAGAATGTGTTGGTTTGAGGCTAATTGGAATATTTTAATGAGAAAAATTAGATTATAGGCTGTGAAAATAAAACAATTGTGACATCTACTTCACTCATAGGTTTGCTGAGATGTATAGAAGCAAGGACACAAACATAGATAAGACCGTTTTTTCTGTTGGAGTTTGGCATCTGTATTTTCTCCCTGGGCTTCTGCCATTCTGCTTGGATCTCTGTAACTCAAGTAATCATTCTGCTTCTAACCCCCCCTTGCCAATCCTTCCAGCTCACCTTGCAAATAAGGCAGACTTCGGGATAAGGTAGAAGAGTAGAAAGAAGGTGGAAGGGTGGTTGGGGGCCCCTCCTGGGGACTCTGATTTCTGGGAGTATTGTGTTTTCTGTATTACTTTTAACTTGTCTATTTCTATATATAACTGTAAGTATTTGTAATATATTGTAAATATCTGCATGTATATTGTGCTAAGCTGTGAATATAAAGCGTCATTACTTAATTTCTATCTGGCTGTGTCTAGTCTGGGTGAATTTATTGTGTCTTGGGGGCGGGTTACTCCCAAACCATCACAGAAAACATGAAGAAGTAAACACAGAAAAAAAAAAAGTTTTTATAATAAATAACAGGCGGCGCCAAAAACATTAACTCGTTCATCAGACCACTGTTGCCAATGTAATATTTTAAAAATAGTATTGGTGAGAGGATCTAGCAAATGAAATGAGAGAGTCTGGGCCTGCCCTGGGTCACAAATGCTGCCTACACTGTGAGAAGGATACTGCCTATGAAGCACATTTCACAAAACTTACAGCACAGGTCAATATATTTCTCAGCTAAAAAGATGAATTCGCAACATTGTCTGGTTTCATCACTCTAGGTATGAGCACTCTGTTTTGGTATAGGCATTGGTCTTGCTTATGTCACTGCATCACAGATAGAATATGTATTTTAGGGACTTAGAAAAAAAAATTGGAGAGGAACCATTCTGAAATATTTATGTTTTATATTTATGCAAGAAAAATACATCTTTGAATTTAGAATGACACATAAGGGGAAAATAAACACTTTTCCTAAGCACTACCTTAAATAATAATTTAATACATTTCTGCTGTTAAAACTTTACTCTTCTATATTAAAGCATTATTTTGCTAATGTATATTTATGTGTGTCATTGTGTAACCATAATGAAAATACTTTTCAGTAGAGTATTCAAATTTTAGGTTGAACAAAGCTGCTAATAACACTCTCCCTTGTTAGAAAATGGTAGCAATTGTTATAGATAAAATTTTGTTCTCAGATGTGCAAACCAGGAGTAATCCATTGAATTAAGTGCAATTAAACTGTAGAAAACCAAGATCAAAGGTAACTAGGATCCTAATTGCTACAGCTGCTGATCTAAATATATTAAGTATGTGATCCTACATTCTATCCTATCTATTCAAATAAGGCTGGATCACCATCTTTCTTCTTTTATAGCAAGTTCTTTAGAATACAGTACTTCTGTATTACTTTTTCTATAAATCATAACAGCAGAAGCATATAGCCACATTAAATAAAACACTCTTCTCCTCCACCAGTTGAACATCAAATTTATGCTTGAAAAATCCAATGGGAAAGAAGCAGCTATGCAGTCGGAGGTAACACCGTCTATGTTATGCAGAGTTAAAATTAGGAACTTAACATCGATGCTTGGAATTTATTCAAGTTTTTTTATTACTCTACTGGCAAGCAGAGAATATTAGTTTCACTAGACCATACATGTTGGCAAGAATGATGCATAGATTTACATTTTAAAGGTTTTTAGGGAAATTTTCTCCCTGGGGGCATACTTTATAACTTGTTATTGCTATTGGATGCTATAGATGTGCATAAAAGAGAAAGAATGCCCTGTAAGGTAAAAGACTAAAAAAATCATAAAAGATATGTTAATTAATTATAACTTCAAAACAAAATACTTGAAATTATGGCAAATTAGAAGGACATCCATTTACACACAAAGAGGATTGTTTAAAACCACAGGCCTTGCCCATAGCAGACAAACAAAGCCAAATAATCGGCAAAACTTAACTAACCTTACCATAGATTTTTCAGACACATAACACTATAAGAAGAGTGTGATTTCATCAGATTAAAGCTTTTTTGTTTGTTTGTTTTCCAAATGTTGTGTTTTGATGAAGACAACCACATATTTGACAGACCTCATTTTCAGAAAAGCTAGCGTAGCAGGATGTTTTTCAAACTGCTTCATGGGATGTTGTCCCAAGCAACATGTAATCTGGGGTACTTGTCTTTGCAACAGTTGCTCTCGTATCTGAAAAGACAACACGATATTCTATTAATAAATTTTTTGTTAAAAAAAATTTAGGTACTACATGACATTTCCTTGAGTTTTAAAAAAATTAGACTAGGAAGAAATTACATAACTAGTTCCAGAGTTTGTATGCAACTAACCATGTTAGAGTTACATACTGCAAATCATAACACCTCTTCCCTAAGTGTTGGAATATTAAAACAGTGATCTGAAAAATCACTGTGTTTTAGACTCAGGGAAACTACAGTACATTAGATGGAAGGAAGACGTGTTTATTGGAATAAAAGGGTCTCTGATAGGTTGATTTATTTTTAGAAAAACTGTTTTGAATTGATGAAACAAAAGTAAAACAGAGCATTGTGTATAAATCACTTTGTCTCATGGCTCTGTGGTTTATCACTGTCCTTGTATTTTCCTCTATATACACTATTTAGCTAATTAATGTGTCTGAGATAATTCCCTACAGTGTTTATGATGCAGATTAGACTCAAGAGTACACATCATCTTCAGTTCTTCTGATCCAAACTAAAAGTAGAGACGTATTTCTGTTTCAGTGGTTTTCATATTAGAAGCTTAGGAAAAAATTACAGCTCTGCATTTGCCATGTCAAGCTTTTTGTTCCCAGAAACAGTCATGTTATTACCCATTTGGGATAAACAGTTCTGTACGTTCTGTAGGGAACCTATGCAGTCTGCGTGAGAGAACAATGAAGTTCTACAGGTCATTTAGCCAAATCCTAATGTATACAGAAAGATCTTGCAAACAACCCGTCTTCACGGCATCCCACTTATGCTTTTCCAAATGGGCTGTTCCTACATGGCTTTGCATGACCTCCCTCAATTTTATCTGTAGAGAAGAGGCCAGAATGTACATCTCTGTCCTTATTTATTGTGTAACTGCACTTTAGGATTATAACTGTAAATATTACCTATTATTAACTGCAGCTAATACCATTAATACATAGTTGAGTTGAATATGATTATTCAAAACTAGGAATTACCAACACAGTGTAGGTGTTGGTATACCTATAGAGATCTTTAGTCTACTATCTGGACATGCCAAGTAGATACCCCTAGTGAGATCAGCACTTGCAAAAGCACGAAGATGGAGGCAAACTTTTTCCATGCTGAGAATATCTTCTATCCAGTAAGCTGGATGTAAGGAAGAAACTTCTTTGTGCTGCAGATTGTTGGCCCAGATATGAAAGAGCATGTATGCAAATTGATGATTTTTTAAGGTGTCAGGCAGGCTCACTAGTGTAAATATCCTTGTAGTTTGTTTTGATTGCTGTTGAACTTGCCTTCCTCTGAGCATGATCAGCATGGGAGTGCTTTAGGTGAAACCACTCTGATGGGGGATGGGACACGGACTAAATGATCTCCAGAGGTCCCTTCCAACCCCTATGACTTTGAGAAACAAGTTTGAACCAACTAAAAGACTTTAAAAGGTTGGTGACTCTGGAATAGGCAAATTATGCAAATATCTAACAACTGAAAGGTCCATTTTACTTCATTCTTAAGTAGGAATTTACTACTAAGTTAAAACCTCGTTAGCAAATGAAACAAATATAAATTTAGTTCAACTGTAGTCTCAGCCAACATAAAAAAGGTTATGTTAGAGCATGAAGCTGATTCAGTAAATTCCTTTCTGTTAAAGTGCCTTTTGTTTTACATCAGCTGCTTCTCTTATCTGTAAGGGTTACTTTTCACAGTGGTATTGCCATAAGGAGCTATTAAAGACTTTGATAGGAAAATTTGCCCTTAGCTGTTTAATAAGTGCCAGAAACTTCCATAATAACTACAAGGAAGAATTAATATTTTATATAAAATCGTATAACTGTAGTGAACTGAACCTCACACTTTCAGTAGTAAAAATGGTTACTCATCTGTACTCAACAACTTTATATGCAGAAAATAGTTCGTTTCTAGGTGTTGGCACTGATGTTGGCTAAGAATTCATGTGATGTGCTGAGCACAGGACAAGATTTCAAGGCATTCATAGACTTCCTTCTTTTTTTTTGGCTTAAGCTGACATCAAGTCTACAACCAGTCAGAATTTCAAAATGTGCTATTCAAAGACAGGCTCAGATAAGCTGCAATGTTTTGGTTTTTTCCTTCATGCAGTTGCCTTTGAATTTTTGTTGCCAAGAGGACAAACCAAGAGGAAATCTACTTAATGACTGTGAAGTGATGCGTTTTAAAGCTGCTGTTAATTATATTTGAACTCTGAATCTAATTTGTATGCAGGAAGAATGAGGAGTAATGATGTAATTTCAGAAAAATAAACAAAATCCAACTAAACAAATATCTCTCCATGCTCTTTTCTTTCATGCCAGTATCACTTGGGAACTTGAGCTTTGAAAAGCAGAGTCTCATATGCACAGGCAACTACAGAAACTTGTGAAGTTAAAGGGCACAAAATATTTAACCTATGGTGTCTCCTATCACAGAATCACAGAATGATAAAGATAGGAAGAGACCACTGGAGATCATCTAATACACCCTCTGCTCCAGAGTGGGTCCAGCTAGAGTGGGTTGCATAGAATAGCATCCAGGCAGGCTTTGAGTGACTCCAGAGGCAGAGAATCCACCACCTCTCTGGGGCAGCCTGTTCCCCTGCTCCACCACCCTCAATGTGAAGAAGTTCCTCCTCACTTTAGTTAAACTTTTTATGTTATAATAATACTGGAATATTTCCTGCATTACTTTAATATATACAGATGTTGCTGAACATGAATAAGGTCCCAAATGCAGGTCTGCTTTGTAAAATGCCACTGTTTCTACACCTACACCTCTACAGTGCTTTTCAATAGGAACACTTGACAAGAAAGCTCCTCATGGCAATACCACTGTGAGGAATGCCAACAGCAAGAGGAAAACCCTTGTAGTTTTTCAGATTGCTCTTTGCATAAACTATCTGAAATTAGCTGTATGCAAACTTAAACCATTAGTCTGCATACAACCCCTTGCCCAGCAGCACAGAGCCATCATCCCACTCGTGGCCACAAGCTACCTTTCTCCTTCCCCCTTTCAGATTACTCTGTGTGTGTGTGTGTGTGTGTGCAGGTGTGCATGTGTGTTCATCTTTTCTGGCCACTCACATGGGCTTCACTGCAGAAGCATTCCTGATGCCTTCATACATCTGTTCCTGCAAGTTCATCTTCACTGCAGGTGTCTTCTGTAGATGCTTTGTCTAGTAATGCCACTGTCACTCGGTAGTGAAATACATGTTGGACCTGGGTATTGAAACTGTCCTTGGAAAATAGATACAGTTCTTACAGAATTTACTCAAGGTAGAGAGATCAAAAAGCCTTTCTCCAGGTCTGTGTTAGTACCTAGAGAAGGGTAACAGTATTGGTAACTATACTCAGCAGTTGGCCCCATCAGAGTCTTCTGTCTGCATCTTCATACTTTGAGATAAGCCAGCACTACATTTGTGACATTGAATTTACCTAGATGATTCTGTCTTTGTTTCCTGACATACTTTTAGTCTGGTTTTGGATAAGCCCTGCTAGAATTCATAAACCAGACATTTTTCTGTCTAATTTTGAGAACTGTACCTAGACTTCTGTTAGAAAATACCTCCATGGCCAGGTACCACAAAGACCAAAGGATGTCCTGCTTCACTGGTTTTGATAAATAATTTGGCACTCAGACAAATTAATTGAGATCCATCTTGGAAAGGATTCAAAATCACATTTCTTGCAGTGTTTCCTAGCAAATGATATGTTGAGTTGGGCACCGTCCCTGCATTTGATACCAAGACTGCTGTGTCTCATAGTCCTTGTACATGATATTAGTGTCATTTAAACCCAGAAGTTTTTAAGCTAGTTCACTTGAGGAACATCATAGTAATGTCCTTGATCAAGAGTGCCCTCAGTTCAAACAAAAGGAGGAATGAAAATTGAATCAGGGTCAGCTACACTCCAGGTAGAGAATCTGACTACTAAACTATTTATATATGTAGACTTCTCTACCCTGAGTGAAAAGGAGCAAGCTTTTGTTTCATATATCAACTACCCAGAGAACTTCAAGATCCATAAACCTTACATGACATAAAATACTTCAGTCTGAGTGTCTGGGTTCAAATTTAAATTCCCAGAGACTCTAATAAATTTGAGCTTTCAAGAGTGCCCTTCCCTCTCCCCACTCCTTCCCCAAAGAAAGGAATTAGAAGTAGAGAGGAAAGGTAAGCACACCCAAATAAATCAATCTCACTCGATTTAAAGTAAAAAAGGAAAAGTTTAACAATAACTTAAAAAGGTATCAAAGGTAGGGAGGTTACAGAGGTGTAGGGAAGGAAGAATAACAAATACAAAAGGTATAAATACAACCCGAGTTTGTGATGGTGGTGACCACGTGTGTGGAGAGATGCAGGGGTGCAGAGAGAGAGAGCTGCAGTGTGGTCCAGAGTGTGATCCAGAGAGAGAGCTGCCGAGTGGTCCAGAGAGAGAGAGGAACAGGAAGCCCCCCTGCTTTTATGGGACAGGAAGGGGGGAGTGGGCTAACCATTACCTGGTAGTGTCCAGACCCACCCCTCGGGAGGGGTCAAGACCACCTGAGGTCAAGTGTCGAGTTCAAGGACACTCCTCCTGGAGTGTTAACTGTATACACTGAGGAGAAAGGTTTTTAATACACTTGTCTATGCTCTTGTTCATACATGCTAAGGCAGCTTTAGGTCCAGCACTATTTCTTCGGACACCAAATGCTCTCTGTTCTTATCTCAGTACTTGCATCAGCATCTGATATACTTCCAAGCATATACCAAGCTGGACTAATCTCATTTTATTCGGATTCAGATTTGTTTGGGTTTTTTTGTTTGGTTTGGGTTGGAATTTTGGGGGGTGATGGTGTTTGTTTGTTTGTTTTGTCTTAGGAAAATATCCAAATAGGTCTCTAACTTTGGAAACCACATAATTTAAATCCTTTTGTAAACGAGATACTAAAAATACTTTTAACAAGCAAATTTACCTTCAAAATAATGTAATTAAAGATGTTTTGCCTCTGCAATTTTATTCAGAACAGTGTTTGCATCCAGCTATAAAGAGAATAAAAATATGTACATAGCAGGTTTTTCCTTCTGACTTTCAGCTACTTCAGGCTGTGATTAAGGTGTAAGCATCAGCACTCTGATAGTAGAGTAGTGACAGACAAGCACTGTCTGAGCAAATGTGACAGGAGATAAGTGATTTTTCAACCTTGATGGGAGATTTGAGAAATTGGTTTTCTGTGGGAGCATAAACTCTTTGTAACCCAGAGGCACTGAAGACACTTAGTAAGACCAGAAGAGAACTACAAACCCTAGAAATTAAGAAATTTGAATTTCTGTTAAAACTCAATAAGCATTTATCCAATGATTGAAATAATAAATCTGTTATTCTTTCAGCATAGAAGGTTGGGAAAAATCAGCAAAAGAGGTGTATTCTTCAAATTAATTTGGCAGATGGCTTACAACAGAGTTTCTTAGTTTCTCTTCAACATTGTAAGTGAATCAACTGAGCACCTAAGAGAAGCTAAGAGAAATTTAAGGACTGCATTTACCAAGTGTCAAATGAAGAATGGCACATAGCATGATCAAGTATATGTCACTGCAACTTTCTGAACCTATTACAAGCTCATAAAACCATAAAGCAAGAAAGGCATCGAGTCTCTAGTTGTATCTCTGCAGAAGTTGTCCCTAGGGTGGTTCAAGTTGCCACTAGGAACTGACTTCTTGTTGCTATCTAGCACTTCAGCTATGCACGAAGTTGCACTTCTGTGCAGAGACAGGCAACCTAGCTTCAAGTGTTCAGAGATGGTTTAGGTACCAGAAACTTTAGATGCACATTAATGCAGAACCTTGATTCGACTAATTATTTCTGAGCAACAGAGGATTTTAGCCCATCTGGACACTGTGCTAATGTAACCATGCTGCTCCTTGTACCCATGTGGTTGCGTTGTGTAGACACATGTAATTAACAGTTATGAACTACAGGGAATGAAAAATCTACAACGCATGCAAAGAATGAACATACCATCACTGTTGTGCAGGCAGTGGTTTTAGTTACAATGATTGAAATTTAATGTGTACAGATTAGTTGACTGCTACAACATCAAGCTTTTGTCCCAGTGGATGCCTGCTGTAGTCTTTCCTTACAGGAAGCCAGCACTGACTGAGGAACTTTGCATAACAGAAGATTGGACAAAAAAAGGAGAATGGGAAAAAAAAGCTCATAGTATTTCCAGTGCAAGTGCTAGGAGACCTCAAATTAAACTAAAATTTACTAATTAAAACAGAAAAGGATAGACAATTCTTTGTGCAATATTTGGAGCTCCTTTCCATAGGACATAAGTTTACTTGGGATCAATACAAGCTTTAAAAAAATGTGGAAGAAAACCTATTAGAGAATTAAATTAAATTAGTGCTATGGTCTAGTTGATTGGACAGGGCTGGGTGATAGGTTGGGCTGGATGATCTTGGAGGTCTCTTCCAACCTGGTTGATTCCATTCTATTCTATAAATATGAAGACACGAAGAACAGTGAGACATATTCATTACATTCACAACAATAATTTTCTCATATTTTTAATTAGAAGCAGTCAGATAGGTCCTGGATGCCTTACTGAGAGAAGTGCAGTAGTTAACTAAAAAGTAAATTCTATTAAAATAAATACCAATAATCTTCACCAAAACAAACAAACAAACAAAAAAACACCCCACAAACCAACAACAAAAAACACCCCACAAACAAAAGAAAAACAAACCCATACTATGTAAAATCATAGAATCCTAGAATGGTTTGGTTTGGGCCTTTGAAGATCACCTAGTCCAATTCCTGTGCCATGATCAAGTACATCTTGCACTAGATCACATAGTTCAAAGGCCCATCCAACCTGACCTTGAACACTTCCGGTGATGGGACATCCACAGTTTCTTTAGGCAACTTCTTGCAGTGTTTCACCATCCTCATTGTTGATAATTTCTTACTTATGTCCAATCTAAACTTAGCCTTTTCCAGTTTAGAATGGCTGTCCCTTGTCCTGATACTCTTTATTTCTTGTAAACCTTGCCATAAGTACTGGAATGCTGTAATAAGCACCTTCTCCAGGCTGAACAACCTCAACTCTCTCAGCCTTTCTTCACAGGTGTTCCAGATCTTTGATTAATTTTGTGGTCCTCCTGTGGACCTGTGATCTAACAGGTCTGGAATCTGGTGCCCCAGACTAGAGAGGAAGTGATGTTGGCTTGCCAGAGGTTAATGACAAAAAGTTAAATTCAAAGGTAGTTGTCAAGTCAAGTCTACTGTCATAAAACACATCATAGATTAGACTATAGGTGGCAAACTCTTACATAGAGCATATGATGGAAAATTTATCATACAGGCATGTTACGTGTGATACTCATATGAAAAGTTTCTAAAGCATCAGTTATAACTTACCAGTATAGACTCATAGAATGGTCTGGATTAGAAGGGACCTCCAAAGGTCATCTAGTCCAACCCCTTCTGCAGCAACCAGGGGCATCCTCAACTAGGTCAGGTTGCCCAGAGCAACCTGTCGAGCATCACTTGGAGTAACTCCAGGTATGGGACCTCAAACACCTCCCTGAGCAGCCCGTTCTAGTGTTCCACCACTAATAATGAAGAACCTTTTCCTAACGTCTCATCTAAATCTGCTTTTCTCTAGTTTGAAGACATTGTCACTTGTCCTATCACTACAGGCCTTTGTAAACGGTCTCTCTCCATCCTTCTTGTAGGTCCCCTTCAGGTACTGGAAAGACACTATTAGGTCTCCCCAGAGTCTCCTCTTCAGGCTGGACCCCAGCTCCCTCAGCCTGTCTTTGTAGCAGATGTGCTCCAACCCACTGATCATTTTTGTGGCCCTCTCTGGACCCACTCCATCAGGTTCATGTCCTTTCTAAGGTGTGGGCTCCATAGCTGGACACAGTACTCCAAGTGAGTTCTCACCACAGTGGAGCAAAGTGGCAGAGAGCAGAATCTGCTCTCTGGATCTGCTGACAACACATCTTTTGATGCAGCCCAGAATGTGGTTTGCCTTCTGGGCTGCAAGCTCACACTGTCTGCTCATATCCAGCTTCTTGTCCATCAGCACCCTCTAGTCTTTTTCCACAGGGCTGCTTTCTGTCACCTCATCCCCCAGTCTGTATTGATAGGATTGTTCTGGCCCAGATGCAGAACCTTGCATTGCTCTTGTTGAATCTCACCTTTGTCTCCTTTTGCAAAGAGCAAGCTCTATTGCAGTATTCTCACAGTTGTGAAAGAAAAAAGAAAAAAAGATGAGCTTTGAGCCTGTTTAGGAGTACTGCATTCTCATTTTCAAATATTTAGCCTTATTTAATTGCAGCAACATTTCTGTGATATCTTAAATAAATTGACTATTTTCTGCTCTGAATACCAGTTTAGATTTTCCATTACCAGAGCCCTAAAGATTATTGAATGATATACAAGAATTATCTTGTCTTTTAAATTATAAAAATAATGCAATTCCCATAAATTATCACTGCAAATGAACTGGTTTTTAGCTGTCACTTGTGCGGTACTCAGTTGGATGACTCCAACTAAAAGCTGCTTTTTGGATGGCTGCTATCTGTTGTAACAGTAAATTAGTCTCTTAAATTTTAAGTATTAATCATGTATTATAAATTATTTATATCCCTAATGCCTTGCTCTAATGCCACACTGAGAAGATGTTATGTCATTATGGTTAGATTGGATCAAATTGCCTGCAATTTGCTGTAATCTTAGAAAGCTGCACATCAGTAAAGAGAAAGCATGTAACATCACAGTATCACAGTATCATAGTATCATCAGGGTTGGAAAAGACCTCACAGATCATCAAGTCCAACCCTTCACCACAGAGCTCAAGGCTAGACCACGGCACCAAGTGCCACGTCCAATCCTGCCTTGAACAGCTCCAGGGACGGCGACTCCACCACCTCCCTGGGCAGCCCATTCCAGTGTCCAATGACTCTCTCAGTGAAGAACTTTCTCCTCACCTCAAGCCTAAACTTCCCCTGGTGCAGCCCGAGGCTGTGTCCTCTCGTTCTGGCGCTGGCCACCTGAGAGAAGAGAGCAACCTCCCCCTGGCCACAACCACCCCTCAGGTAGTTGTAGACAGCAATAAGGTCACCCCTGAGCCTCCTCTTCTCCAGGCTAAACAACCCCAGCTCCCTCAGCCTCTCCTCATAGGGCCTGTGCTCAATGCCTCTCACCAGCCTCGTCGCCCTTCTCTGGACACGCTCAAGGATTTCAATGTCCCTTCTAAACTGGGGGGCCCAGAACTGAACACAGTACTCGAGGTGTGGTCTAACCAGTGCAGAGTACAGGGGCAGAATGACCTCCCTGCTCCTGCTGGCCACACCATTCCTGATGCAGGCCAGGATGCCATTGGCTAACATGACTGGTCAGCAGATCCTCTGAGCAGAAAGAGAAGTTAAATAAGTACTTTCAAAGGTTAGTGGGTTTTTATATCATAGATAACCTCAAATATCACACATAATAGTTTTAAATATTTTTATACCAGTAGATGTCACTACAATCATTGAACTCAACCACACTATAGCAGAGTATATTCTTTGTATTTGCTGCTACAGACAAATGGAAGTGTATCAATGAGAGTTCATACATCACAGAACAGTCTGACAGTTTTGGGAAAGTCTGAATCTGTATTTTTTAAATGGATTCATTTATAGCATCAAGACCTTAAAGAGATTATCAGTGATAAAAATCTCACAGGTACTTTCTAGGCATGTTCTTTACTTCCTGAATAGCCATTCTGATTTTCTGTTGTCTTTCCCAAACCACTTCCTTGTACATTAATGAATCCATAGCATTTAAACTAGAATTAAAGGGTGGTGGGGTTGTTGCTGAGTTTGCATCAATGGGCAGTGTTCTAGTAGTAATGCAGACCAGAAGGCCTCCCATGCTGCCAGGGTAGAATCGTCATGCTCAGCTCACTCCCTGGAATGCCTGTGCACCAATAGACACAGCATGGGAAATAAACAGGAGTCAGAAACCCATGGGGCTTATGATCTGATGGCAATTACAGACATGTGGTGGGATAGTTCACATGACTGGAATGTGGTTGCATCCTTTTTAGGCAAGACAGGTCAACAAAGCAAGGTGGCGGAGTCGCTCTTTATATGAGTGAAGTGAGCAACTAGAATGTGTTGAGTTTCATCCAGGGGTGGATGATGGTCAGGTTGAGAGTTTGTGGGTGTGAGTTAAGGGGCAGGCCAGCATGGGTAATGCAGTTGTGGATGTTTATTACAGGCCATCTGATCAGGATGAGGAAGTTGATGAGGCCTTCTACAGGCAGGTGACAGTAGTCTTGCAATCACAGGTCCTGGTTCTAGTGAGGGATTTTAACTACCCAGATATTAGCTGGAAGGCCTTCTCAGCCAACCACCCACTTCCCAGGAAGTTTCTCCAGAGCATTGATCATAACTTCTTGATGCAAATGGTGGATGAGCCAACTAGGAGACTGCTGGACCTGAGGGTCTGGTTGTAGCAGTGAAGGTTGAGGGCAGCCTTGGCTGTAGTGATCATGAGATGTTGGAGTTCAGGATCTTGTGTGACAGGAACAGAATACCAAGCAGGATCAGAACCTTGGATTTTAGCAGGGCCAACTTTGGCTTTTCCAGATGATTGCTAGGGCAAATTGCATAGGTCAAGAAGATAAAGAGACCAAAGGTCATTGGTTAATATTCAAGGACCACTTCTTCCAGGCTCAAGATCAAAACATTCTGACAAGCAGGAAATTGAAAAAGGGAGCCAGGAGACCTGTGTGGTTAAGCAGGGAACTGCTGAGCAAGTTCAAATGGAAGAAGAAAGCCTACAGAACGTGGAAGGACGGGCTGGCCACTTGGGAGGACTATATAACTGTTGTCAGAGGGTACAGGGAAGCAAATAAAAGTTGTTCTAGAAAGCTAAGGCCTTCTTGGAATTCAACCTTGCAAGGGAGGTCAAGGACAATAGAAAGGGCTTCTTCAAATAGGGAAAATAGGGAGAACTAACCCTAGAGACAATGTAAGCCCACTGCTGAATGAGGTGGGTGCCCTGGTGACAGAGTATACAAAGAAGGCAGAGTTACTACATACCTTCTTTGTCTCCATCTATACTGTTAGAGACTGTCCTCGGGAGCCCCAGACCTCTGAGGTGCCAGAGAAAGACATGGCAAAGGAATTTTCCTTGGTTGATGAAGAGGGGTTGATGAGGACTGGGTTAAGGAACAGTTCTGTAATCTGGACATACATAAATCTATGGGTCCTGATGGCATGCACCCCTGGGTGCTGGTGGAAGTAATTTTGAGACTGCTTTTCACCATTTTTGGTAAGTCATGGTGCACTGGAGAGATGCCTGGGGACTGGAGGAGGGCAAACATCACTCCAATCTTGAAAAAAGGTAAGAAGGAGGACCCAGGTAATTATAGACTGGTCAGCCTCACCTCCATCCCTGGAGAGGTAATGGAGCAACTTATCCTTAGCACTGTCCTTAAGCATATCAAGTACAAGAGGGTCATTAGGAGCAGTCAACATGGTTTTACCAAGGGGAAGTCATGTTTGACCTCCCTTATAAGCCTTTTATGAGGATATAACCAGGTAGATTGATGATGGGACAACAGTGGGTCTGGTTTATCATGATTTCAGTAAAGCATTTGACACTATCTCCCACAGAATCCTTGCAGCTAAACTGAGGAAGAGTGGTCTGGATGATTGAGTAGTGAGGTGGATTGGGAACTGGTTGAAGGAAAAAGTCAGAGAGTTGTGGTCAATGGGATGGAGTCTAGTTGGAGGTCTGTAACAAGTGGAGTCCCTTAGGAGTCAGTACTGGGACCAATACTATTCAATATATTCATCAACGATCTGGGTGAGGACACAGTGCACACTGTCAGCAGTGCTGTTTGCTGATGACACCAAACTGGGTGGAGTGGCTGACACACTGGAGGGTTGTGCTGCCATTCAATGTGACTTAGGCTAGAGAGTTGTGCAGGCAGAAATGGAATGAAATTCAACAAGGACAAGTGTAGAGTCTTGCACCTGGGAAAGAACAATGCCAGAGATCAGTATAGGTTGGGGAATGACCTGTAGGAGAGCAATGTAGGGGAAAATGACCTGGGGGTCCACCTGGGAGGTTGGCCATGAGCCAGCAATGTTGTCTGGTGGCCAAGAAGGCCACTGCCATTCTGGGGTGTATCAGAAGGGCTGTGACTAGAAGGTTGAGAGAAGTTCTCCTTCCCCTCTACTCTGCCCTGATGAGGCCACATCTGGAGTATTGTGTCCAGTTCTGAGCCACCCAGTTCAAGGAGGACAGGGAACTGCTTGAAAGAGTCCAGCGTAGAGACACAAAAATTATTAAGGGAGTGGAACATCTTCTTTATGAGGAGAGACTGAGGGAGCTGGGGCTCTTTAACTTGGAGAAGAGGAGACTGAGAGGTGACCTCATTAATGCTTATAAATATGTGAAGGGTGAGTGCCAGGAGGATGGAGCCAGGCTCTTCTTGGTGATGCCCAGTGACAGGACAAGGGACAATGGGTGGAAATTGAGGCGTAGGAACTTTCATGTAAACATGAGGAAAAACTTTTCACTGCGAGGGTGACAAAACACTGGAACAGGCTGCCCAGGCAGATTGTGGAATCTCCCTCTTTGCAGATATTCAAAACCCACCTGGATGTGTTCCTGTGTGATCTGGTATAGGTGATCCTGCAAGGGCAGGGTGGTTGAACTATATCACTTCCAGCCCCTAATCTCCTATGATTTTGTGATTTGCAGGTATTAGGAGTTGGCTTTTTCCAAACAGAACCTGGAATTAAAAATCTGTCCAAAGTCATGGCTACAATTTATCAGAGAAAACTGTGTTTTCTCTGACCCTTCCAGGATGATCACACAATTTCTGTTACATTCAGTGTATATTACAAAATTTTCTTTGACTGTAAAGGGAATGGAGAAGGTTGAACAAAGCTTGAGATTGTTGATAGGAAGAGACCCTGGAACTGGTTAATACTCAAAGAAGAAGTAGGACTGTCATGATAAAAGGCTTTAAGAAATGCAGAACTAGAGTGTTTCATATCTCTGCGAAGTGGCATAGCGAACTGCCATTTGGAATCATACAATAATTTTGGTTGGAAGAGATCATTAAGTTGAACCATTAATCAGCTCTGGTGTGACAAGATTGTTTTCCCACAGTATTGTCATTCTATTTCACCTCCTCTCATTCCCTTTTTAATGTCTTGCTCCTTGGGTTGAAATCCTGACTAATCCCTCCTCTCCAGGGATCCTAAAAAAATGGAGAATTAATGAAGAATTGAGTACTACCAAAACAATTTAAAAAATTTGGGGTAATATACCATACTCTTCTTCCCTCTCCCCAATCCTGATAGCCTAATAGCTACAACAGCATACCATGTACACAAAAAGTATCTTTTCCTAGGTATATAATGCATGTATAGTCAATGATACATGACCCACTGTTTAGAATGGGATGGACACTGGACACAGTGTTAAGCATCCATAAACTGAATATTGAACCTTAATCTGGCTTGGTTTTGCTTACCTTGAATTAAAACAGGCCAGCATCATTCATCAAAATAAAGAATCGAAGGTTAGATGTGCCTTCTCAGTCAGCTGTGTTGGCTGCCACAAATGCCTCCAAGGCTTCTGAATATCACCTAGATAAACAGGTCACTGGTCAGAAACAGTAGTTATTACTGTACACAATGTCAAATTCCATCTTACTTTCATGTCTCTTAAATTTTTCTGCCACATTCAGTATGCTTATTCTCAGTACCCTCCATATAGGTGCTGAAATAAGCCGAAGAAAATGTCATGGCTAAGATGACTTCCAGGAGTCTGAATGTCATTAGCTGCGGTTACTTCCCTGTGAAGACACTTGTATTTCCTTGCCCTGGGAGTAGGAGAGGAAAGATGTAGGAAGGTGATTGAGAATGTGGTGGATGCCTGAACGTCTGTAGTACAGCACTTTGGGGCATAGTCTGTCTGTAACCCCCAGTGTGGGCTGAGTCTAAGAGAGACAAAAAAGCTATGAAGGTATTGCGGGATCTCATATCCTTCCTCTCCACTAGTGAATATGAACCGTGTTGCAATGGACTTCTCAGTCTTGTGCCAGTCTAGCTGGTTGTAATGTACATGCTTTTAAATGTGTTGCTGTAGCATTTCCAGAGACAGCCACAGGGAAGATCAAAGAACTAGAGCACCACTGCCATGAGGATGGGCTGAGGAGCTGGAGTTGTTCAGTCTGGAGAAGAGATGACTCCAGGGGCACCTTATAGCTGCCTTTGAATACTTGAGGAAAGCCTACAGGAAGGCTGGAGAGTGACTTTTCATAAAGGTTTCTAGTAACAAGACTAGGGAGAATGGAAGCTGAGGGAGAGTTTAGACCAATGCTCAGGAAGTTCTTCATTTTGAGGGTGGTGAGACTCTGGAATATGTTGCCTAGAGTGGTAAATCATTCTATGATTCTGTAATTATCACATGACCTCTTTGAGGCACCTTGGGACAACTTCTGAGAAGAGCACTTACGGCAGTGATCTATTTCTCACTCTGTTCCTCCCTTTGCAGCAGGCACACTTTTCTCCATTCTTCGTCTGTCCTTGCACAGATGACAAACTGATCCACAGGACACAAAATCGAAAGTACAAAGGCCTGGCTTCTGTCTCTGAATTTAAACTGCTCTGACAGCTACCATTCCTCCTACTACTTTGTCATCTGAGAATAGCAAATTGTTTTACAAAATGGAGGAAAAAACAGCCAATGGTAGAAGTGGCATGGTTAAGCCCTGTTTAGTCTTACAGAGGAATTTGCAAAGAAATTTCATACATGCAAATTATGAGATCTGAGTTAAGCAGAAAGAACTTGCTTTAGTTTGAAACCCACACACATATTTCACATTCCTGTTATATTTCTGTACACACCTATCTTTTTTCACAGATACTCATGTGTGCAGCTTATATAGGCAGCTAAGTAGGTGGGACAAGATATGTTGAAATGGTACATTTCTCATCGAATTAAAAATAAAGTAGGTGATTATGTTGTTCTTCCTTAAGTTTCTGTATGTCAAGAATGTTATTATTTTTTTTCCTGCAATAGCTGATAGTATTCATGCCACCTAAACAGAACACAAAATTAGATTCCCCATGGTGATTTAGGTATTAGTAATGTTATTAACTGTTGAGAGAGAAACATGAAACTCACTCCAAAACCCAAGTCCATGGCCATCATACAGAATGAAGAAATTGAGATGTTTACCTGGAATCAAAGAAGGAGAAGCAGAGAGAAGAAAATAAGTCTGTTAAATGACCCTTCTTAGAGAAATTCAGACGTATCACTACCAAGTTAAACAAAGTCATTAAGGGCAAGTTGCTGTCATTAGAGTTTTAGAAATTCATGTTAGAACCTTCAAAGTAGAATGAAGATCAGAATGTATTGAAACAGAGGAAATTCAATGCATGCACTCTTGTCTCCTCCTGACTCCTCTTGACTGTGCACAAATAGCAGTTTTCTGCAATGAGGTGCAGTGTCTAATTGATTATTTGAGAAAGGCATATTGTTTTCAACAGACACAGGGTAATCATCGATAAGTCTGTTCTTGACTAATATCATTCCTGGCTTTCTGAATCATAGCAAGTTTAACATCTCTTCGTCAAACTTAACAGACTGTGTTATTTGCAGCCTCCACAGTTCTCCTGAAAGTGAGTAATCAGTCCCACATTGCTGATCATTACCAGGTGGGTGGCATTAACACGTGTAAAGTAAATAATATCCAGTACAGGAGGATGGGTGCAGAGACTGGGATGATTATGCCTCAGTGTCACTATGTTCTCTGACCAGATACGTGAGCAAGAATGAAGAGAAATTAAATCAGGTGCTCATGACTCTGTAGTTTATCTGCATTAATGTAGTTAAAATCAATAGATGGAGAAGAATAGATGCTCTCTGTTGAGCTGGCATTGCATCTTAAATCAGCAGACCCCTGAAAGAAAATTTAAAGTAACATGATAACACTGCAAAGTCTTTCAGTCATTTCTCCAGTATCTTTGTCAACCACACAGCAATAGGTACTACATATGAAGGGCCTGACTCTGGGAAAGACAAAACCTTTCCACATGTTGGTTTATGAAGAGACAAATATCTAAAATTAGTCGTTGATATTTTGAAAAAAATGCAAAGGAAGACTTGATCCCTTCAGTAGCTAAAGCTCAAATAATACATGAAGGTTTATAAGCAGCAAACAGAAAATACATTGCACACAATATCATAGAATCACAGAATCATAGAGTCAGTATGGTTGGAGAAGACCTTAAGATCATCAGATCCAACTGTAACTCAGCTATCATGACTACTAAACTATATCCTGAACTGCTTTCTTCTCCTGAAGAAGATGGTCTGCACACTTCTTGAACAGCTCCAGGGATGGTGACTCCACCACCTCCCTGGACAGCCTCTTCCAACATCTTGGAAGTAAATAATTTTTTCCTAAAATCCAATCTAAACCTCCCTTGTCATAGTTTAAGCCCATTTCTGCTCATCCTATCATGAGTTACTTGGAAGAAGAGACCAATGCCCACTTCACTACAGCCTGCTTTCAGGTATTTGTAGAGAGCAATAAGATCTCCCCTTAGCCTTCTCTTCTCCAGACTAAACAAGACCAGTTCCCTCAACCTCTTCTGCTACAATGTGTCCTCCAAACCCTCGACAGCTTCACTGCTCTTCTCTGGACACCCTTCAGGACCTTGATGTCTTTTTTTATACTGTGGCAGGCAGAATTGAACACAGTAATCAACCTGTAGCCTCATCACTGCCGAAGGGCACAATCACTTCCCTACTCCTGCTGGACACACTGTTCTTGATACAAGCCAGGGTGCTATTTGCTTTCTTGGCCACCTGGGCACACAGCTGGGACCATCCAGCAGCACTCCCAGATCCTTTTCCACCAGGCTACTTTCCAGCCACTCTTCCTCAGTCCAGTAGCATTCCATGGGGTTGGTGTGATCGAAGTGCAGCACCCAACACTCGGTCTTGTTAAACTTCATCCCAGTGGCCTCAGCCCATAGATATAATCTGTCCAGATGTCTCTGCAGAGCCTTCCTACCCTGAAGCATATCAACACTCCTGCTCAACTTAGTGTCATCTGCAAATTTGCTGAGTGTACCCTCAATCCTCTCATCCAAATCATTGATAAAGATGTTAAAGAGAACTGCCCCCAGTACTGAGCCCTGGGGAACACTGTTTGTGACCAACCACCAACTGGATTTAACCCCATTAACCACAACTCTTTGGGTCCACCCTTCCAGCCAGTTTTTAATTCAACAAAGAATCTACCTGCTAATGCCATGGGCCACAAGTTTTTCAAGGAGAATGCTGTGGGAGACAGTGTCAAAACCTTTACTAAACCCCAGGTAGAAAATATCCATGACCTTTCTTCCATTCCCTAGGTGAATCACCTGGTCATAGAAGGAGATGAGGCTGGCCAAGTAGGATCTGCCTTTCATGAACCCGTGCTGGCATGGTCTGATCCCACTGTTGTCCTGCAATTGCCATGTGAGAACACCCAAGATGAACTGCTCTATATTTTTCCCTGGACAGGCCTATAGTTCTCAGGATCCTCCTTTTGGCCCTTTTTGTAGATTGGTATCATGTAGGCAAGCCTCCAATCATCTGGCATCCCTGCTGTTAACCGGCTCTGCTGGTAGATGATGGGCAGTGGCTCAACAAGGTCCTCCAGCCAGCTCACTCAGCACTCTTGGGTTAATCTCATCTGGCCCCATGCACTTGTGAGTGTCCAAGTGGCAGAACAGGTCCTTAACTGCTTCCTCCTGAGTTATGGGCAGTTGGCACTGTTCCCCATCCCTACTGGGAGACTGAATACTCTGAGAATAATGGGTCAGACTATTAAAGACTGCGGCAAAGAGTGCATTACGTATCTCAGTCTTTTCCTCATTCTTGATAGCAATGTTCCCCTAATAAAGAGTGGACAATCTCATTGGCTTTCTTTTTGTTGTTAATGTGTTTGTAAATACCTTTCTTATTATCCCTCACAGCAGTGGCCAGGTTGAATTTTAGCTGGGCTTTTGCCTTTTTGATGTTCTCTACATGACCTAACTAGATCCCTGTACTCTTCTTGAGTTGCCTGCCCTTCTTTCCTTTTTTTCTTGAGCCCTTGCAAGAGCTCCCTATTCAGCCAGCTGCACTGCCTTCCCTGACAGTTTTACATCACATGGGGACAGCCTGACCCTGTGCCTTTCTTCTTGAAGAATGTCAAGCCTTCTTGGACCCCTTTTCAGGACTGTCTCCCAAGGGATGCTCACAATCAGTGTCTGAAACAGTCAGAAGTTTGCTATCCAGAAGTCCATGGCAGCAGTTTTACTGACTCCACTCTTTCCTTCACCAAGCATTGAGAATTACATCTTTTCATGGTTGCTAAGCCCAAGATGACCTCTGACCACGACACTGCCCACCAGTCAATCTCTATAAATAGAAGGTCTAGCAAGGCACCTTCCCTAGTAGGCTCATTTACCAGCCGTGTCAGAGTTATCTTCCACACACTCCAGGGACCTCTTAGAGTATTTCTTCTGTGCTGTATTATTTCCAGCAGATGTATGGTAAATTTAAGTCCCCTATGAGAACAACGGCTGGTGATTTGGAGGCTTCTGTCAATTACTTGTAGAATGCTTCTTCTACCTTCTCTCCCTGGTTAGGTTGCCTGTAACAGACTCCCAACAGGCTATCCGCCTTGTTGGGCTTTGCCCTAATCCTTACCCATAAACACTCAGCCTTACCATCACAGTCATCTAGTTCTACAGTCAGAACATTCTCGGTGAACATACGGTGCCACTCCACGACTCTCCTTCCCTGTCTGTCCCTTCTGAAGAGGTTCTAGCCATTCATAGCATTCCACAGTTATGAGTTATCCTACCTTGTTTCTGTGATGGCGAGTGTGTCATTTCTGTCCTGCTGCACAATGGCTTCCAACTCCTCCTATTTGTTGCCCATGCTGCATACACTTCAGCTGGGCTATCATCCACATCACCTTCTTAGAAGGACACCCCCTTATTCCCCCAAGATGTTTCATGTATGCCACCCTACTGTCTCTCATTATCTCAGGAGCCTTTGGCTCATCCATCCTTCCAACTGTGATGTGTCATCCTTCTGCTTGTCACAGATAATCTTTCTATAGTTACCTTACTTCCCCTTCACATCTATTTTAAAGCCCTGTCAAACAGCCCTGCAGTCCCTAGGGCAAAGACCTGCTTCCCCATTTGAGAAATGCAAAAAGCAAAGGAAAGGTGAACTGAGTATCATAAAGAGAACAGCAGATCTTCCCTCCTTTTTTCCCCCTTCCCTCTGAAGACTGCTAGACAACTCCTTTTACTGGAAGGCTTCTCCAGTGGTGAGATTGGAGAAGATCCACAAATGACATATGAAAGTAGCTTCCCCTAAAAATGTTCTTCATAGGAACAGAAGCAAACATCAGTGTTTTTTCAGTGGTTTGCCTCAATGGTACAGTGGCAATATACCTCTTATGGCTCAGGCAGTAGCCTCATGGTGTCAAGAGGAGGGCACTGAAGTTCAGATCCACAACGCACTTAGGCACCCAACTCCTAGCCCACAATTGTTAGGAAAATTGCACACTTAGCCTTCTGTCAGGGCAACAGAAAAAAACACATCATCTGAGAAAAGCACAAGGCCATGCAAATCAGTAGCAAATGCCACAAGAAGTCTGCCTCCTTGCAGTATCCTTTCTCCTTTTTCTAGGTGGTACAGGTACCTGGTTAATCAATACTGGCACACTAAAGGGTAAGCAAGGTTAGCTTAATCAAAATTCAGTTTGCTATCAAACTACTCAATGGTGCACTCAGAACTATGTTGCCATTGCCCCAACAGCTTGGCATCAACTAAAGGCTTGTAACACTTGTAAATACTTGCAACCAAGCATACTGAGTATGTGTCATGGAAGTAATAGAATTGCATACGAGTGTGCCTTGATGGAAGCAATATGAGTTTAACTGATGATGTTTGCTAGACTCATAAGGCAAATTTAAAAAAAAAAAATCCATATAATCTCATTTGAAACAGTTAATGTGAATAGTGGAGCCACCTCAGTACTTTAATTCACAAAAGCACGAATAAAGTGTCTGATTTACTGCGCAACAAATTATTGATAAAAAGATTGCTCAAAAAAGATACATTTAAAACATAGAAAGAAGAGATGTATAGAATGTTGAGGGAAAGGAGACTTTCCAGCAACAGTGTATCTGACCAAATACTGCAGGTGCAATTAAATACTGAAGGCATTTAAAAAACAGATGCATGTGTCATCATTGTATCTGCAACAATTTAACCTTCAAGTGAGAAATGAGTATCAGAGAATATGGAGCTGAGGTAATTGAAATCTGTGTATGAATTCTGTGATTTGTCTTCATACACCTGCTACTTCTAAGGACATCACCAGATTTATGCAAATGATGGGTACCTAAAATGCATACCATACCTATGATTTGCAGAATGATAGTGCCTTAGTTTTGCATAAATCAAAGAGTGGATCCTGATAACTAGGCTTGCCCGTTTACATTACACCTCTGTTCCAAATCCATGGGATATAAATGAGAGCAGCATATGGTCTAGAAATGAGAAAGCTGTGGGACTTTCATGTACGCACCATAGGAGCAAATGGCTGTCCCACAGATGGTGGAGTATTTAGATTCATCTCCTGCATGAGGGATGCCAGTGCGCAGGAGGATGAAGCCATGAGCAGCCTCTAGAGGTCTCTGCTGGCGGGTATTCCTAGAACAGATGCTAGATCGACAGAAAGGGTTTGCCAGGATGGTTTTACGTTTTCAGAGCTTGTCTGTAGGTGGAAATTTACAGCATAGCTGAACGATCCTTCCATTAAAGCTGTACTGTAGTGAAAACTTATCTGCAAAGATCAGTATTAATAAACATTATTTTATTTCACATTAATAGCTTCACTTTTTTTTTTGTCTGTGAGCAATAGGAAGCAGGGTTTTTTCTTTCTTGGCCTGAGGCTGCTAAGGAAAATTCTCAAGGTGAAACAGATGATAAAGAAAGATCTGAGAAGCTACTTCCGTATCTCGCAGACTTCCATAGGCACAAGTTATATACAGAGGCAAGCTTTTAGACAGCCAACAGGGACAAGCTCAATTATTTTGAAAAGACTTTTAAGATACTGAGAAAAGAGAAAAACAAACAAACCAACCCTCCACAAAACAAACAAGCAAACAAACACAACCCCCTCCCCCCAAAACAAAACAAAACAAACAAACAAAAAAAACAACAGAAGCAAAAGCTTTATTTAAAAAATTAGTTTGTATTTACCTTGAATCCTTTTCTATCAGCAATAATAAAGGACTAAGGGCATGAGATCCCTACCACACTGTTGTACATCTCATCAGCTATTATCAAAACATTCACACAGAAGCAGCATAAAACTATCACAGGAAACAGATGTGAAATTGTTTGTGCTACATCACAATTCTGCACTTACTAAAGCAAGGTACTGTGAGTATACAAAATTTCTATCCATGTCCTTTCTCCCACACTTGACAATGTCTCCCACACTCTGCCTGCCTGATGTGCACTCTCTACCCGACCTTAGTCCCACTGCCTACTCATACGCCCATACTCCTTTGTACTTTTAGCACATTTGTGAATACTTTACAGGGTTACTGACACCAAACATCTTACCACAGATTGGAATCCTGATGTCCTTTAAATAATGCCTAGTTGGGTTGTGAGGGGAATGAGCACTGGGATCTAGGCCAGGAGTTGAAAGGATTGATCATTTTCTAATACTGAAGCAGGAATTTCTGTGTAGTAGAAGGAAAAGCAGTGATGTGCAGGCATGGATGGAGAGAGTGGGCAGTAGCAGAGTGCATAGGTGGCTCCATGTTGGAGGGTTGGTCCTATTTACAAATAACCTATTGATGCTGCTGGAGACCTCAAACATTCCTCCAGCACAGCACTGCAGGAAGTGAATTATTACATTGCTTTGCACACAACAGCCTGACAAGTTGGATTTGATATAGGCAGTATCATGAATTCATTTGCTATACATGAAAAAGTAGCTAGATAGCTAGCTTCTCAAAATAAATTCCTAAATAAAATATGTGTCATCTTTCCAGTTGCAATAGGATAGATCAAAATGACGACCCTTTAGTTTAACAAATTTAAATGAAAAGGGAATTAATTTAGACCCCTTTTTCCCCCAGTGCTTTTAGAATAGAATCAATCAGGTTGGAAGAGACCTCCAAGATCATCCAGTCCAACCTATCACCCATCCCTATCCAGTCAACTAAACCATGGCACTAAGTGCCTCATCCAGTCTTTTCCTGAACACCCCCAGGGATGGTGACTCCACCACCTCCCTGGGCAGCCCATTCCAACGGCAAATCACTCTCTCTGTGAAGAACTTCNAACCTCTCTCGTCCTACTGGCCACACTGTTCCTGATACAGGTCAGGATGCCATTGGCCCTCTTGGCCACCTGGGCACACTGCTGGCTCATCTTCAGCCTACTATCCATCAGTACCCCCAGGTCCCTTTCCTCCTGGCTTCATGTAAGCTGGTTCCATGTAAGATCACAAAAAGTCTATAACTTAAGTAAAGCCAGGAAAAACAACTTTTTTCTTAATATAAGAAGTGTCCTCCAAAGCTCAAATGGAAAAAAAAAAAAAAGTAGGAAATGGAGTCTTGGTTTTCTCTGCATTTGAAGTTCCAAGGTTTAAAGATGACTTGCTTATTGGCACATAAGTGATGAATGGAGAAATTTTATTTGGAAATATTTTTGGATTTTTTTTCAACCTATTTTTGGCAGCATTAATTTCACTGTAATTTGGGAATATTTTCACTTTTCTTGGAGTATGTACCTTGCTGGCATTAGCCCAGGTGTAGTCTGCTAGAGTCACATAATCTAGTTCAATGCTCAATGAGAACAGTCACTGAAAAGACATACAGTATCTCTTCTCTTTTGGATATGGTGTCTTTTGGGTCTCAAATGAAGAATACAAAAGCTTTAAGAAATGCTCTCCATGGAATGAAGTATTTTTCACAAATGCCATAAGGAGTTATCAAAATTTGGAGCTGATCTTACTGTTTAATCAATGCCTCCTGTCTCACTGAAATTAACCATTAAGGACAACTTCTAAACAGAAAAAGAATGTCACCTCTTGTGTAACAGAGTTATTTTACACAGCTACTTGTCTCCTTAAGGTCCATTTTCATGGAAACAAAAATAATGCTAACTTTTTGTTGGATTTAATTGTCACAGGTTCACAGAAGCACAGTGTGGCTGAGTCTGACTAGCAACCTCTAGAGACTGCGCAGTCCCACCTCTGCTCAAAGCAGGGTCAGCTACAGCAAATTGCTCGAGGACAGTTGAGTTTGATTATCTCCAAGAGTGCAGATTACATAGCTTCTCCAGGCTCTGTTCCAGCATTTGACTGCCACTGGAACAAGGAAGTGTTTTTCTTATGTTTAGACAGTATTTACTGCATTTATGTTTGTGCCTATTGCTTTTAATCCTATCACTGAGCACAACTGAGAAGATTGTTTATGTGTTCTTCAGACGCCACATCAGCTATTACATAGACAAAATCCCCCTGAATCTTCTCCAGGCTAAACAGCTCCAGCAGTCTCAGGTTGTCCTTGTATGATAAATGCTTCAGTCCCTTTACTTTATTTGTGACCCTTCACTGGATGCACTCCACTATATCCATGTCTCTCTTATACTGTAGAGCTCAGCATTGGACCCAGTACTCCAGGTGTGGCCTCACCAGTGTTGAGCAGAGGGGAAGGATCTCATTTTTTTGACTTGCTGGAAACACGACTAATCCAGTCTTGGATATTTTTCTGGACTTTTCTGTGGGAAGGGCACTTGCTGGGTCATCATCAACTTGATGTCCGCTGGGACACCCAGACTTCCTCTGCAAAACTGCTTTCTGGCCAGTCAGCCCCCAGTCTGTGCTGGTGTATGGAGTTGTCCCTCACCAGGTGCAGACTCATCATTTTCTTGTGTTGAACTTCATGGAATGCCCGTCATCTGTTCTCCAGTGCGCCCGGACCCCTCTGATTAGCAGCACAGCCAGCTAATGTAACAGCCAATACTCCTGGATTTGTATCGTCAGCAAATTTGCTGAAGGTGCACTCTGTCATATCATTCAGGTCAGTTGGTGGCCAGTTTCAAACCGTGTTCTCCAAGGCTCAGTATTGAGGCCAGTTCTCTTGAATATCAGTGATCTGGATGAGGACATTGGATACACCTTCAGTAAGTTTGCAGGTGACACCAAGTTGTGTGGGAGTGTTGATGTGCTTGATGGTAGGAAAGCTCTGCAGAGGACAAGCTGAATGAGTGTGCCAAGCTCAATTGTATGATGTTTAACAAAGCCAAGTGCTGTGTCCTGCATTTGAGTCACAACAATCCCATGCTACAAAACAAGATTGGGGCAGAGTGGCTGGAAAGCTGCTTGGCAGAAAAGAACCTGGGGTGCTGATTGACAGATCACTGATACGAGCCAGCAGTGTGCTCAGGTGGCCAAGAAGGCCAACATCATCCTGGACTGTTGTATTGGAAATTAATAATGTGTTATGAATTATGAATATTCTTTTTGTATGAATATTAATTGTTAATATTTTTGAAAATCAGGAAAATTCCCCAAGATTTTTTTGATTTTTGGTTGACAGGAAGTAGTTGCATAGAATTAAACTGTTTAAACAATCAGAACTTGGAAAATAGTAATGCAAAACCAGGAAAAATTCTAACTATGTTTATGGAGACTTGGCATTCACTCCAGCATATGTAGTCACAATGCTTTTTGGTCCCTGAGTACGTCTCCTGTATCAAAGATGCTTTCAAACTCTCAATAATAATCCCAGAGTAAAATACAAAATACTCCAGGCAGAGGGAAGGAGAGAAGAGATGCTGCTGAGCTGCTAATGCTAGCTGCATACACATGACCGCCTTGATTCCCAGTTAATGAGCCATAAACAGCAAAAAGACTCCGTGCAGAAAGGCTGAATGCAGAAAAGGCAGAGTTTCTAAATAACTCCCCTTTAAATACTTCATTTTGAAAATCAAACTGGCCAATAGGCACTAGCACCATCGTTCTAGCCAATGAATTCAAAGCTTTGTGCCTTGTTTGACCATGCAGACACGTTGAAGGGCAGCACAAGACACCTGACACATGGTGCTAAGCCTCTAGCCCTCATGGCTTTGCTCATCTAACTCAACTTCCCGGATCCACAACAGGAGGAGGAGAGCAAGGGCTAAACCGGCCTGGCAGGATGTGTGTCCTACCAGGACATCTGTATTGTCAATAGCATGGCCAGCGTGAACTCACTCAAAAGGGACATTAAGTTCCTGAAGCATATCCAGAGAAGATCAACAAAGTTGGTGAAAGGTCTAGAGAGCAAGTCTTAGGAGGAACTGGGATTGTTTAGTCTGGAGAAGAGGAGGCTGAGAGGAGACCTCATTGTAGTGAGGTGGGGATCAGTCCTTTCTCCCTAGTATCAAGTGATAGAACAAAAGGAAATTGCATCAAGCCGTGCCAGGGGAAGTTTAGATTGGATATTAGGAAAAATTTCTTTAGTGCAAGAGTGGTCAGACATTGAAATTGGCTGTGCATGGAGGTGGTGGAGTCACCATCCCTGGAGGTGTTCAAAAACTCTGTAGATAGGTCACTTTGGGACATGGTTTAGTAGGCAGGATGGGGTTGGGTTGACAGGTGGACTTCATGATCTTGAAGGTCTTTTCCAACCGAAGCAATTCTATGATGCTATGATCTTTTCTTATTATTCCAAGATAAGGAAAAAGCTGTTGTAAATGTCATCTGCTTTGAATATCCAAGCTGTGTTCATAACAAGAGCGAGCAAGGTATGGGGACAGAGTTCTTCCTGAGAGTTGTATGTCCAAGAACAGGTCAATACAGACTAGGGAATTTATGTAGACCTGCATGAAACTTATGCTAGAAGATTTTACTGGGGAAAAAGAATACTTGTTTGTACTGTCCTCAAAATGTTATCTTCTGCAAATATTAAGCTTTTCAAAAAGAAATAGAGGATTATTTTGTATTCAAATTCAAGAAAGTGCTTAGGACAAGGTGAAAAAAATGAGTACTGCAAGCCTGAAGAGTTACAAAAAAAGCCTATCCCAAGCAAGAAGAACAAAAGATTCATCAGTTAATATGCAGACCTTGTAACAATAAAGTTGCCAATTAAATAAAACCTCTGTGAAATCATTTATGCCAAAGGTGCCACAAAAGCCATCATACCTGTTCTAGACATGAAGTTAGGCTGGACAAAGCACTGTAAATAGAATGTATAGGAAAAGATGAGGAAATAGATATAAATTCACTGTTGGATTAATCTCTTCCTTTACATTTAGGACCATCACCAACTGCAGTATGGCACATAACTCAGAGTAAAATGAAGAGTGGAGGAAAAGTTTGATTCATACCATCTGGTGAAGAATTGTATTTTACTAGCTTTACTAGAGCATGCAGGAACTGCATTGGGATGTAGTGTCCCTGCAAAAATATCTGTGTGCTGAAACGTCAGTTCTCCAGAGTTGCTTGCTTTATCTGGGTGTTACCTGTCTGGAAACAAAAATTCGCCATCCAGAAGTGTACTTTACTTTGATGCAGTTAGGGAAGGACTGTGCTTTGGGGAGAAGGAAAGCCAGAAGTTATCTGGGAAAAGTGATAAATGTTGAAATCAGCCATCAAATCTATGCACATATAAATATACTCAGTGGGAGATCAGGAAACAGGAAATGTGCATGGTGTTTATTACCCTCACACAGAAGTGAGACCATATGGCTTCATGTCCTGGAGTGGTCAGGATCATTCTGTAATTAACACTGCACCACAATTAAAAAAAAAAAAAAATCCAGCTAGTCATCTCATACTTGAGGATGAAGATGTGGAGGAAGAGGATAATGGACAGCATTTAAAGACTTAAAAATTTTAAAGGAACCAACTCCATGCCATGTCCACAATGAGTTATTCTTGTGCACAAGCACATTCTTCAGCAGTCGAGAGAGCTTCTAGGGGTCCTGCATCAGAATTTTCTGCTTCTTAACTGCAGAAATACAATTCATATTTATCTTGGAAGCTAAGAAGTGCTACTGTAGAACTGTAACAGGAGACATGATTCTGCTGGTGCCTGGAGGCAACAGAGATAGATATAATTTACTCTTTAAATGTTTATTTTTATCCTACCATCTGTCACCAGAAAAAAAGTGAAGGATTTCTGAGATCACGTTGCAATAGCCAAATGGGTGGAAGTTATTAGTTGGGGGATGGTAAAGACAAATTTCTCCTGGAAGACTCAAAACTGGGGAAAAAAAAACCCAAACAAACAAATAACAAAACAACAAACAAGGCTTTTTTTTTGTTTGTTGGTTGGTTGGTTTGTGGGGGGTTTGTTTGTTTTGTTTTTTAAGTGTTCAATGGATATTCTGTACCCCACAGTTTAATAAGTTTATTCTCTTCATCTTCCTTTACAATTTAGTATGATCAGACAGATCTGTTTAGAGAAGGGGTTACAGTGTTATCTTGGTAATAAGCCTGCAGAACTACAAACAGGTCATATCTTTCCCTCTTTCATTCACTGACATACAGTAATATTGCTACCGAACAGCTAAACAATTTGGTGTTGTTTGAGGAGTATTTCACCATGGGCAGATTACTTTTTTTCACTGATTTTTTGCCAGCTGTAAGAAAGGGCCCTTTGATGGAAGGGCTGTGCGTAAGGGAGGGGATGTGTGGGTCCAGTGACGTATGACAACTGAGCCTTGTCTGAAATATTTCAAAGTGAAAAGATTGGTTCATGCAAAAATGGTCATGGTCATGCTGGTTTTGTGAATTTGCTGTGAGTTCACAGTCTCAAAACTCACATTTCTGTTCAAATATAAAATTTTAATGATTCTTAGTCTATCATAAATTAACATTACATCACAGACTCCCTTATTTAACTATCATAAGCTCTGCAGAGGAGAATGAGGGGTGAGCTTTCTGGTTTTGGAAATGAATAATCTTCCTTTTCTGTCTACTGAAGTTTTAGCTTATTCCTGTATGTTACCTGAGAAGGGTCACAGCTCAGAGATTCTGCATTTGAGCAGCAGGAAAGCTGGTTTGAAGATATTATCCCCGAACCCCTTCTGTCTGTAATAAATCTCACCCTACCTCAGCATAGGACAGTCAAAGTATTGGGAGTTTTTCCATCTGATATCCCATGCATATACTTAAAAACACTAAATGATGTCTTGGCCCTGTCTGATAGCAGAAAGTATAGTGGGCAGGTGCCTATAGCTTGGCTTTTGGAGTTTATACTTCCTCATCTACTCCCACAGGAAACATCTGTGTGGTGTTTACAGACCCCCTTGGTGCTGTGTCTGTCCCAGAGAATTCATGATGTGAATATAAAAGCCACATCACTGTGACCAAGGCTGCACAAATTCTCACTTACATACCATGGTGGGGACATTAGCCTTTTGTAATGCTGTACAGCACTATGCTGCAGATGTCTGCTATCCTAGCAAGAGACAAAGGATTTAAAAATTCACCTTGTGTTTTCAAAAGTACCAGTTTTGTTTTAATCTTAAAATAGTCTCTAGTTCATCTGTGTTTCCCAGAAGGAAAAACTCCTTGCCTGCAGCCCCACCTGCGCAGACCAGAGCCTTCATTCTCCCAGCCAAGGCTAATGGGTTGCAATTTCCCTTGGATTTCATCCACAAATCTCCTTTAATTGGTGGGACAGATTGCCATTGAGTGATATGAAGGACTTTTACCTCCACAGGGGCTGATTGTGCTGCCTCCACAGGACTACCCCCCCTTGCAAGTCAGCAAAGCAAGAGGCCACCATTGGTCACCATCAGACATGAACCTCCTGCCTAGATAGAATACAATACTTCAAAGAACATGCTGGGAAGAATACATGGCATGCACTTGAATATGGCTTTTTGTGTGTGTGTGTGTTTAGCATTATTGCATTTGGCTCTGAAAATGAGTCAACTCTTACAATACAGTATTCTCTTGCAATATAACATTCTCTTTCTTGATGGGTTACATTGTGGACTAAATAGTGAGTATTTAATGCTAGCTAGCCAGTCATGTTATTGAGAGATTTCAGCTACAGAAAAAGGGCTCAGCTAGTGATGAAGTATCAGAGGTCAACAATTTATCTTCCATTTGTATCATCCATAATAGCATCTCTTACAGTTCTCCTATCTCCAAGATGATAACTACAGGAGAGAAAACGTTTGTTCATAGAGAATTAGAACTATGCAGGAAAGCCAGTCAGGAGAAAACACTCAGTGGCATCAGATTCTTACCTTGAGGGTGCTTGCAAGCAGTGAATGTGGAGAGCCATGCTGGTTGTCAGTAGTCAATTCTTGCTCTCAGGACCATAATGTGCAATGCACAATAGCAAATATTTTCAAACCAGTGCAGCTGTTCAGCTCCATCAAGCACCAATTGAGTTGAAGGGAAGCACTTAATTTGAACAATACAGATTCATTTTTAAATGGCAAATGAATTTCCTGAAATGTGCAAAAGTGTTGGGAAGTCATGGAAATACATGAGCTGGTGATGAGAGTTTGAACACTTAATTTGGATACTAATTTAACAACAATGACAACAACAACAACAATAATAATAATGCCCTGTGCTCTCTCTGTCTCTTGAGCTAGTTTGTCATCTTTAGTCTATTTGGAGGACCATAATACAACCTGAGCTTGAAATGCAAGTACAGATCTGACCAGTTTTGTTACACTAGGTAGAAGCAAGCAAATACTTGTAGCAGTTGGTTGGTCAGCAGCAGTGTAGCAGAGGGGTATTCTGCCACCTACGCCAATTGTGGCGGAGGGGAGAAATTAATTGGTGTGATATAATATTCTATAAAAATATATATTTATTAACTTCAATATTCTGAACTCTCACCACCCCCAACCACTGAATTTTTATATTGAAAGGATCTACACAGTCCTGAAGACATTCTAGGAATAATATCAAACCATAACTTATTAATAACTAGCAAACTATTCAAACTATAAACAGAGAGAGGCGTTTCCCTGCAGCAAACACCAGTTGGGATCAACATACTATTTGCCCAGCAGAGTGGGCTGAAAGCTCTTTCTGCTCTATGGCAGAGGCAATAGAAATTACAGAGGCATTAAAGCATTTACTCACAAATTCTGATTAATCAATAATCACCCTTCGGGGCTATGTCACAGCCTATTACTAGTCTCCAAACTTCAGGGGTGTCTGCCCATGGACTTTGAGACTGGAATCTTCCCAGCTTCTGGGGAAATGACAGACTCTGACCTTGTTCTCCTGGCAAAGGATGAAGTCTCTGCCCTTGTCTCTTGGCTTCTGAACACTCTGTCCAGGGATTCTTGGCAGGACCTCAAGTGCAGGAGTGTGATGCCGTGCAGTCTGAGCACAGTCTCACGCTGGCTGGCAGGCTGATCGCATGCAGACAAGTGGGGTCTGCTTCCTGGTAACTCAGCGGCAGTGGCGCTTACCAGGCGATGATAAGGCAGCGGGTTTGCGATAGGATGCACGGCTGCACGGGAGTCTGAGCTCTGTAGGTAAAGGCAGGCAATGCAGGATCTGGTCCTGATAACTCACCGCAGTGGCATGCAGGTGTGCACAGCTGGCTGGGAGACTGAGCTCCGTGAAGGCAGATGCACTGTGGGTGGGCACGCAGGCAGGCATAAGCAGTGCTGGTGAGTCTAAGAGAGCGAGCAAGGGAGCCTGAGCAAGTGAGTGTGAGCACGTTGTTTACCTGTGTGCCTCTATTTATCAAATGTGGGCTGAGATTAGTGGCCCTTTGGACACCAAAATGACCAATCAGATTGGCAGTTATCCAATGCAATACTGTAATAGGCAAAAGCCATAGGCCTGGACCTTCCAAATATGGGAATCACATGGGCCTTACACTAGGCAGGCACAAGCTGGGCGTGTGGGGGCTTACACAACCACCTTACACAATCAGGGGCCCTGGGCAGGCCAGAATTTATGGCACCAGGTCTGTTGTACCCTTTTGTGCTCATTATGTGTTTACCTCTGGTTATGGGCAGAAAAACATGTCCAGGCAAGGCAAGGCGTGAATAAGCCTATTTTTGGGCCTACAGGCCCTCCACAACGAGCAGGCATGGACTTCAGAAGGCTTTTCCCCTGTGAAGACGTTTATTTGCACAACTTGTACACTTATATACACTTTCAGTTCTATTCATATGACATTCTACAGATAGTCTTCAGATCATACCCCTTCCTATCCATTCATACTAATTACATCGGTTAATTACATCAGATGTACACCCACATTCCTTCCATCCCCGAAGATGTTTAAGGCCAGGCTGGATGAGACTCTGGCCAGCCTGATCTAGGGTAGGGTGTCCCTGCCTATGGCAGGGAGGTTGGCACTAGTTCATACTTGTGGTCCCTTCCAAACCTGACTGATCCTGATTCTATGATTCTATGATTTTAAAGCCCCCAAAAGGTCAATTTTGGTTTTATTTTGTTGTTTTTTAATATTAGTTTGTTTTAGTTTTATTTCCATGTCTTTGTGTGTATAAAGAAGGAAATTGAAAAGCTGAAGTTAGTGTAGCCCTTGACAAATAAATAAGAAATCTGTAGAAGAATTTTTGAAGTAAATTATTAACTGTAAAAAAAGTCTCTGACCAGAAGGAAAAGGGTATTTGTCTTAAAACTCTTAAAATAAATGTGGGATACAATTGGAAACTTTGCAAAACTATTGTTAGACAAGGAGTTATAAAAACAATTGGATATTGAGATAATATTCAAGCAGGAAAATAAAATGTCAAGGTGTAGAAGAAATAGTCACTGAAATGTTTTAAGTTTAGTTATAAGGAGTTCAGAGCAAGCATAGATCCAGGTTGGGTGGTGAATGGCTGGAGAGCAGCCCTGAGGAAAAGGACCTGGGGGGGTCTGGGGGTCTGAGTTGATGAAAAACTCAACATGAGCCGGCAGTGCGCATGTGCAGCCCAGACAGCCAACTGTGTCCTGGGCTTTAGCAAGAGAAGTGTGGCCTGCAGGGCAAGGGAGGTGATTCTCGCCCTTTTACTCTGCTCTCATTAGACCCCACCTGGAGTACTGTGTGCAGTTATGGAACCCCCAACACAAGAAGGACATGGAACTGCTGGAGCGGGTCCAGAGGAGAGCCACAAAGATGATCAGAGGGCTGCAGCACCTCTGCTATGAGGACAGGCTGAGAGAGTTGGGGCTCTTCAGCCTGGAGAAGAGAAGGCTTTGAGGAGACCTTAGAGTGACCTTCCAGTATCTGAAGGGAGCCTACAGGAAAGCTGGGGAGGGACTATTTACACGGTCTTGTAATGACAGGACAAGGGGTAATGGGTTTAAACTTGAAGAGGGAGATTTAAACTAGATTTAGGAAGAAGTTCTTTACAGTGAGGATGGTGAGACGCTGTAACAGGTTGTCCAGGGAGACTGTGGGTGCTCCCTCCTTGGACATGTGCAAGGCCAGGTTGGATGAGGCCTTGAGCAACCTGTTCTAGTGGGAGGTGTCCCTGCCTATGGCACAGAGTTGGAACTAGATGATCTTTGAGGTCTCTTCCAACCTAAACCATTCTATGATTCTATAAAGTGGATCAAGTAAGTTGTAGGGTTATAAAGATAGGTCTAGAGATGTGTTTTTCTGTCCGCCTTGCCTCATGAGAACATGCATTTGATTAAAAAACCTTACAATGGGCAAGAAAATTGCTTTTTCTTGAACAGTGTTACCTTAAGCCTTGCTGTTTTGGACCTTACAGATAGAACTTAAGGTCCAGAAACTGAAACACAAGCAAATGTTAACTCAGTCTTTTATAGCAGCAAACAAGGCACCTGAAATTTGGTACACCAGAAGAAACCTCTTTCAGAACAGAATTTTTTCTGATTGCTTAAAAAATGAGCACCAGCATGCTTTTTTCTAAAAGACTTGGCCAGGATGCCCTATGGGCTGTGGCACAAAGTCAGCTCTTTGGAAGAACTACTGAGGCCATGTTTTCCAGTCAGCCAGACAGAATAAGTACCGGAGGATGCAGACCATGAATGATGCACTGGTGGAAGCTGCTTCATGATCCAGGGAGAAAGGAAAGCTGAGTCTACAACAGAGGAGGTAATCAAAGCAGAGGCCTTGACACCCAGTATACCCTTGCTCAGAAAGCAGAAATCATCAGATTAACCCAAGTCCTGGAATTTGAAACAGGAAAAAAGAATAAATATTTGGACTGGTTCCAAATGTGCTTTTGGGGTGGTACACACCCATAGAGCTACTTGGAAAGAAAGAAGACTGTTGAAAAACATCAAACATGCAGAAGAGACATGGACTACTGGAAGCTGTCCAACTGTTGACCAAGGCTGCTGCTATGCCTTGTCAGACAGACCAGCAAGGGTAACACTGATCCAGGAAAGGTAATAAATTTGCTGATACTGAGGCCAAATACAGCAGAGAACATAAATAGTATTTTAAGCAGTTAGTAACTAGAAAGCTAAAATCTGGCCATATAGGTAAGAGAAGCTATCTAGGTCAGCAAAGGCAAATTAACTTTGCTGAACTGCCCAGAAAAGTTGGGTATAGTTACCTGGCGTTTTTTCCAGCTGGCCAGAAGCTTTTCTTTGTTGCACAAAGAAACCTTGAGAAGTTACCGAGTGTTATTACAAGAAATAATACCCCACTTTGAGGTGCCTGCTGCTGCATATAACATAGAACTAGGAGATTATGTCTATGTCAGATCTCTTTCAGATAATCTCTTGGAGCCTAAGTGGACTGGACCGTGACAAGTCTTATTGGCATCGTTCACTGCCATCAAAATCAAGGAGCAAACATCATGGATTCATCATTCAAGAGTCAAACCCGCCAGAAAAGAGAAGTGAAAAGTGGAGAATTCGGGAGACAGCCACTTAAGATTACACAGGGATGGAAACAGCCCATCAGAATCATAATTTGGATGATGACACAAGAGTTTGAGACATGGAAACAAATGCAATTTTTCAAGTGGTGTAATCAATAGCACATAGTTTGAATGTAAATGGCTGTTGAGTATGCATGGCTCTTCCCAGAGAACACAATGAGGTACCCCTATATGGAGCACCACATGGTAATTGGACGCAATCTTTTCAAAACACAAAAGGGCAACGTAAACATGGGTGGGGCACAGGGGAAAGGGATCTGAGATATGAACTGCTGCACAAGACTAATGTTACAATATATTCCAGATGTGTTAGAGAAGATATTCAAAGGTACAAAGCATATCTAATGTCTCCAGACACCCATGTTACTCCTAATTGCACCAGAGGAGAAAATGTAGGAGTATTCTGTAATTATGTTTGTCGATGAAACCGCATAATCCCTCAGCTGGCTTTAAACCATACCCTAAATTGGAGAACTGAGATCTTGCAAACCACCTTTTGTAATCTTATGCCTGGGGGGTGGTGGTTATGTGGAGATGGATACATCAGAAAAGGTTACCTAGAAATTGGATTGGCTATTGTACAGGGGGGTATTTAACCTCACAGTATCAGATATACAGTAGAACCATCACTGAGGTATTGAGAAGTCCATGGACTTCAGTAAAGAGGGGAGAAAATCCCTTGGTTTTAAGGCCCATGGCATTCCATAGCTTTGCTAGATGGTTTTTACCATGGTTGGGAGTGAGTGAATTCGAAAAAGAAATGGTGACTATTTCAGCTACCTTAGCAACACCTCTAAATGCTACTGAAGATGCTGTTAGTGCCCAACAATCAGAGACTGAAAGCCTCAGAAAGGCCTCAGCCCAATACAAATTGTCACTGGATGTCTTATTTGCAAAAGAAGGAGGTCTCTGAGCCATACTGAATGACAGCTGTTGTTCTTACGTAGATCAGAGTAAGGGAATTGAAACAGACACCCACAAAATTTGGGACAAAGATGGAATTTTGCATAAAATGATGCTGAATGCTTCATGGGGACTCCAGGAACTTTGAGAATGGCTTCATTTGTGGTTACCCAACTTAAAATGGTTAAAGCAATTGTTGATTTTGGCTTTTGTAGTGCTTTTTGGAATCACTAGTTGTTGTCTGGTCCAATGTAGCTTGTGGTCATGTGAACAGACTGCTGGATCATATGTTGAATGGAAGTGGCACCAGTTAAGACAAGACTTAGAGAATGGAAAATACTTTAGACACAAATTAGGAAAGGATAATAATTTGTAGAAGTATTAAGAATATTCTTAGGACATGGAAAAGGGGGGACTGATATGGGAAAAAAGAACAGAGAGTGTAGGAACCTAGTTAAATCATTAACTGTATGAACACTTATATAAAGCATCATCAATCAGATAAACACAAAGGAGGTGGGTTAAACTTGAGAGGGTCTTGAAACACTCTCATGGAGATTCGAAGATGAGATTACATTCAAAGATGAGAACACTGGAGACTCCAGACAAGATTGTGATCCACAGCTGATGCCAGGTGGACAAAAAGTAGAGAGGTCAGACTGAAGCAGACATCGGCCTTCCTCCCAAAGACCCTACAAGGTGTCCACCAGGTGGCAATGAGCATGCATAAGGAGGTGGAACATTATGTAAATGAGTTCCAAGAACTGATTGTAATAACTGCACTTATTCCCAGAACTAATTGTAATAACCCTAGCCCTGTACTGAATATGTGTGATTTTGTAGTATAAACATTTCACCTGAACAAGGTGAAAGTGTGCAAGGGCTTTGGAGGATGACCTCCCTTTGTCACCCAGTGCTGATTAAACATGCCTTACCTGATAACACTTCGCGTGTTGTGAGGTCTCATTTTCCATGCAAAAGAACATATATAATAGAATCTCTAATAATAAACCAAAACAA
>WAAF01004310.1:111708-123471 GCA_013400475.1 Tricholaema leucomelas | reverse complement strand
AAGCTTGCAACCTGTTCTGCCCCCTGCCTTGCACACAATTCAGCACATTTCAGTTGTTCTCGCACATAGAGGGCAACTCCCCCCACCTTGTCTTGCTGGTCTATGCTTCCTGAACAGTCCAGAGCCATCCATGGCAACATTCCAGTGGTGGGAGCTATCCCACCATGTCTCAGAGATGACAATTATATCACAGTCATTCAGCCTAACACAGATCTCCATCTCCTCCTGCTTATTCCCCATGCTCCGTGCATTGGTGTGTAAGCATTTCAGGGAGGGAGTTAGTCCATTAGCTTCCACCCTTGCAGTCTGACCATTCCCAGCCTCTTCCATGGCCCCCAACCTAGCAGTAAGCTCTGCATGTGCTGATTCCTCATTGTCTGATCCCTGTGGTCCGTCTCTGCAAGATTTAGAGTTCTTGTGTGTCCCCAGTGTGCTGCAGGGTAACAGGCTGAAGGCTCCTATTAGCCTCCTTCCCTGATATGCCATCTCTTGCCTCCTCTCAAGCACACAACTCATTGTTACCTACCTCCCCCAAGCCACCAGTGGAGCTGCCAGTGGAGCGGACACATGGCCCCACAATTGTCTCAGGTTTGCTTGTAGTAAGCCTGGCTTCCACCCTCCCCCCCTTCCAACCTAGTTTAAAGCATGATTAATGATCCCAGCCAACCCCTGCGCTATAAACCTCCTTCCACTTGGAGAGAGGTGCAGCCCATCTGCTGCCAGCAGACCTGGTGACATGTGGGGGGACCCATGGTCAAAGAAGCCAAAATTCTGCTGGAGGCACCAGTCTCGAAGCCAAGCGTTGAGCATCTGAGACCTCCTCACTCTCTCTAGGTTGGTGCCTTCAATGGGGAGGATAGAAGAGAATGTTACCTGGGCTCCCACTCCCTTGACCACTTGACCCAAGGCCCTGAAGTCTCTCTTTATAGCCTTTAATTTTTTATTTCCAAGGTCATCATAACCTATCTGGAAGGTTAGCTATGGGTAGTCCAGTCCTCATCCCAGCTGTGTCTGGGCACCTGTCTGGCAGCTTCCAGACACTGTGCCCAGCTGCAGTCCATACGGCACAGAGGGGCTGGCTTTGTTCTGACTGAATCCTGTGTCTCGTTTTACTTTTTCCATCTCCAAAGCTATAGAAGAGTCTGCATCCTCTGGTGCATCTTCTGCACAGGGGCTGAGAATTTGCAGAGCTTTCTGCACATCCTCAGCCTGTTCCCAGAGCTTGGTCCTGCTCCCTGTGGCCCGATGACATGGAAGGACAACAAATGAGTCCTTCTTACCAAACACTGCATGAAAGGCAATGGCAGCAGTGCAGCCTCTTTTGCCAGCTGAACCCTGGCCCCACAGGTAGTCATGAGAGTCCTGGGGATGATCAAGCTGCCACAGATAATGCCAGCTTTTATGTCTTTAGTAGCAACTCTTCTTTCCCCCGAGCACCAGGCTGCAGCCAAAGACCAGCAGAAAAGCATTTATGACCCTCACTCTTCCTCTCACTCTGCTGACAGAGAGGTGGCCAAGGTGGGGATGCCCCTGCCCCTGTGCAGGATCACAGTGCTGGTGCTCACATCTTGCACCAGACCTTTGCAGCAGCCCCTCCAGCCCACACATTTCTCATGCTGTTCAGCAGGTGTAGGATTCATTTTCCCTTTCACCACAGCAGCTCAGGGCTGACAGACAGAATTGAATGGGATTGCAGACAGGCAGACCTGCACAGGGCTGCAGATTGCTCTGGATTCCCAGGGACAGGGGTGTTTTATAAATATCCCCTATTATGATGGTGCACTATTAATAACCACCTTGGGGAACAATGGGAGCACGCAACAGCTTTGGTCATCCGATGCCAACCAGCCAGGCCTCCACAGGGCCGTGGGATGTTCCCAGAAAAGCATCTATTTGGGGAAGCATAGCATTTACACACAAGCCCAGGAGATGCACAAGGTCCTGGAGGAGACTGGGCTGTGATGCCTGCTCCTGGCAACGTTCTGCCTGGGATCATAGATGCTCCTCATCGTCCTGGGCCCTCCTTACACCCAGTGTGGGGATGGGACCAGGCCTGGCCTGTCTGTACCAGGGCTGCAACCTTGGAAATCAGGTCCTGCCTTTCTTCTTCTGTGAACTGTGCCAGGTGGGCAGGGCAGACAGGGAAGGAACATGACTACTGGTAACTTAGGTTCTCTGACACTCTTGTGGTTGCAGCACCTGCAAAATGTGATGAGTGGCCCCAGGGACATGTCCTGCACATTGGTCACAGCCACGATGTCTGCACAGACATGAGTGGTTCATGATGAGACAGCTAGCATGTGTTCTTCTGCAATCCACTGCTTCCACTTGGGCCAGAGATAGGAAGCTCACTGGGGACCCCCTCCCAGCCCTTAGTGGCTGCCCATGCCACCAGCATGCCCAAGCAGGGCCATGACATGGCAGCAGGGCCTAGCAAAGGAGAAGAAACTGAAAGGAGGGAGCCCAGCTTCGTCTCCCCATAAGAGGCACAATGGAGCCCCACTCCTGCCTGGAGTTGCCATCCTTGCTTGGGATCCCGCCAGGTTCACCAGGGAAAATGGTACCTTTTTTTTTTCCACATTGTTCCTGATGGCTGGGCACTTCCTGAGCCTTTCCAGCATCGTGGGGAAGGGGAGTGAGAGGAAAACGGAACCTTTTTTTCTTTTCCTTCCTTTGGCTATTTCTCTGCGATCACAAAAAGCCATATTGCCGCTGATTTTCCTGCCTGCGCTCACAGGAGCGTTGCGCAAGGGCACAGGAATTCCTCTGCGCAGGACGCGAGCTCTTCTGATGGCTCTGCGACCAGCACCTCGCCGTGCGCCCCAAGCTGACAACTTAGCAGCTTCCTGCGCTCAGGAGCTTGGCGTGCCACCCTGGCCTCCACATCCCACCTGCTGCCCTGGCCTATGGTGGCTAAGGCAGGGAGTGGAAGCAGAGTCCGTGGCCTGGGACGTTTGCAGGAGCAGAGATGGGAATTAGGAGAGGCAGCAGTGAGGCTGCACTGAAGGGCTGTGATTCATGAGCCTCAGAGCGCGGAGCTGCTCTCCCTGTGAAGCAGGGAAACAGGATAGTGCTGAGAACTGAAATAATTCAGCACACACCATTTGCAGCTGCTGTAGCTGCAGATCTGCTGATGCCACTGACAGTACTGATTTAGCCAGCCAAGAGAAGAGGTCTGAAAATCTGAAGGGAAATAGAAATTGCAGGTCGGTGCTGTCTGTTGATGCCCAGAGCACTCAGCAGCTACATAAAGAAGTCACATAGCTCAGCAGGTGCCGAAGGGGGCATTTCAGTGTGATGTAAAGATGAGAAATCTTCCAGTTCATCGCTTCTGGAAAAAAACAGAGCTTTTTGCCTAACCCACATGTTTTCAGGGCCCCAGCAGGAGTGCAGCCCTACCCTCGGTGCAGGCAGGATGCAGCACGGATGCTCTAGCTTACAGCAGAATGTGTGTGGCCACATTGGTTTCCTTTTGCTGAGCTGCAGTGTACCAGTGAGGGAAAGCCAGTGACCTCTAGGGTGTTTCAGCAGGGGCTGGGCTGGGAACAGGCCTTCTTCTTGCCCTAAGCATGATCAGAGCCCTGAGCCAAGCAAGGGACCCAGCTCTGAGCATCCACTACCCTCTAATTCCTCCCCGGTTCAGCTTTCACTTGCTTTCCCTTAGTAAGGACATTCTTTTTCTCTTTACCAACTGCAAAGCTGGGGAAACCTAATGCCAGTATTAAGAAAAATACTTTTCAAATTATCCTTTAGTTCCAACAGCTTAATGTCCTTACACATGCTTAGTGTGGAGTTTCAGACTCATCTGTCTGCAGCAGGACAGCCTGCCCCAGTTGGAAGCAGCAGGACCCCTTTCATGTCAACCTGTGGGTCCCCTCAGCCAGCTGCAGGGAGGAGAGGCCACATGAAGCATCAGGCCCTCCCAGGAGGAGACCCCTGAGAAGGGCTGAACACAAATAGTTGGTTAAGTTTTTGAGGTTGCACTCATGCTGGAGAAGATACAATAGGTGGAGTGATCCTTCTTTCACCAGAGTGCTGCTGAGGGTTTTTGCAGCCCCTATGCTCTCATGTCAACTCTGAGAGTAGGACCTGGTGCCCATGACTTCAGCATAGGCATGGCTGTGCTTCATGCTCTCTGTGTGTGCAGCACTGAGTGCAGGGAAGGACTAACCCATGGCACAAGCCTGCCTGAAGGCTATGCCATCATCTCCTCCAGGTGAGAATGTGAGTTATATGCCAGATGAGCTTATGGAGAGCAGAATAGCCCGGGCAATGACATTCAGAGGGTCTGTGTGGGTGCTCTGCCTATACTTCTGAATAGTAACAGGGTAGACAGGAACAAGGCTGTAAGGTGGTCTGCTGCTGAGCCCTTCCTACCTCCCAGCACCACTGCAGCCCAGATGAAAGCAGCTGTAAGCTGGTGGGGGTGGCTGGCAGCTTGTCAGGTGCAGTGGTTGGAGCCTGCACTCTCAGACACAAGCTACCCTGCCTGTGCAGCTCCTCTGCATTGGCCTGGCCATCCCAACTCCGTACCTGGGGGTTTCTGGGTGAAGGAACATGTCACCCCAAAGCAGGGCTGCCCTCTACCCCTTCTCTGCTCCCCATTCTCCTCCACAAATAAACAGAGAGGTGCTGACAGCTGCCAGGTTTGTCCAGAAGGTTTTTGACAGAAAATTGAAGCCCCTACTGTGAGGAGGGTGAGCAGAGGGGCAGCATGCTTGCAGGGCAGCCAGGAGCGCAGCTGGGCTGAGGAAACTGCCTTGTTAAAACAAATCCAAACACCAGACTGATGCTCACCTGAACAGAGGGAGCTGTGAAAGCCCAGCCCAACATTTAATTTCCTTTTCTCTCCTTATTTTTTTGCCTTGAAGTAACTCATACGTAACATCTGGCATTCATCTTTTCTTTCCTTCACAGACACGGCAGAAACCCTGGTGTGAGTCATGTCCATTTAAATATGGAAGCACATCATAAAACCTAATGGAGAGTCCAAGAGGTGAGCTTTTATGTGGTTAAAACTCAAAGAGAGGTCAAGATTGTTTGGTTTAAACACGGGGGGTCATTCTGCTCATGAAGGTGGTCCTCTAAACTTTTAGAAAGTCGTGTTTGCTCAGGGCGAGAGCTCAGCTCAGCGCCCCGCAGCTTCACTGGCTGGCTCCCGCCGGCGGCAACTGCTGCAGGCAGCGACTGCGAGTGCTGCAGGGAATGGCTGCGTCACCGCAGCGCTCCCCGGCACCAGCGCAGGGGGACCATGGAGTGCGGGCTGCATCCCCACAGCCACGGAGAGCCGCGGCCTCGTGGAGGGGTCCCCTGCCAGCAGCAGAAGTGGGAATCGATGCTGTGTTGACAGTGGGGTTTTGGGGTGGTCACTTTGCTCACAGCTGGTCGTGCTGCCTGTCGTGCAAGACCAGAGGAGCTTTGTGTTTGCCCATCACCTTTAAAACCTGACATGTTTTATGGGACAGGCAAGAGGGGGAGTGTTAATGATTCATTTCTACCTCTTAAACTTCACTTTTATTTTATTGACTCTGAAATAGTTTTTGGTGATCATTTATTACTGCTTTATTGAGTAGTTTACTGTGACTAAGCACACAATAAATCAAACCTTCTGGCTGAGGCTGGCATAAAGATGCTGTTTGACCTCTGAGTTATTCTGCCTGATGTACATTATCTTGAGCTAAAGCCAGGCATCCACAGCCTGTGTAGGGTCGGACACTCCCTGCCTGTCTCTGGGGCAGAGTTTTGTCCCAGCGACAATTGCTGCTGTTGTCAGGAGTCGCAGCCTGGGGAAGCAAGGGCAGGATCTGCAACTCTGCTGCTGGAACAGACCAGCTCAAAGCTTCATGCTGCTCCTTGCAGACTCCCTGGACAGGGATGATTTTTGGCTGTAAGCAAACAAGTCAGATGGGGTTATTAATCCTGGATTATACCGATGTGGATGATTGGTGTAGCCAAAAATCACATTTGACTCCCTCTTTAGTGCAGACATGGCTGAGATAGGCACCAGAGTTGATCCATCCCCTATCCTCAGACACCTGCTCTGACCAGAGGCTGCAGATTTAGTATGCAATTAAAATAATGACAGCCAGGGGCAAAGTCCCTGACAACTTAGAGGCATTAAGCACTTAGGGACTGCTCTGTGGTCCTCCCTCCCTGCAGCCTTGTTTCCATTACCATAACAACATCTCTATTTACTGCTGGTGTGCCTGGTCATCTAATGCCATTGTGAGGAGTGTCTTGACTAATATAAGCCCCTTACTCAGCTGTCTTTTGAATTTTCCAGTATTTAATCCCCAGTTGTCAAGTTTGCCCTGGGCTAGATGATGGTAGCCTGCACAATCACCTCTGAGAGTGAAGGAGAAGGTAACAGTTTCTGCTGGAGACTCTGGCTCTACCCCAGTGTCATGTTGGCTGAGTCAGTGCAGTGAGGTTCTTGTGGGGGATCAAACTTTAAAAAGAAACGAGGAGCAGTGGCCAGTCTCTATGGTGGTGGGGAGCCTCCCAGGTAGCCAGTCAGCATATCCTGCTCCTGACACAAAGACTGAGATATGATCAGCAGGAATGGACACCTTCCCTTGCTCCTGGGATCTTGACTATGCTCTTCATGACTTCTGCTCCCTTTCTGCAAATCCAAGGGACAAACAATACCCTCACCTCGTGCTGATCTGCTTGGTGTCCATTGCACTCATCTTTATCCATCACCTGCCAGGCTGCTCTTGAGGAGAGCAAAATGAAACTGGATTTCTGCACTCTGGCTCATTTGTGGCTTCTCCTCTGCTGAAGACATTTAAGTGCTTGGGAGAAGGTGTGATTTCATTTAACATAGCTCTGCCCTGTCTCTCGCTGCTCCCTGCCAAGAAACTGTCAATTCCAGCCAAGCTTCCCATTTTCTTGTTCCTTGCCATACCATGAAGTCTGGGAGTCTGGGCTCAGTTTGTAGCTCCTATAACTCTAGAAAAACAACAAATCCATCCTGCCCTTGCAGCCCTTGGCTGTGCCTAAACTTCTCTGGGCTCTGAGTTTGCTCCTCCGGTGTTGATTCTCCACCAGCTTTGCTCCTGCTTGTTGCCTATAGCCAGAGAAAACAAGATCTCATGATAATAGACAATCCAGTTTGAGGTCTTGTTTGAACACAGTCGAAAGTGGCCCCTGTCCAGCCTGACTTGCAGCCTTCTGCCTTGCCAAAGCTGAGAGAAGTGGGGAAGAGTCTGTTAAACCTGGATGCTTTTAGACCCAGACGTGCAGAAGGGATGCTGACACAGATCCCTTTTCTCTCTAGCTTCTCATCAGGGCACGATGACAGAATTTCTCTTGTTCCCTCAGCCCCATTTCCCTGTCACTGTCTCCCTCACTCTTTTTTCATTTTCAGGTACAAGATCTGCTAGTCATTCCAAGGGGTTTCCATGCAGGTCTGGCAGAAACGTTGCCATATGTTTTTCATTTTGATAACTCCCCTATGGTGTCTGTTATCACCCAAGTCTCTATTAAGATTTATTCCTGTTATTGTAGCAGTCATTTTCCCCAGTACATGTGCATTGTATTTGGAGAGAGTCATAACCACTCTCCACATCCAACAGATGCTGTAGTCAGAGCGACTCCTGCTTCCATTTACCAGACCTTTTTGCTAATATGGGATTTCACCAATAACCACAAGTGCTGTTCGCTCCCCAAGATTTCTGCACTGTCATTTCTTGACTGATTCAGCAACAGAACACTGATCAGAGCTCCAGACTTGCACAAAGTGAAAGTTTTGCTTGGCTGTGTTTTTCAGCCACTTTTCTGTACAAAGTGGTGAGAGACTCCTGCTTCTGATGGCTGAGCAAACACAGGTTTGTGAAGACTCAGGATGGACAATGGCTAATGTGAAAGGACCAAAAGGCTGATTCTGCTTGCTTGTAAGATTCGATGAGATTTAATGGGGAAGAGAATGGGAACTGATGAACCTCGTATGTGGATTTAAGAAAATGTCAAGGTGCCTTGCATGGGGTTTGGTGCATCCAGGAGGGTTACTTTGCTGGCATCAGCTCTGCCTCTTGGCAGAAGGGTATGAAAGAGATGTCCCCTACCTGGGTCCTGACCGTGAGCCTTGGCCCCACAGCTGCTTTGCTCCAGTCCCTATATCGCAGGCAGCAGTGCAACTTGGGCTCCGAAAGCAAGGCACACAGCATCCACAGACCCTTCTAATTTGCCCCTCTTTCATCCCATCACAGTTTGGTCAGCTTGTACAGAAGAAAGGAGCTCCAAATGCTTTCCGGGCCTAATAATATCCATCAAAGCATTTCCAGGGCTGAGGCGAGGATATACACTGCAGCATGCAGAGCAGGAAATGGGCTCGGGTTTTCCAAAGCTGCTTCTTCCAGCCAGAGCAAACCACAAGATCACGGGAGGACAAGAGCGTGGCGCTCGTGGCTTTGTTTGCCCCAGAAGGAATTGATTTGATGAGAAAGGAAATTGGCTTTCTTTAATCTGCCCTTGTGCTAATTCCGCAGAGGAAGGCGTGAGCATTGGCAGTTCCTGAAACTGAACCACCCCTCAGTGCCAGTCGGCTTGTGCTATTTGCAGGGATGGTGGTGTTTCCCAGGCCATGGCCCATGGGAAGGGCCCACAGACTACAGTGAGCCATGTGTGGCAGAGGCAGAGAGCCCTGGCCTCTAAGGCCAGTGACAGCCAGGACATCCACAGAGCCAGTGGCCAGCACAGACTGGACCCTGGGTGTGTTATGGGTCATCTTACGCATGTCTTCCTCAGATGATGGGGGGGGTCCCACTACTGGCTTCACCGAGGCCAGGTTTTCTCCAGTTAAAATCATGAGGAGGAAGGCATCTGTGTTTCTTCTCATCACTGAGGAGTCTGCCTGGGCACCCTCAAATCTCTTTCACAAACCCTGTCTCTCTGTCTCTGAGCCCAGTAGGAGAAGAAGGAGGATGTTCCTCATGCATATACCACAGTTGCAAGAAAAGACTTGCTTCAAACACCCTTTTAAAAATACTCTTTGAGAGAATCACAAGAGATGTAAAAGATGCATGGGAATGTGGATTCCTGACCAGTTCCAGGCTGGCATTTCAAACACAAAGGAGGAAATGGAATTAATGAGTAGGAAGAACAAGAACCAACTATGATATTGTCTGAGAAGAGCTAGAAATTGTGCAGTGTTACTTCATACAACAACACTTTAAAATACCATAAATAAACTACACAAAAAAAATAAGCCAATATTATCCTGGATCCCTTTCAATGTCAAACAGCTTTCCCAAGGCAACTAAACATCATCACTGCTGCTTTCGCAGGACATTGAGATGCAACTGGCAAAGGGGTTTAGATGTGCCGAGCAACCCTGGGCACTCCACGTTGACTTTGAGGCATCACAGAGGCAGCAATGGGAGCACTGAGCCTTATTCTCCACTGCTTCATTATGCTTAATTAGTTTAGTAACACACCATTGTCCTTAGCAGGGCTTGTGCAGGGATTGCAGTCTATTGTAAGGGCTTCCCAGCATTTGGAGAAGTCCCTGCCACTTTCTTTCAGTGAGATGCCTGTTATCTCCGGCTAGGGTGGCAGGTCTCCAGACAGGACCCTGCAGGCAGGAGCGCACAAGGTGCCGGGCATGTTGTGCATGTGGGCACAGCTGCCTACCCAGCTGTGTGATCTCTGTGCCTGGCAGGCCCTGACTGTTATGGCGGTCTGCTTCAGCAGCCTGGAGCTCCAGCAGTGACAATCTGACAAAGTGCAGGGTGCTGCACTTTGGCCACAACAACCCCATGCAGAGATACAGGCTGGGGTCGGAGTGGCTGGAGAGCAGCCAAACAGAAAGAGATCTGGGAGTGCTGATTGATACCCGCCTGAACATGAGCCAGCAGTGTGCCCAGGTGGCCAAGAGAGCCAGTGGCATCCTGGCCTGCATCAGGAATGGTGTGGTCAGCAGGAGCAGGGAGGTCATTCTGCCCCTGTACTCTGCACTGGTTAGACCACACCTTGAGTACTGTGTTCAGTTCTGGGCTCCCCAGTTTAGAAGGGACATTGAGATGCTTGAACGTGTCCAGAGAAGGGCAACGAGGCTGGTGAGAGGCCTCGAGCACAGCCCTACGAGGAGAGGCTGAGGGAGCTGGGATTGTTTAGCCTGGAGAAGAGGAGGCTCAGGGGTGACCTTATTGCTGTCTACAACTACCTGAGGGGTGGTTGTGGCCAGGAGGAGGTTGCTCTCTTCTCTCAGGTGGCCAGCGCCAGAACGAGAGGATACAGCCTCAGGCTGCGCCAGGGGAAGTTTAGGCACGAGGTGAGGAGAAAACTCTTCACTGAGAGAGTCATTGGACACTGGAATGGGCTGCCCAGGGAGGTGGTGGAGTCGCCGTCCCTGGGGCTGTTCAAGGCAAGGTTGGACGTGGCACTTGGTGCCATGGTCTAGCCTTGAGCTCTGTGGTAGCAGGTTGGACTTGATGATCTGTGAGGTCTCTTCCAACCTTGGTGATACTGTGAGACTGTGATACTGTAATCTGTCTGCCCCCAGCACCTGCAGCAAGGTGTGTGACTGGCTTGATGGCTGATGGAAGCAGGAGCCAGTACAGTGGCCTGATACCTTCACGTTTCTTGTGGTCAGAGTGAGGGATGTGCTGTTAGTACTACAGGTGTGAGTCTGTAAGCAGGCAGAAAGGCCCACCACTCCTGCTCCCCTGCCTCACCACAATGTTCTGAAAAAGCCCCTAACAATAGGTGTATCCACAAGTTGGTAAAATGAGAAGGGGAAAGAGAAGAAGGAGAAGGAGGAGGAGGAGGAGGAGGAGGAGATGAAGAGAGAAAAGGAGAGGAAAGGAGAGAGAGAAAGAAGGAGGAAGGAGAAGACAGAAAAGAAGAGGGTGGAAAAGGATGACAGAAGCAACACTGCTTTTTTTCGGACTAATCCAGCTCCAAAAAGTGTCCTTTTTTCTACTTCAGGTCTGGTGTCTGCTCTCAGAGACTGCACTCTCCCATATGACGTTAAGAAGCATGAGCTGCCCTTGGTGACTGTACAGAGCCTGATGCCTCTGCTGTGAACACATTCCAGAGGATAAAGCTCCAGCACCAATGAAAGAAGAAAAATCTTTGTGATTAAGTTTGTCAGATATTATGCTGGATTGGGTTTGAAGAAGCAGCTAATATCAGCTGAAGCATCCATTCCTTATGGTGCTTAAGTTTGCAGAGTGTCTGATGAAATGCTTAGCAAGGCAGAGAGAAGATTTATCCCAGTGGAAGCCCTGTAGATTGTGCAGCCCCCATTAACATGACAGGCCATGCGGTTTATTGTTTCTGTTAATTTGTTTCCTGTGTTGTGTTGGTGATTAATATGTAACATCATCTGCCACACCATATCCCATGCAAACGTGTGAGCCCCTGAACAAGTGATGTTGATCTGTTCTCTGCTGTGACAGGGGACAAGGTGGAACAGGAGGGCATGTCAGGGGCATTTTTTTTTTTGCCTAACAGAAAAAGGAATAAAATCATCACAAGCGAAAAAGCTTTACAGGACCGCAGCAGGGAAACGTCTCCCCTTCCCTCTAGTGACTCGACTGCAAGTGGATGGCTTGAAATGGACTCTTGCTCCGCGGAGGGACTCTCCAGAAGCAGCGAGGCGGCTGCTTTCCCTCTGAATGCAGCACAGCGGCGGTGTCCTCCAGCGCTCCGACGGGCTCCTCACGATCTTCCTCAGACTTGTGCTGCGATAGGGAAACGCACTTCAGCTGAGCCAGTTTTGGCACCTCAGTACAGAGTGGGTGGGTGTGAGGGGGCAGG
>WAAF01004310.1:0-110731 GCA_013400475.1 Tricholaema leucomelas | reverse complement strand
AGGGGGCCCGTTGGGGGGGGTTTGCGTTCCGTGTTGCCCGGTCGGCTCGGGGGGGGGGTGGGGGGGGGGCTTTTAGGGGCGGGGGGGGGTGGGGGCGGTGAGGGATCCTTCTTTCAAACTAAAAGTGCCTCCTTTTCCTGTAGCTGCAGTCCCGGTTCCCGGTGCGCTCAGCACAACAGCTTCCCCCTGCTCCCCGGAGCGTTGATGATCATTAATGAGAACAGGAGCGACAAAGAGTGACTGCTTTTAGAGACAGCTTCTAGTGCGCTCAAAATCCGACAAGATGAAGTGGGCTCCTGGGGGAGCCCCAGGCAATGACCTCAACTGCCAGGTCCCCTTGTCTAGGCCATTCCAGAGCTCTCAAGAGAGCTGTGTGCTCCAGGGCTGGGCAGGGGACCCAAAATCTGCAGCACTAAACCGTGGGCACAGAGGGCAGCTGCACTGCAGGACAGCATGGATATCCCGCTGGAGAAGCACGAGCAATTGTCGGGGCCGGGGGCGGGGGGGGCCTGGAAGGCGGAGTAGGGATGATAAGAAAAAGGAAAAAAGAGGGGGAAAGTCGGGTCTGGGCTAGGGGAGAGCGGCTGACAGTTTTATTCGTGAGAATTTCCCCGTGCGTGATCTCTGCAGTGGGATATGCCAGCCCGAAATCCCCACGGTAAATAACGCGGAGCCGAGGCTGGCAAGCGGGGGGGCAGCGGGAGTGCAGGAGCCCAGCCCCGCTCCCCTGGACGCTGCGCAGTCCCACATCCAGCCCCGGGCTCCCTGCCCTGCCCGTCTGCGGGGTCTCACGGTCCCCGCAAGCCCTCGCTTTCCCAGGCGCGTCACTATCATTGCCAAGGAAAAAAATGCTGTTCGTGAGGATTGTGCTGGTTCTAACAGTCATTAGTTGGTATTGAAAGCCTTTTTCCTCGAGGTGTTTCTTCTTTCTTTCCTTCCTTCTTTATTTCCTTCCTTCTTGCCTTCTCTTTCATTCTTTCCTTCTCTCTTTCTCTTATTTTCTTTCTTTCTCTCTTTTTCTTTTTTCTTTCTCTCTCTTTTTCTCTTTCTTTCTCTCTTACTTTTTCTTTCTCTCTTTTTTCTTTCTTTCTTTCTTTCTTTCTTTCTTTCTTTCTTTCTTTCTTTCTTTCTTTCTTTCTTTCTTTCTTTCTTTCTTTTTCTTCGTTCTTCCTCTCTTTTTTTTTCTCTTGTCCTTCTCTTCTGTTTTCTTTTTATTTGTTCCTTTCCTCTCCTCCTCTTTTCTCTCTTCCTCCCATCTTTCTCCTTCCCCAGCTCGACTTCAAAAACGCACCCAGGTGCGGAGGACAACAGGGCTGCCGTGGAGAGTTGTCGTCGTCACGGGCATGAGCCGCTCCTTGCACGACTCCAGGTGCCTGCTGCCGGCAACCCCGCCGCCTCTGCAGCGGGACGAGCCCATTTCCACGGAGCCGCGCACCTGCCGCGCCGACGCCGGATGGGACGGCGTAGTTCAGATCCCCGCACAGCACCAGCGGCGGGGCCGTGCGAGAGCGGGCTGCCGGGCTGGGGCAGAGCCGCCCGCTGCGGCCGCTCGGAGAGGTTCAACGAGAGTCAGCGGAGTCGGTGAGCTCCGGGGAAACCAGCGAGCCGCAGCGGGGGCGTGAGCCCCGACGAACTCCTGGAGACCCCGCGGGGCCCTGCACAAGGACGGCGACTGACACCGAGACGTGGTGCCAGCACCCCCAGCCCAAACTGCTCCCCATGCGGGAAAGCGGCTGGGCAGAGCGGCCCCGTCGTGTGCTCGCCTTGCCCAGTTTTTCGTTCTTCTGCCCGCACCACCCTGGCGATCTTTCCGATGTCCTTTTCTATATTTTCCTTTTTCTTTCTCTTGCGGTCTTTGCTTTCTTTCTTTCTTTCTTTCTTTCTTTCTTTCTTTCTTTCTTTCTTTCTTTCTTTCTTTCTTTCTTTCTTTCTTTCTTTCCTTCTTTCTTTCCTTCTTTCCTTCTTTCTTTCACTTTCTACCCTTTTCTTTATTTTCTAATTTTCCCGATCATTCTTCTTTTTTTCCTTCCTCCTTTCTCTTTCTGTCTTTCTGCTTCTTTTTTCCTAGTCTCATTCTTATTTCTTTTTGCCTGTCTTGCTCTACTTTCTATCTTTCTGTCTCTATTTCTTGGTAAGAGTGGTTAACACATGTGGGGATTTGTTAGATGAATTCGTTAATTTCGCTTCCTTTAGATCAAACGTCAGTTGCTAAATAATAGGCATAGTGGGAGTGATAAGGAGGATAACTGTAGTTATAATAACAGCTCTCATCGATAACGGTCTCAAATTAAATGCCAGAAAATCTCTATTTTTCCCAGAACCCGCTGAAACTACAGGCTTGTTTAACAGTTTTTACAATGAATTCGTAAATGCCCACGACTCCCGTTAGCTGGACCTCTACCAATTGTTAATGTCTCGACGGCAGCATCACTACCACCAGTGTTAGCCTTCCCCGTACCGTTTTCCATGGCTCTAGGCGGTATTGCCGCTGCGGGCGGGGAAACTCCAGGGCCGCGGGGTTCACCCTCCCCGAGTGAGAGGTGTGCGGAGAAATAAGCATTTGTGGATGTGTGCATCGAGTGCGGTGCACTGCGTGTCCCAATCTCGGCTCGTTACCGCCTTCCCTCCGTTAGTTATTTGCCGTCTCATGTCTCAGAGAGGGACCATGGCTGCCGTGCCAAGCCCAAGCCGGGCCGTGCGGGGCAGCCTCCAGCTCCCCTGTAGAGTCCAATCCCCCCCCTCCCCCCCCGCAACCCAGTCTCGTCGGAGGCCCATCGGGGAGCAGAGGTGGGGGGCGGGAGGGACGCCGGGACCGGGTAAGGGCCAGAGGAGGAGGCAGAAAGGAGGGATCGCGGGAGGGACGAGAGGAGAGATGCTAAGTGTGGACGGAGGGAAGGTGGTGAGGCCGTGTCCCAGCGGGGCCCCGGGGTACCACGGAGAGCCCATCAGGGCCGTAGCACACCTGCAGCTCAGCTCTTGGCTTAGGGTGCGCGAGGAAGCCTGGCCCGAGGGACGTGGGCACCTCCGCAGTATAAGGGCCGTGGCTGGAGCGGAGCGGGACTGTTAGCGCCCGGGGACACCTGACCCGGCCCATGGGCAGCAGTGCTGACGGGGAAATCCCTGCGAGCGAGGGCGAAAGCAACAGTCCGCGGTATCCGCCCTGTCTGGAAGGTCTGGGGGATTGCGAGGACCAAACGCGGGCCGGGGCGGCAGTGAATACCAGCTGCGGCGAGAACTCCCGCCGAGGCCAGGGAAGGTAGCAGTACCCGATGCTCGGGCTCCGCGGGCCGTATGGGAACTGGGGGCTGCCATCACGGAGACGCGGGTGTCGTTGCAAGGCGTTGTTTCTCCTCGGTGTCGCCACGGGCTTTTGCACCACCGAAGCTCGAGAGTTTCAGGGCGAAGCAGACGGATGCCCGCGGAGAAGGGCGAGGGTTGGGTGATGTTCTGCCCTTCTTCCCCGTGGAACTCACGGATTTTTCTCAGCGCGGAGCCATTCCTGGTGGAGAGGCGGCGAGACTAGCCCAACCTCCCCTCCTACCTGCTCGAGCGAGGTGTGAGCTGGGGGAAGTCTTCACCCTCTTACGATAGCCTTCGGGCTCTATCGATTTCGACACACCCCGCGCTGGCCCAGAGCCGATTGCAGAGCCGAGGGCAGAGCAGCGAGGCTAACTAGCCGGGGTTAGCGACCCCTCGACGAGGCTGGACCAGCTTAGCTAGCGCTTCGGCGATGCGGAGCGGCACAAGCATCCACAGGTCTGCGGGAGGTGCCTGGCAAACGCAGCCTCTCAGTTTAGGCCCTTTGGGGGGTTCAGGAGAGGAGACAACCTCGTTTGCAGCACAGCTCCGTGTCACTGGCTTCTCGGTGTTCACTCTGCCACATATGGGTTTGCCCCCGGCCCGTCGCTTCAGCTCCGCCCGGCACTGCTCCCGTATGAGACCCACGGGTGGGATGCAGGACGGGGCAGAGAAGTGTCCTCTGGGATTTGGGGGTTCAAGGCCCCAGTCTCGCGGCTTGGCGAGCACCCGCCCGCTGCTGTCCGGGGACAACGACTCCCGGCGAGTCCTGTATCCCCGGGGAACAGACATCACTTAGCCCGAATCCCGAGGGGCCGGTGGACAGGCCGAGGGACCATTTTGCACCTGGGCTGTGTCCGACGTCTACCCGCTTCCAGCTGAAACTTTACCTAAAGAGCAGGGAAGGAAAAGGGAGAAACCGTAAAAGGCAAGCAAGACTCAGGCATCAAACTCTATCTCCCCGAGTCTGTTAAGGCGCTGGATTCGAGACTTTTCTTAATTTCAAGGGGAGAATATTCTGTTTCTTTCTGAGGCAAAGGCTGCCTAGAGCTGGGCACACCTCGTGGAAGGGGCTGGTGTTCCCGATTCCCGCTCGCATCAGCCCCCGAGCAACTCGCACTCGCGCCTCCTCGCTTTCCCCTGGCAAAACGGCAATGTTGTTCCGAGGTGCTCTAATGTAATGTCTTCTTTTCCATCTTGCTTTGCTGCCAGGTGAGCAGCGCGGGCCAGCACCGGGACACTCTTTGTGGTGTGTCCCTGAGCTCGGGGTAGACACTGTCCCGGCTGGGAACCACTCTGCCAGCAGCACCAAAGAAACAGAACACCGACCGTGTCAGTCTCTGCCCTTATGCCGCTTGCTGCAGCAACATATGCTCAAATATGTAAGAGTAGTCTAGATTTTTCTCTGCAAATATTTTTACCACATCCAAAGATAATATTTCAACAGAAGAATCAAGCCCCGCAGGCTACAGACAGGGCAGCTATATATAACCCGCTTGCTCACTCCGGCTCTCCGCGCATCGCTTGGGTTATGCAACCCCGATCGCGGCGGTAGCCACCGGCGCGCCCCACGGCTCCGCCCGCCCCGTCGGGGCATTTCCCCGGGATCTCGGTGCAGCTACCCGCCCAGAGGAACCAGCACTGGGACCAGGGTTTGGCCGGGGCCAGCGGGGCGGGCGCGCTGTCTCGTCCCGCGCCGATGCAGAGGAAGGGCCCAGGGGACGCCGCGGCTCTTCGAGGGGCCGGTGCCGGGCGGTGAGTAGCGCCTCGGCCTCGCTGCAACAGGGAGGGGAACTGAGGCGGCCGACCTCGGCGGCCAAGGGAGAGCAGCCTCCGGCTCAGGCGGGCAGTATAGATGCTGCCGATGGAGCGGGCTGTCAAGCAGGATCAGGCAAGAGCAAGAGCTCGCCTGCCGCCCCGCTGGTTGTTTGGTTGCTTTCCGTTTTTCAGCATGCCTTTTTTTTTTTTTTTTTTTTTTTTTTTTTTTGCTAAGGAGAAGCTCGGACTCCGGCGGGTGCTTTGGGCTTTTTTCTGGCCCGGAGCATCCCAACCCGCTCCGGTGAGGCAGCCACTGGTACCTGCGCCCTCAGCGCAGCCCGAAGAGCTCAGTCCCCCGGTCCCTGTCTGTTGCGGCGACTCGGGTTAAGAGTCCCCGCGACTGGGCCGCGGTAGCCCGCAGCCCCGCGGTGGACGCTGGCTGGAGAAAGAGAGTAATCCTCTCTCTCGGTGCCGGACATCCGCAGCGTGACGCCGGGCTCAGCTCGGCTGCCTTCGGCTCTTCCCGTCGGCCGGCTCTTGGCGCCGTGATTGACACCGCCGTACCCTCCGCCCGCCCCGAAGCACATCCCATCCCTCCTCGCCGGCCGCTTGCCGTGCCCGGGAGGCGGGGAAGGGCCTTCCTAGCCCTTTGACACGATCTCCGCAGGAGTTTCACTTCGCTTTCGCCGCCACCGCCGCTGCTTCTGCAGGCAAACACCCCTGGCTTTCATGTGACGCCTCCCAGCCACTGAATAGGGGAAAGCGCCTATAAGGGAGACACACTTTCCCTACGTGCAGAAGAAAAGGAGGGAACGGGGGGCAGAAGCAGGAGGTGGTGGTTGCGGGGAAAGGGAATAGATAAAATAAATTAATAAATCGTAGGGAACGAAGTTAAGGGAAAAGAAACAGAGACCCTGGGAAAGAAATTAGTGGGGTTATTTATTTTTCCCCCCCTTGGTCCCCTCTCGCTGACAGGGCTCGATCCGGCCGTTGAGGTGCTCGGCGCTAGCTGCGAAGAGCCCAGGGGAAATTTCTTGCTCCCCAACGCCCTTCCCGGGTGGGGTACAGAGGGTTTGAGTTGTTTTCTGTTGGGATTTGTTGTGGGGATTTTTTTTAAAGTTTCCCTCCCCCCCCCCCCGCCGTCTGGAAGGAGGGGGGTCCCGCTCGCACCTCCCTGGATGGTGCGGTAGAAAGGAGGGGAGTGAAAGGGTGGGAGGGGGGGCTCGAGGTGGGAGGCTGCCGCGGCTGCTGCTCCTGCATTGGTGTCTCCCCTATGGACGAAAACAGCCCTCTGTCTCCCAAAGCAAATGCTTTCAGTATCGCCTCTCTGATTTCAGTCGTCGCCGCCGCCGAGCACGCAGGGAAGGGAGCGCTGGAGGAGCGCAGCGGCGGCCGCAGCGCGCCCGCCCGCCCCGGCTGCCGCCCGCAGAAGATGCACTTCAGCACTGTCACCAGGGACATGGAAGGTGAGCGCCGCGCTCGGCTCTGCAGGACTGCGGGGACGAGAGTCCCCGGCCACCGCCTCTCAGAGGGCTCTCACACGTCCTGGCTAGGCGGCTGGGCCGGGGGCAGAGCACGAATGCGGCCTGCCCGCGGGGCCGGTCGGAGGGGCCTTTACGGTGCCTCCCGCAGTCCTCCTTTGGAAAATAAGGCTCGGCCCGTGCCCCAGTAGCGGCTTCCGACGGCTATGCCGCTTGGACCTACGTCTCTTCAGAGGTGCTGGAGCATCCTCCGACAGCGCCGGCCGTGCCCAGGGCAGCAGCTGTTCGGGTCTCGGCTTCCGCCGGCTCTGCAGCCCCTGTCCGGCCTGAGAGCCGCGGCGGAGATAACTCATGAGACCCTCAGGACTTCGAGGAGCCTTTCGACATTGGAAAGGATCCGAAGGAGCCATCCGTTCCACGGGGCGGCCTGTCATGTGCTGCAGGGCCCGCTCGGGCCGATGGCCGAGGGCCGCTCGGCCCTGGCTGTCCCAATGAGAGGATTCGGAGCTTTACTCTGGTCCCTGTCTGCTCCCCCCCTCTCTCGCCCGGAGATGGAAAGAAGTGGGGACTGCCAAACCGGGTCCACCTTCCCCTGTCAGCCACTGCCCCGCAGTCCCAGAGCAAGGGACGTTACCTGGAGCGGTGCAGCTACACGGAAATAGGAATTAGTTTCTCTGAGTTCCCCCAGCTCATTTTTTTTTTTTTCTTTTCGGGAGTGAGGTGGGAGGAGGATAGGAGGGGAGTTTGCTTTGTCCCAAATAGTATACAGAGAGGGAGGACTCCTGCAGAGATAGCACGGGCTCTGCACCGCCGCGACTCTTGGCAGATCTCTGGTGTTTGCTAAGAGGGGAAAAAAAAAAAAAAAAAAAAGGAAAGAAAAGGAAAGAAAGGGGAAGAAAAAAAAAAAAAAAAAAAAAAAAGAAGAGCCGAGGCAGGCAGGCAGCAGGAGCAGCGAGCTCCCCGCCTGCCCCGGGGGGAGCGGGGCTGGGGCCAAGCAAAGCGGAAAGGGGGAGGCGCCCCGCTGGGCTGGGCGCGGGGCAGCAGAGGAGGCGGAGGGCACCGCGGAGCCAGCGCGGAGGCGGGGGCCGCGCGGAGCGGCGCGGAGCGGAGCTGGGGGGAAAGCGGGAGCCGGAGTGGAACCCTGACCGCCTGTTTTTGGAATGATTTCAGCTATCTCCAGCCCCTGGCTCACCCAGCTGTCCCATTTTTGCGATGTTGCAGCTTTCACGGCCAACAGCCTGAGCAGCCTGAACGCCTCCGGGGGGTACCACCTCTCCCCTTCCCCGGGGGACCCGTACGGACAGCATGAACCGCCGCACTACGAGCCCTGTACGGCTCAGCAGCACCCACACCCCCCGCCTCAGCCCCAGCACGGATACCCCTTCGGCGGGGCGGCGGCGACCGGGGCCAATCCGCCGCCCCCAGGTCCCGAGCCGCCCGAGGGTGCCGGGGGAACCGCCGCGGGGCCGGCCACCGTCTCGGGCTGCTCCGCCGGGGCGGCCGCAGCGACCAAGGCGCCAGTGAAGAAGAACCCGAAGGTGGCCAACGTGAGCGTCCAGCTGGAGATGAAGGCACTGTGGGACGAGTTCAACCAGCTGGGCACCGAGATGATCGTCACCAAGGCCGGCAGGTCAGTGCGGTGCTCCCAAGCGGCCCCGGCTCTCCAGCCGCTCCCCGCAGGCGCAGGCACCCAGGCTAACTGGGCCGGAGGCGGTTGAATTCGCGGTCAGGGGGAAAATCAAGGCTGGCCAAGGGCGAGCTGCAGAATGGCCCGGGCCGGCCGTTGCCGTCATTTGATCCTAACACTTTTCCAATGGCGAAAGCTGCGAGTTCTTGCTGCTCGAAGGCCTCGGGTGCCGCGGGGAGGAACGCGCCGCTCCCGCGGGTTGGAGAAGGCGGCGTGCGGGGGACGGCGGGCAGGGCGGCTCGGCTCGGCCTGGCTCCGGGGAGCCGCGCCGTGTTCTCACCGCCGGGTTTCCCTCCTGGTGGAAAGGGCGCTGATCTCCACCAGGTGCCTTCGGCTTTCAGTTACTTCTCACGGGACATGTATTCTTGTTGGCGGAGGACGCTGTGCTCCTGGGGCAGGCAGCAACGGCGCAGGCCGGGGCGAAGCGGCTAAGAAACGCACCCGTGCCATACCTGTAGCTACATTTTTAGCGGGTGTAGATCTTTTCGTTCCGGCGGGGACGCAAACAGACAATAATTCTTCACCTTGAAATGTTCCCCATGACTGTTGCATTTCCCGACTGTCGAGTAACGAGCCCTACTGAGCCCGGCTCTCCTCTGGCCGCTGCTGTGGCGTGGTTTCGCCAGCGGGCTGGGACCGGGACCCCGCTCCCGGTCGGGGGACAAAGAAAGCGGCTGATGCGAGCTTGTTAGAAATGAGCAAAACATGTTGGGGGAAAGGAGACCAAATTGCGGTTGTTAATGACTACATTTCATTGCGATCTCTTGGAAGCGCCGTGGTCGTGACGGCTTCGTCAGAGCTGCGGAGCTTTCCCCGCGCAAGCTCCGGGGCATACTCTGCCTTCGGAGGGTGAGTGAGCGCACTGTTCAGGCTGTGGTCTCGTCCCTTGACATAAAGTGATTCTGCGAGGGAAAGAAGGTGAAAAAAAAAACCGAACGAATCGTTCGATGCTTATTCTCAGCTAGTCCCGGAATAGACTTCATCGGCCGCAACTGGAGCCCTGGGCACTGTCTCACTGACTGGGCTCCGTTTCGAAAAGGCCCAGCACAAGAGGTGACCGTGGCTGGGCGGTCCCCCTCTCCCCTCCAGCGGTTTTGAGGGTTGTGAAGATGCAACAAATGAAATACATTTTTGTTTACACATTTGAATATTTTTTATAAATTCACAGATTACTATTTTTTTTTTTTTTAATCCTCGCGGTGCCCGGCGTCAAAGCAGAAGGCAGCGGGGCTGGCTCTGCTCTGCGGGACCCTGGGCGTGATTTCCCGCAGCCGCTGCCTGCCCCGGCGCCGGGTCGGGCGGTCCCGCTGTCTCCGCTCGTGGCCCCTGAGCCCGGCGCCGGGCTCGGTACTGCTTTCCTTAGCGGAAAAGGTCGTTCAGGCTCCAGACGGAGGCTCTCTGCAAACAAGAGCTCTTCGATCTGGCTTTCTTGCTCTCCCGGGAGAAAGGATTGCAAATAGCCCAAAAGGTCTCAGGAATGAACCAGCTCGATCTGAATCAGAGCCTTCCCCACCGCATCTTTTTCCTTTATTTTATGACACCGACAAATCTTCGTATAGGCGGGTAAAAAACAGGAGAAACCGAGGTAATACCAGAAGGAAAAGGCTCAACGAAGGCGCTGCAAAGCCTGTTCTCTCCCAGCGCCTCCGAGCTGGCCCTGCTGTGTGTCTAGGTGGGTCTTATCATCTTGAGTTGTTTGTTTTAAAATTAAGTTTTAAAACAAGAAACACCGGAACTGGAGCTAATGGGGGCTTTTACACTTTTAAAAATAATAATAACGGGGGAGAGCGACTGGAAACATCCTCCAGAGTTTGCTATAGCGTTACAAAGAGGGAGGCGCAGCTGCCCTATCCTAACACTACCCGGCAGTGCGGGGCTCAGACTGGAAGGAGCTGAGGGGCCAGAGCCCCACTGTCTCATCGCCGTAACCACAGCCTTCCCTCGGCGGGGAACAACGGCACATAACCAAAAAAGCCCCAGTAAAAGGCACAGCAGGTCCAGCCCTGCGCCCCGAGAATGAGCCGGGCGGGGCCCTCCATTCCGGGTTTGATCGGGTTGTGTTTTCGGGGGGTGTTTGGAGTTTGGTTTTTCAACGGCTGCAAACCCCCTTCCCGAAATACCGGCCGCTGTGGCTTGCTTCATTTCCTACTTGGAGAAAACAAATTAAACGAAACCAAACGTAACGAGCTCCAACTCAAGAGCACATCTCCGTGGGGAAGCCGCCAACCTAGCCCTGTCGCCGGTGTGTGCAGAGGAAAGGAGAAAGGGGACATGGGGCCTCTTCGGGCCCCTTCGTTAGCCACTCCAATCGCATTTACCCTGCAGCCCCTCGAAGGAGTCGTGTCCTCCTCGAGCGTGGGACCCGCGCCTCCGGCTTAGCCTGGGGTCCCTATGGCCTGTGTTGAGCGGAGCAGTGAGGACAGCCTCGGGCCGACCTGCCTTGCCCAGGGTTCCCAGGCTCCGTCCTGCTCGCCTTTCGCCCGGCGAATGTGCGGGTTTCGGAATCCCGACTGGGCTCTGGTAACAAAACGGAGTCAGCAGCAGGCTCGCTGGGAGATCCCATTTGTCCTCCAGTCCCTGCCCGCCGCGGGGGTGCGTTTGCTTCTCCGAGCAGCGGGAGGTCTCAGGGACCACACTGCTGCGGTAACGGCTGCGCAGATTTGGAGGGCCAGAAGCTGCGAAAAGTAGCAACTCAGTCCCTTCGCGTTACTCGCAGGAGGTTCTAGACGAGTTCCTCCGGGCTAGCCGAGCCTCCCGGGAATGTACCCTCGTCCCAGGTGTGAGTCTGGAGACCATGTATTGCCTTGCATCTGCTTCAAATCAGGTCTTCTGGGACTGTGGAGAAACGGTGGGGAGAAAATTCTTTTCGCGTATACCTGCCCGTAGCAAAGGTGGTGGTGGAGGAGGTTGTTTTCTCTTAGCCCCTGCGTCCTGCTGTGGCGTGTTTTTCATGTGTCCGACACAAGTGGTCCCGGCGCTGCCCCAGCTCGTCTTTTCAGATGCTGCTGGGGGGTCGCGGCATCTCCCCTAGCTGCCCGGCTGCATCTGCCTTTTCCTCCCGCTCTGTCCAGTGGTTCATGTGTATGTCGGGGAGCTAGAGGGGAAGAGCTGAAAGGGCTGAGGGGCTCTCACACCTGGCCCTCAGTATCTCCTGCCCTCTCGGGGCTCCCCACATCCTCTCAACTCATCCGTGCTTTCTCTCTCTGTACCAGGCGAATGTTCCCCACCTTCCAGGTGAAGATATTTGGGATGGACCCTATGGCTGACTATATGCTCCTCATGGATTTTGTCCCCGTGGATGACAAGCGATACCGGCAAGTAACACTGCCCATCTCACAGCGCTTGGCTGGCGGGTCGCTGCCTGTCTTCTGCCTTCCCAGGATTCAGGGATGTACCCCTGAGCTTGGTACATGTCAGTGGGAGATGAGGAGGAGATGGGGGATGTGTCTGCCCTGCCTCTGTTACGCATCCTTGCAGTGAATTTGGGGCGGGGGGCAGTGTGGCTGTGTAGGATGTGGACCCACAGAGACCACTTGGATTTCACACCATGTGAAAATCCAAGGGGCCAGGCCATCATGGGGCAGCAGGGCAGAAGCTGGATGGTTCTGCCCAGGAAAGCCATCCACATGCCGCTTCTCCACATCTCCACCTGGCAAATGCTTGTTCCTCCCTAAGAAAAATCCTTCCCGTACTCATTGAGTGCTGTAGCCTCTCAGTCAGGGCAGCTGAGTTGGTGGTGCTGGCTTTGCCAGCTATTTTGGGGCTGTGCTGTGCCCACTGGAGAGCCATCTGGGTACTTGGGTGAAGAGAGATGGTTTTGTCCTCTGGAAGCACACTGGCTAGCCAAGCCACAAACCCCTGCCCTTGTTTTCAGTGCCAGTGTAGGAAAGCTTTGGAAACCAGCGACTTGCAAGGCAGTGATGTGGTCTGGTTTTGAGTCCCTTTAATTTAAGGACAGTGAGAGGTGCATTATGTATTTAGCTTCAGATCAGGACGCTGAGCAGGCAGCCCACATAGGAATTGCAGGGTCCAATATATAAATATTTAGACAGATATCCAAATTCTCAGGGCGTCCTAGAAATGTTTGCTTGTCAAGGGAAGTGGGATATATAACATCCAATTGAGTATATCTTTAAAAAGTAATGTTTCTGCTTGAGTCCAGTGGTGTCTAATTCCCCCTGTGCAAACACTGGCTTTTAAAGTAAACACGTGTAGAGAAGATTGGTTTCTCTGTTTTAAATGTTACTGTTGAATATGTACTTTGAAAGAATGAAAGAAGCCTGCTAAACGCTGGATGTACTATTAATCTACACATAACTTTCCACTCTTCACTTAAAGCCAGACCATCACCCGTTTCTTTAGCGGAAGAGGGAGCTTTCGTGGCTTCTCTCCCAAATCTGTGCAGGTAGCTATAATTTTCCTCCATCCTGTAGATTTCTCTCCCACCAGCTCCATCGGTGACCTGATAAAATATTGGTTTTGCACCACAGTCTGGCTGTGGAGAGGGAGCTCGTTCTTCTCATTGCTGTCGTGATGGGGATCACGGCAATGGAGGCAGCAGTGCTTACCCTCACCACGCCAGGGACACCCTCCCAGGCCAGATCCTGCAGGGCTGTGGGGTGCTGCAGCTGGGGACGGTGGAGGATCCCCCTGGACTGTGGTTGAGGGTGTTTTCCCTCCTGCAGGTATGCCTTCCACAGCTCCTCCTGGCTGGTAGCTGGCAAAGCCGACCCTGCCACCCCTGGTAGGGTGCACTACCACCCAGACTCCCCGGCGAAAGGGGCACAGTGGATGAAGCAGATTGTCTCCTTTGATAAGCTCAAACTGACCAACAATTTGCTGGATGACAACGGGCATGTAAGTGTTCCTGGGGGAAAGACGTCAAACACAGGACTGCACTAGGGAGTATTCCCTGCCCATGTCCTTCTCCCGAGCCCTGGGCAGGGGAGCTGACGGGGCGGGGAGCTGCATTCGCCTCTCTTGATTCTCCGTCTGGATCAGTTATTGTTTCCTTGCTCGTTTTATCATTCAGATCATTTTGAACTCCATGCACAGATACCAACCACGCTTTCACGTGGTCTACGTGGACCCCCGGAAAGACAGTGAGAAATACGCAGAGGAGAACTTCAAAACGTTTGTTTTTGAGGAGACCCGCTTCACAGCTGTGACTGCCTACCAGAACCACCGGGTGAGGCAGCAGCAGGGCCCGAGCAATGAAAAAGCAAGGGTTGAAGTCGCTCCGGGGGTACCAGGGGCGCAGGAATGTCTGGCTCCTGGGATGAATGAGGGCTGGGCTGCTGGTGTCTGTTGGTGGAGGGGGTGTTCGGGGATACTCCCGTCTCTTCCTGCCCATCTGCTAAACCTGTTCTGGGGCAGCACGAGGAACCCGATAGCTGGGGAGCTGCACGCCGAGGAAGTGGTGTGAGCTCCAGCCCATCACCAGCTTCCCCTCGCTCAGGGGGACCTCATTACCTATGTAAACCCGAGACCGGGGCTGGTTGGGAAACTACAGGCTCCCCGCTGTGAAACGTCACTCACAATTAGTTTGGATAAATCTGCAATTTTACTTCTCTAAGCTCGTAGAGGTCTGTTCCTACCCAGAATACGATTATATGTTAAAAAAACAAAACAAGGGCTCCCCCTCCCCCAGGTCTGATGGGGATTTCTGAGCAGCAGATAATCCAATTGCTTCTTAAAATCACATCAGTGTAATGTAAAGACCAGGAATCCCATGCACAAATACGATTACATAGCAGGGGCTTTTCAGCACTGCTCCAAAACATCTTGCTCTGTGCTGCTGCAGTCCTTCCTGGGGCTGGGTGGCAGGGCTGTGCCCAAGCAGCTACTGGCAGTGCCACCCTCTGCAGCAGCACATTGACCCAGAGTCCCCCCAGGATGCTGTGGTCCGTCCACTCCTAGCCCCAGAGAGGCAGTGGGGCTGGAGCAAGGCTGTGCCTTTAAGGGGCTCCGGCGTCCCTCCCTGGCTGGCATTTGCCTGATGGCTCCGGACAGCTGCTCTTTCTCTCCTGCTTTCTATCAGTTTGACCTCTAAGGCTGGAACTGTCACTGAGGGGCTTAAAGTTTGTTTTTCAACCCATTCCGGAAACTCACAATCACATACTTTATCCATGGATTTGCTTAAATATAGAAAATGTCCTGCCTTTTCCCCGGCGAATTGAATAAATACGTAGGTATGATTTATCCAGTGATTTGTCTTAGCTGCTCTGGTGGTGACCCATATAATGTGGCATTTTCTTACAAGTGCATTTACACAGCTTTTGCAGCCAACCCAGGCTGCCTCTCCCTTCGCCTTGAACTCATATTAGGTAGCATACCAGCCTGCATTTTCTAATGGAGGGAAAGCACATGTTTGTGCTCTGTGGCAGAGTGTACCCCAGCTCCACTGGCCACTCAGGCCCTCTCCGTTAACACCAATCACCACTGACTCCCTAAGCCCACTCAGGGAACACTCACTGTCTGACCCCAGAGCCCAGTGAAGGCCACTTTGACACATTTCCCTGCTTCTCTTTACAGATCACACAGCTGAAGATAGCCAGCAACCCTTTTGCCAAGGGATTCCGAGACTGTGACCCTGAAGACTGGTAAGGCTGTGTCTTTACTTACTCTCACCCCCAGTTTCACATGCACCTGCCCAGCCTACATTTGCACGAAGATTGCTTGGAGTTGAGGGAACACTGGGTTGGGTTCTGTTTCCCAGCTGCAGCTCAAAGCAGCAATGCTCCAAGTGCTCATTCTGTTGGACTTTCAGCTCTGTCACTTTTCTTCTTCCAGGCCTAGGAATCACAGGCCAGGGGCTCTTCCTCTCATGAGTGCTTTTGCCCGATCCCGAAATCCTGTCTCTTCTCCAGCCCACCAGAATGGGACAGAGAAAGGTGAGACTCTCAAACAGCCAGGCCAGCCTGTCACCCAGGACCTGCTAGCCTGCACAGGTGGCCTCAGCGCATGCATGCTTGGGACCAGCATTGCTCACCATGCTGGTGCACAGCTGCCTGCAGCAGGCACAGCTCCATTGCTAATGAGCTTTATGCTACCACCTCTTTTTAAACAGAAATAGCTGCCTTCAGAACCTAATTTATTCTTCCTAGATCTAAACTGCTCACTGCTGTTGCTGCTGCTTTAAAAACACCTCCCTTTTCCTGTAGCGTCCCTTTTCCAACTTTGCGGCAGCAAGTTCAGCTTTCCAGGCAGGGATGCAGCAAGGGCCACAGTCTCCTCCTCCTGTTGCCCCCTTAACCCACCCCAGCGGCACAGTCAAGGCTGACCCGCTCTCGTTCAGGAGTCTTGACCAGCTCCGACAGCACTGCCGCTCATTGACTCCTTTTCCATTATGCAGAGCAAACAATTGTAAAGACAACCCAGGGCCTTTCTTCCAGCACACTGCGGGACTGCAAAAATAAAGGGAAGTCTGTATTTGTTTAGTGTTACACAATTGCAAAAATGCCAGGCGTGTACCAGCTTGTCAGTCAAGTCAGCGCCATTTATCGCAGTCAGAAGGTCCTGTCCCACCAGGCTCGGGTGCTGCTGCCGTGCACTCCTCTTGCAAGCCCCGCATTGAGCCCCGTGTCCCGCTTTCTGCTTTACGTGAATGTATTGTTTCAACCTGGTCTGCCGCGGCGGCGGTGGTGATGACGACACTCTGTGCCCCCACAGATGCTGCCGAGAGCCGGCGGGAGTACGAGCGGGAGGCGGCCGGCGGGACGCCGCTGCACGCCGAAGCCGCGCACCAGCAGCTCATGTCCCGAGTGCTCAGCCCCGCGCTGCCGGGCGGCGGCGGTCTGGTGCCTTTGGGCGGCGCGGGCGGCGGCCGGCCCAGTCCGCCCCACCACGAACTGCGCCTGGAGGCCGCTGCCTCGGAGCCACTCCACCACCATCCATACAAATACCCGCCCGCGGCGGCCGCCGCCTACGATCACTACCTAGGGGCGAAGAGTCGGCCCGCCCCCTACCCCCTCCCCAGCATCCGTGGGCACAGCTACCACCACCACCACCACCATCACCACATGAACGCAGCGGCCGCAGCGGCGGCGGCAGCTGCTAACATGTACTCGTCGGCCGGCGCGCCCGCCAACTACGACTACGGGCCGCGGTAACGGCGCCGTGCCCCGACGGCGCGAGAGACTGGCGGCGGCCACGCGTGCCACCAGCGCTGCTGTTCTCCCCCTTCCCGCCTTTCCCTCTCTTCCCGCCTTACGAGTGAGCTGATAGGCCAGTTCGACCTTATCGACAACCGGAGAGCCCAATCGCAGGAACTCGCTGCTCCCCGTCGCGCTCCCCACCTGTCGGCGGGCCGTGAGGGCGGGCGGTGGTGGCGTGCTGCGAGGCGAGGGGGTCTTTCCTCCCCATCACAGCGTGACCCGTAGCTGCACTTTGATAAACGAAGCCATATGCCGTTATCTCCATTCTCTTTGCTTTGTGCCTTCCTTCTTGCCGATGCCTCACGAGTACGCGGGCACTGAGGACGGTAGGGCTGCTGGGAAGCGGTGGCGGTGAGGTGACTTTACTTATTCCACTGCCGAGTCTCGTGAGGGAGATTCGGCGTTGCCAGCAATTTTGGCGGTGTCACGGGCTTTTCCCTGCCGAGCGGGAGGTATAGAGCTAGTACCGAGTTAGGGAAGCTGCGGGACTGGCCGTGGGTAGTGACTGGCACCAGCCCCCGGCGGCGCGTGGCTCCGGACATGTTGGTCGGAGTCGCCCTTTTACCTCGGGGTCGCTTGGCCTCAGGTGTTTTTTCGACGAGACCGTCAGAGGAAGCAGAGTTTAGCTCAAAGAAACACTTTGAATCCTTATTGTCAGAACACATTGTCCACTCCTCTGCCAGGCCTAATCTGCTTCTGAGTTTTGGGGGTTCATTGGGGTGGCTTAAGCACAACAGCATTTTGTGAAGCTGTTGAGAAAAGCCCGTGGCCAGGAGCACAGCCACATACAGCTGCTTGTTTTCACAGCAATGGAGGCTAAGGTTTATAAACCAGCCTGGAGGTAGATGGGAATACCTGCAGAGTTCAGGCTGTATTTTCTAAGGAATAGTTTGTAAACTGGCTGCTTCCCAGGCAGCCTCACAGTACTGCCTTCCCACGCCCTTTCCCGAGCTCTTGGTGTTCTCCTGTTGAGTAGAGAAACTTCAGGTTTTATTCCCTGTAATGCCTCACCCCTTAAATTTGGCTGACCCGAATTGCAGTAGCCCCAAAGCACCTATTCTGCACCTACCTGCTTGCTGCATCTTCCCTCTTAAAGCTGGTAAGTACTTTTTTGGTTTTGTTCCTTTTATTCCTCCTCCTCCCCCCCGATAATCTTCCTTCAGTGGTCTTTCCTTAGTGTTGAAAAGATCGACCTGTTCATCACAGCTTCTCCAGTGACTTGTTTTGAATAGCTGACTTGTGTTTTCTGTCAGATGCTCACTGAATGGCAGTCCCTTTGTGTTCAGAGAAGGTATTGAACAGCTCCTCAGCTGTGCTGGTATACAGTATTATGAACACTTTGCTGATTCTTCCATGTGACTCAATGAAAAGAATGGGGTTATATATTTTTTGAAGTCCTTTATTCATCTTGCTTGTGCATTTTCACTACAAACCTTTAAAAACATAACCTTTCCCTTGTGCAGGTAGCAGTGTTAATAGCAATGTTTATTCTGTCTCTGGCAGTGGGCTTTGGGCTTCCAAAACTTTTTTGGAAGGATTTAAGAAGGGATACAGGCTAACATGAATATTTTATGTTTGGTTTTTTTGTTTTTCCTGTTATAAAAAATGTATCTGGATCCATGAAAAAGACTTGTGCAAGAAATATGTATTTTATTTGACATTTGCAGTGAATTGTGAGATTCTTACTGTCTGACTAAACCATAATTGATGTTCTCAGAAAGGTTGATGTAAAATAGCCTTGTGCTTATTATTAGTCAGTGGGAAATAGCTCTTGGATGTGTGCTGTTGCTTTGCCGCTGTCATTTCAGAGTTTTCAGTATGATTTATTATCTGTAAACTAATTAGTGCCAAAGCTTTGGTCTCAGACGTTTAATGAAGTTGTAATATTTATTATTTCTTTCAAAGATTATACAAACTTTCCCCCCCCTTTGATAGTTGCAGTGTAGGAAAAAAGCAAAGACAACCAAAGAATCATATCTGCAAACAGTGTAGATACATGTAGATATTTGTAGATATATGTAGATAATCTTATTTCATTGAAATCTAAAAGACATTGGATGGTGACATTTATAAATGTTTTTCCTCTTCCTTCTTTCTTTCATTTCTTGTTTGATTATTTGTGTATATTTGTGAGTTTCTCTGCTCCGTAAGTCAAAGCCTCCATGACAAAATGCGGTCATTTAAATAAGGAACACTAAATTGGAGCTGTTTATTCTGAGCAAACAGTGAAGCTCTGTGGGTGATTGCTCTTTTCCTTCTCTCTCCCTGGCTGCTGAAACTGCCCATGGTTGGGTTGTCGCAGGGCTGTGGTCCCAGGTTGAAATGAATACAGTACATTTCCCTTTGTATTGGTGAGCATCGGCTTTCTTTAAAAATAGAGTGCTGCAAGAAGTGCCACTGGCTCCCAGTGGAGACTGGCCACACACCTTTTCAAACATACTTTACTGCCTGAGAGCTGAGAGGACTGCGTGACTAAATTGTGCTCTTACAGAAAGTGGATCAATGTTCTTGCCTCAACTGTTGGAATTTTAATTTATCTCCATTAGTAGAAAAATCCCAAACTTCAGCCTGTGCCTGTGAGCAGTGAGCCCTTAGGTAACTAGTCTGTTCTCTGTGCTAGACAAACCACTACAGAAATCCTGTGTCTGAAAGGGACATGCAGATGTATTGAGACTACAACTTCAATTATGAAATTGGTATTTCGAACCTTGCTTTTACACCGTCAACATGCAAGATGCTTATATATGCTAGCCTTAAACATGTTAGCAGTCCCTTTCATATCACGTATTAGTCCTTAAGCCAGGCTTCTTCAGGGTTCTAACTAGTGTTTCCTCCTTGCATAGCTATGTCTGTCTTGCTGGACAGGAGAGTTACAATAATGAAAAGCAGAGTTTAATTTCTATCACAACAAAAAATCCACTTAAACAAACTAAACAACAAACCTGCAACACTGCACATTGCTATAAGCCTTTGGAAAATCACATTCTGTAACACTTTAATTCCATGTTACCTGTCAGCCAGTTAGTCAAGATACATCACGTATAGGCCATCTCTTGTTGCAGTTTCATTTGAAAAATGGCTTTGTATGATTTGGTTACATGTGTGTTTAAACTTCAGTCAGTGACATGCTGTCACCAAGGTCCATGGCACATAATCAGAAAGAAGGCTGCAGCATTTCCAGACAGTACTTCTGCTTATGGTCACCTCAAGTCACACAGAATGCAGTGCATTTATAAGCTGCTGGCAACACAGGCCCAAGCACAGAGGTTACAAGGATCCTTTGTCTCTTCCAAATGAGGCTGGAGAAGAAATTACACCTGTGGCTCTATTTTCCAGAGGTACAGGCTGAGATTACTGATTGCTCCAAAGGTCTGAAAACTATCACCTGCCTCAGTAGTTCAATACAGTACACACAGGTGAAACGAGGGAAGTCGTTGCTTTGTCACTTACCCCAGGCACTGGAGATAGCTCAGATTTTCAGGATTTTTTTTGTTTGGTTGGGTTTTATTTCTTCCTTGCTAATGGATCTGACCTAAATTCAGCATAGGATGAGGGGATGATACTTCTGAGTGCTTGAGCACTTCATGGATGTTCTTTTTAATCCTTTTTCCTGTTCAGGGAGATCCCAGAACTGAAGGTGGTCTCCAGTAGATGCCTGTTCTGGGGTGCTGGCATCTCTTCAGTCCATCTCAAGCATGCATGTGCATGGCCATTGCCAAGGGAACAAATACTTCATGCTATGTGGTCTGTGTAACAGTTGCTTGCAGTGTGGCGGACGACCCAGGGACTGCAGTAAAGATAAAAAGGCATTTTGCAGCCACCAGGCCACTGGGGCACAGTTTAGAGGCTTCATATTGCATCCCTACAATAAGCCATGTCTAGTGGGGCTGCATCAGGGCCACACGCGCTGGTGCTTTGTGCCCCCTGACAAACGAACCTCATTCTCTCCAGCATGTGGAATTCAGCTGGTGATGCCTGGGTTCCTGCCCAAGGTGCAGTCGCACCTTGATCTAATCTGAAAGGATTAAGAAAAGCAGCTTCAGGTGTGCTCTGAACATTCTGCCTACCTAAAGGGATTCTTGTAGCAGTTAGGAAGAAGTTAGGCAACCACAGGTTAAGTCTGGAGAGTCAAAGCGGAGCCCTGCTGCCCGGAGGAGCGCTGGAAGAGCCAAGGCAGCGGTACTCGCAAGGCAAATTTTAGCACCTTCCTCCGAGGAGCTGAAAAGGTTGCTGTGAGCCTTATGAACGCTGCTGGAGAAAGAGTGAGTGTGTGCAACAGACGTGTTCTGGTGCTTGTAGCTTTTCCTTCACTTGTTTAGTTTCGTGATGACTTGAGAACAGACACCGTTTTGCTGGCCGAGACTGGAGGGTGGGTGCTGCGATCGGACTCGCCTTTGAGGCGCAACTGTAAACGCAGGCTGGAGGTGCTGCGCTGCCGGGCTGCGGGTAGCGCTGCTGCCGGGGGCCAGGGTGCTGCAGAGCATAGCCTGGAGAGCAGGCTCCCTCCGGAGGGAGGAGCGGGCATCGCACCAGTTCCGGCATGCACGAAGCTCGCAAACGAGGGAAAACGTACAGATTTGCGCCGTAAAGATGAGATGATTGGAGCATACAGGCACATATGCGGAAGGGCGGTAATCTTTGAGGTAGAGCCGGAAAATAATCAGTAATTTACCCGTGGTTATAAGATTATAAGACTCCAGTTCACTGGTTCAGAAGCTTGTGTGAGTGAAGTTTTTTCTAAATGTATGAAGTTTGTTTGTTTGTTTTTCCATTTAATTATTCCAGTTGATTGGATCAGTAAGATATTTAATGTACGCAACTGGATGAAAGCCCTGGTATCCAAAGATTTCTGTTACTGTCCATTATCATCAGCACAGTGTATGCTTATAAAATGAGCTTTCTGTTAAAGTGAGACACTCATTGTTCTGGGAATCTAGTTAGAGTACCAGAGGGCTGCAAAATTCCAAGGATAGTATTTCATACTTTTTCATTTTTTTCCCCCTTCCCAGGTATGTTGCACACACAATCAGTGCAAAAAGCAAGAGCTGGTTTTGAAGATAGATTTCATTTGTAAGATAGGGACATATACCCCACATACACTGTATATATATATATATATATCTTTTCAAAGGCCCACTGCCCTTCAGGAAGTCTGTGTGAAGTACTGTATGTGTTGCACATGCTAGAAAAATGCACTCATTCCCCCCATTAACAGAAATGACCTATTATAAATTTACCAAAGATACCATAGTTTTATAAATTGGCCACATATGTCTGTGTAATATATTTATTATATCACATTTCATAGCATTTCTCTTTTATGAAACTCAGCCTCGAATATGTCACATATGTTTTGCATATATGTGCAATAGTCAGCCAAGTATATCCGAGTAAAGTATGATAAATGTGTTCTTTCCATATGGGAAATTAAATGTTTTTCCAGATTTTTAAAAGTTTATGAAGAGCAGCCTATGCAGAATAATTACAATAAATCACTCACTTCTATTTAGGCTAAAATTATAGATTTGAGCTAGTAACAAAGAGATTAAGAACAAAAGTCAGAAAAATCACATTTAGGAGGTAATTGTTTGAGGAGATGGAACTGCATGAAGAGAAAGAGAACATATGCATGTTAAGGCTAGCTGCTGCAGGGTGTAAAATCACACAGACTTGTACAGCAGCTTCTATCTTGTGCTGCCAAAGCGACAATGCGCTGATAAAGGCTTCCCACCACTTCCATGGGATGACTGGTTCATGCAATGTGTGTCATAGAGACAGCAAGTGCCCTTCAGTGTCTGGTCTAGCCTGAGTTCTACCTTGTAGTTCCTGTATGACTGCTCTAAGCGGTCACTGGCTTTCCTGAAGCCAAATGTGCTCTCAGTGAAGCTAGTTCTCACGACTAACCCACTGGCTGGTGCAGCGGGCAGGCAGGACACTGCTGGTGCTCCTGCTGCATTCTGTACCTGCCTGTGAGAGGTTGATTGCACAAGCGTCCAGGTACTCAGGCTGCAGCTAGAATTGCAAAAGAAAATTTAAAAGGAATAAACAACATTGAAATCTTACAGATGTCTGCACAACTAGGTTTTCCAATGGTTTTAGCTTGGCTAATGGACAAGTGCTCTGTCTTTGGGTTTTTTTCATTCTGCTTGCCCAATGCTCCCACTGTCCCTGGTTCTGGGGTGTAGCGGTTGCCCTGCTCCCTTGGTGCTCCCTCCTGCCTGCTTCAGCTGCCCTTTGGCTGAGCTGCGAGCTCCAACAGCAGGCAGTCAGCACTGGCTCTCAGACTTGAGGGGTTGCAGGCAAAGCAGTCCTGTTCCAATCATCTTAAAAGAGCAGAGGAGGGGTGGTGAGATGGGAGTTCAGCAGCCCTCCTCCCAGGCTGATTTTATTTGAGCACTGCCTTACACATTTCTTTTATTTCAGCAAACATGAAGTGAGTCTTTCTTTCTATTCCCTTTCCTGCTTGTTGTCAACAACTTCAAACCAGATGGGCTCAAGAGATAAAACTAAAAAGACTCAATGTCTCTATTTAGCACGATGCCAAGTCTGCATGCCATCAAAATATCTGAGGCAAAAAGCCCTGAAAAGACAAAGCTCAGCATCAGTATTATGTTAAAAACAGCCTAGATGCTTTCCTGTGAACACATGAATCACCAGGATTTCATATCAGCAATTCTTTAGTTAGCATCAAGACAAATGTCATGTCCACATTCTCTGCCACGTTTGAAGTTACTATGTACGCCCAACACACCAACCTTCCTCCTACCTGTGTCAGAACGTGTTTATAGGAAGCAGTGCCATGGGTACCTTTTGCATGCATGGGATAGTAGAGCATTTTAACATTCTCCCCAGATTCTCTGATATGGACATAATCAGAATTGATCAACCCTGGAACTGGTCGGAAAGAGAGATCATAGCTGTCCAGAAAGTGCCAAAGAGTTTCTGTAGCTTTTGCTGCACCAGCTTACTTAGTCTGTGAATATAAATGAGGAGGAAACAGCGTCCAGCTGTAATGTCGAAGTAATGTTTTTCTTGCTTGCTTTTCTGTAATAGATGGTTATTAGAATTTTGTTTTTCACTGCCATGTTGCTCTCCTGTAAGGAGGTAGTCAGTACTGCTCTGGGATAGTTCTGCAGCGCATGTGGCTGCTTCAACACCTCAGTCCCTCCTGCTGCTGTCTCCAGTGGCACTGTAACATTTGGCAATGCAACTGTTCATAGAGAAATAGTTACTCCTCTGGGTGAGGAGAGGTGTAGGCTGTGGTTCACAGGATTTCCTAGTATTCCAGCACCTTCAGAAGAGGATGCTGTGGAGGTAAAAAGCAAATGCTTCTGGAAATGAGCTAGTGTAGAGCTTTGCAAATACGCTGCTGTGGTCCCAGCTCTGTGGTGACACTGTAGTGTCAAAGTGTTGGTCATGGATTGTATTGAAGGGGAATAAGAAGTAATAACCAACACTTATCTCCTCATATACGAGCATTAAATGTATCTGTAGGTGTGTATCACTGCTCAGTGTGTTCTTGGGGTGTCAACTGCGCGTGAACAAAATTCTTAATAGGCTTTTTAAATGCACAGAGCAGCAGATGGCTTCATCCAAATAGACCTGTTGCTTTGTAGTGTTTGATAAGGAGCAGTAGTACATAAAACCATACCCAGGAAGCCCAAGCTCCCACTGCTGATCTTGTCTTGACCAAAAAGGATGTGTAAAGGTCAGGGCACAAAGAATTTGGTACCCAGAATATGGCTACTTGCTCCATGCTTGCTTTGATGTTGTTGGGAAGATTCACAATCAGTGTGCTTCAGTTTAAGTCTATTAAAAACTTACATTTGTGTCTGCTGTCCCTGGCTTCCACTGGTTTTCAGTATCTGAAGGAGACCTACAGGAAGGCTGGGGAGGGACTATTTACAAGGTCTTGTAATGACAGGACAAGGGGTAATGGGTTTAAACTTGAAGAGGGGAGATTTAAAGTAGATGTTAGGAGGAAGTTCCTTACAGTGAGGGTGGTGAAACACTGGAACAGGTTGCCCAGGGAGGTTGTGGATGATCCCTCTATGGAGGTGTTCAAGACCAGGTTGGATGAGGCCTTGAGCAACCTGTTCTAGTGGGAGGTGTCCCTGCCTATGGCAGGGGGTTGGAGCTGGGTGATCCTTGAGGTCTCTTCCAACCTAAACCATTCTGTGATTCTATGGCAGTGCAGACATAGGGTGGTTTTGTGTTTAATTTCATACTGCGACATCCTTAAATGAGTGGCCAGAACCCCTAGTACCATCTTAAATCCGGACCATCACATTACAAAATAAGCCTCTAGCATGATCCAGAAGAGTAGGGCATGGATTCAACACAGCCAGGCTTACTTGGAAAACTTACTGGGGGGGAGGGGACAGACGACCTAGGTTGGAATTTTGGAATACTGCAAACAAAAGCCTTCTTCTGTAGGCATCACCATCACTTCCTTTGTAGTGCAGTTATGCTTCCAACATCGAACTGTGTGTCTCAGCATTGCTGTAACATTGTCTAGTATTAAGCCAGGCAGTCACGTGCCATGTTCTCTGCAGTGATCCATACTTTCACACCACAGACACACAGCCAGAAAAGGAAACACATTGATTTAGCGCTCAGTAATCCTTGTTTAATCCTCAGTCCTTTGGTTTACATCACTAACGTGGCTTCTGCAGTAGTCAGTGTTCTATCTTTGTTCTTGGCAGGCTGAATTAAAGGAAAGATTTATTAATTTGTAAGTTGGCTTTGTAGATGCATCTTAAATGTGCTAAAATCCAAAGCAGTTCAGAAGCCAGTATTAACTATAAAAACCTGCTCTTTAAAGCTCAAACCTTCGTAACAATCCAAGTCAAGCTGCAGAGTAATTTATTGGCTTGCTCCAGCAACTGCATTGTATAGGGCTAAATTTAACAACTGTCTCATTGCAGGCCCTCACCCTGCTTGCTTTTTCACTCATTACTGCAAATAGAATTAATCTCCCTTTTCCTTACTCATCTCTACCTAGGACTGCAATGCCTTATGGCACATCTACTGATGAGAGGAAGGGCTTGGAACTAATGGATTCATTTGCAAGAAATATCTGAGGGTCAGAGATCACCATTCATTCCAGTGGTGATAAATATTCCATGTAATTGCTGCACAAACGCTGGTGTTTGGGATTTATTTCTGTTAGTTTATGGATGCAGGTTGCCTTCTTTCCTCTCACAGTGCTAAAGACAGTGATTCGTGGGAGGAAGCCTTTTGTAATAATTTAGCTGTCATCACCCTCGCTCCTGAATCCTTTAGGCCAGGTACAGGCTAGCCCTGTTCCTTTCTGGCAGGTGAGATTCCAGAGCTAGCTCCTAAGTTTAAGGTGTCTCTTCAGAGCTTTACTTTTTTTGTTTTCCCTCAGAAAAAAAGAACTGTTTGCTATCAACTGTAAAGTACACTTGTAGGAAGCTATATAGACTGCCCTTCCTTTCTACTTCGGGGAAGTCCAGGTCAGTTTCCTAAGTAAATAAATCCAGACCATGGCATTTAGGCTCAACTCTGAATCAAACTAACATTCTCTGGTTGCTTGTTTCAATGAAACTAGAATTTTGGGGAAAAAGAAGTCCCTTTACTCAATGTTTAAATAGAATAAGTAGTGATATAAAGTGTTAATGAATTGTTGTATGGAAGTATCACTTGGATTACGCTTTGGTAGTAGGAAGTAAATAAGAATGGGATAGGTCTGTTCCTGTGAGCAGCTCTGCAACATGTGTCCTTCCTCTGGAAGCTGATGAAACTCTTCCCTCTGTGTCTGCCTACTAGTAGGATTCCAGCTGCAGTTCATGCCCTCATTTTCAATTTGTGCTTACATGACTGAGTTTATTTTTAAATTTACCTAGTCAGACAAACATAACTATTTAACCCCCAGAAAAGGGTGCCAAGTTAGCTCTGAGAGCAGGGTAAATTTTGGAGTATCTTCTGAAAAGACCTCTTAGCAAATCTAAACATCCCTTGAATCTCTGTAATTACTTTAGACATCAACATTGACATTAAATGGCATTTTTCAGAAAGAAGAATGTATCTGAGTTCCTAACTTCCAGGCTCTGATCTAACAGCCCTGGTGATGGATTGATAGCAGTAGCAGAGGTGTTAATCTCTTTTTCTAGGGGGCTGCCACTGTGCCAATACCAGGGTTATGTGATCAGAACTTATTGCCTACAATGGATGTAAGGTGCACAGGCCTTCAGTGAAGATATGGATGTATCCTGCTTTGGGAACTGAGGTCTCAAACTGCATGGGGTGGGTGTGAGCCAGCCCACACAGCAGCCATACCAGCAGCAGTGCCAGGCTGCACCAATGCCTTGGAGCCTTTCAATGGCCGTGGAGCGATAGGTGCTCCTAACTGGCATCCAGAGTAAGGGAGATGCTGAGACTGGAGCTGCCCTGAGAGATTTCCAAGTCCCCACTCCAGCCCTGAAACTGGCTTCTCACTGCTCTCAGTACTCTCTGGTGGCACAGCTGCCTTTCCCATCAGAAGGATGAGAGGAGAGAGCAATTACTTCTTGGCTCTCCTCATTTCCTACCACCATTTGCCCAAGATGGGTGTGCCCTGGGTTTCCTTTTCTTTTCTGCTGGATGAACACTAAACCTACAGCTCAACTCTGTGGAAATTGCCCAACAATGTAGGCTGCTCTTTGCTGCCGCGGAGAAGAGGAATGCTTGCACCCTCCAGGCCACTCCCCCACCCCCAGGGCTACTGCAGAGCAGCTCTCCAGTCCATTGGGAAGAAGGGAGGAAAATGACCTTTTAATAGAAGGGGTGCAGAGTTGAGAAAGGAAACCAAGTGTAGGTTTGCAGTGCAGGAACTGACTGTGTGGCTTGACAGTTGGGGTTGTTCTGGTTTTAGTTTGGGATTTTTTGTTGTGAGTGATAAATTCAAAAGCATGTTGGCCTCCATCACCGAGCAATCCCATGCCTGTGGTACCAGGAGTCCCCAAAAAAGTCCTGGCCTTGATCTGTGCAAAACGGTGGTAGCAGTTGTGTTTCTAATCTTCTACTAGAGTTGAGGGGAGGATAATGTGTTGGTTTTGACACAGGACACCTAGATCTATGCCAGAGGAGATGCAGAGCTGTTTTTTCACCTGCCAGGACAGTGCCCAACCACCAGCATGACAGTGCCTTTGAGGGCATGAGCCTTCATCAGTTCTCACTTCAAGGTTGTTGATTAAAAGGTGCACTGATTACGCAGGTTAAAGCTCAGGTTAGGGCACTCTCTTGAGGAGATGGAGACTTGGCCTTTATCACTTATTTAATTAATTTACACTCTCAGTGGAGAGGAGAAAAATACAAGTCTATATCCACTGGATTTTGTCTTTTAAACATTGATTGTGAAATTATTCCCCTACACAGCAGAAGGTCACTAAGTTCTGTTTCAAGAACACCACTCAAATGGGAGGCACCAATTCCAAGGTGGCTGATGGGCTTCATGTGTGGTAATGTACAAGATATGCCATCCAGAAGGAAATCTCTTTGCAGACTTCCTATTGCTGGTCCCTGGACCAAGGATGACAATGGCTTCTGTATTTATTGTTCATTTATTTATTCATGTCAATTCAGAGCTACTTGAAGAAAGGGGAAAAAAGAAAAAAAGCAGGCTTGTGGATAAAGGCCTTGTGTCATTCCATAAGGCTGTAGGCTAGAGCCTCTTGTAAGTCTCTTCTCTGTGTGGGAGGTGGATGGTAGGTGGAGATGGAGCACTTAGCATCTATGCACCTCTATGTGGTAGACGTAATGGACACCAGCATCTCCCCTTGACTCAGGATCACTCAAAATTAGGCTTTAGCTTCCAATTGCAATGTGATCCTGCATGCAGCTACTGAACAGTAAAGTAATAATCAAAGAAATGCATTATTTAAAGTGTCAGCATGCTCCAGTATGTGTGAGGCTGAGTTCTGTTTGGCCACAGCATCCTGTGTCTATGTTTTTCTGAAAAGAACATTGCCTTGGTGCTTGAGGCTTCTAGTTCAGTGTATCCTCTGCCTGAACAGCACAGCTGGAGAGCAGACCCAGGCCTTCACTTGCTTGTGTGTTTTCCCTGAAGTAATTTCTGAGGGCTTTTGATGTTGCTGTTCACTACAGTTGGTGATTTTGATGTCCAGCTCTCTATGGAGGTAGAAATAATAAGTATTTTCAGTAAAGTATCATCAGTGCACATAGTCTGGACACGGAACACTTCACCTTGTAAAGCTGAGCTGTAGCTTCCAGGCCACCTCCTTTGTCACAAATTGGGTCTTGCTTCCTGCAGCTTTGTGACAACACAAGCTTAAGGTGGCTGTGAGCAGGCTGCTGTATGGCTAAGATGTGTTAAAAGAATGCAAATGCTGCTTCAGCATTCAAACAAAAAAACCTGTCATGAATGCATTTCAGCTTTCATGGCTGTGGAGATGACAAGTTAATGGAGCCATTCGCACAGTGTGGATAAGGATTTGTCCATGCAGTTCCCTAAATGTTAATGGGAGCTGTGTAGCTGAATCCTGGACTTGCCATGCTGAAACTTACCCCTAACTCTCCAAGGAGAGGGGTGCTAATTGGATTGCCAAGTTTAAATCCTTCAGCTAGTCAGCCTATGGAAAGGATTTAGCACTGGCGCTGTAAAAGGCTTTACTTAGCTTTGCAGTGCAGGGAAAGATGTCTTTTTTTTTTCCCCCCCTCTTTCTCTCTTGTGATTAATTGTGAAGCTGGAGGTGACAGGAGACATAATGAAATTCATAAATGCCAAAGGCCGTCCCTAGTCACATTCCTGGCTGTTGGTTTAAGTTAGAAACTGACAGAAGTGTGAACAAATCAAGGTTGTTCTGATAGCCTTTCAGTTATGGGGAAGAAAAAGTAACTGACAATGAGAAACCACTGGAGGTGGTTTAATGGGTATAAATTTTCAAGAAAGAGTAATATTTTACAGTGGTTCAGATTCTTGGATACATAAATGACTTACAAACAGATGGATTCTGCCCCCACCACAGTCTGAGGGATTTCAGTCCTTTTACACAAAAGAAGATACAGGCACAGACTTTTTAAGCAACCTGCCATTTAAAAAGCCTGTAGCAGAACTCACAGTGACTTGTTCTGGGTCCCTGTTTGTGACTGGCCCTCTTCTGCTTGTTAGGAATTTTCAGAATCCAGTTCCCTCTCTTGAAAACAAGCAGCTTGAACAAGAAACATAAGAAATAACTGAGGACTCTCAGTTCAGCCTGGAAATACATTCTACTGCATTCCCACATCCAGGTGTTAATTCCAGTGCAAAATTGCTTCACCAATCCTGTTTTCTTAGTCCACAGCAGTGCAGAACACATCACGCCTGTGTATATATTGACCAGATACTGATGCGATGATCTTTTGAGCCAGCTGCCAGCAGTCTCTCACTGGGCTGGTTGTGATCTGAGAAGGACACACAATGGACAGTTGCTGTGTGGTAGTCCAAGACTGCTAAGGGCTTCATTTTTTTCCAGCCAAAGATCCTGATGCGATGATCCCAGCCTGCTGTTGCTAAAATCTTCTTGTCTGGACGGATGGTGATATCAGATATGCCAGCGTTAACAAGTCCGTGTGTTTTGTAAGCCTGTGTGAGAAAGTTATAGATGAGCTCTAATTGGGTAAAACAGAAGAAGGAGGAACCTTTGGGGATTTTAGAAGGTATAGTGCCCACTCATACACAGTGGCGTCACACAGGTACTGTGGAGCTTTTCACAACATGCCTTAGTGAGAACAATTACAGACTGAGATGGAAAGAGCTTAACTTGAACCTCTCTCCAGCACCATTCTCAAAAAGAAATTCATTTCTTGTATGTTTTTAATTTATATTTGCATTTAAAGCTATTTATATTCTGTCAGATGTGAAGCTCTGACTCAGGGTTTTGAGCACCAGACCACACAGCTTTGCTCTTCCAGCAGAGCTTGAGCAGCAACATTCAGAACTATGGCCATTTTTTTTCTTCCCCCTGCTCCTGAAGTATTCCCATGCTGAGATTCTGTGCTGGTGTTTAAACTACCTGCTACTTATTTCTACTAATGTGGCTACTCACAAAAACCCCAATAAGCTGTGGTAGCATTTACCAGAGTCTTGAGAAAGGAATGCTTCCAGGAATTAGGTTTCAGTGTCAGGAAATCTGTATTTCTAGTACTCCTTCCCAAGAGACTTTTATTTACACCAAATTCCAAGAAGGGGATTATGACCACGTTATTGATTTCAATCTTGGAAGCCTTTTGTTACTGTTTGGAGACTACTGGGGCACAAATTTCTAAGGGGCACAATGAAACTGGAAAGCATTTAGCTTCCTTCAGGAGGCAGAGGACTTAGCCCTTGGAAGGAACAACTTTCCCTTGGAAGGAACAACTTTCACTTCACTGACAAAAGCTTCCCCTGGAGCAGAGAGCGTGAGCTCAGTATGAAACACTTGCACTGTTCTCACTTCGGGTAACCTGCATTAGTGAGAAGCCTGCCTCTGAGCATGCAGCACGGGCACCGCAGTGCACGTGTGCATGCGGCATGTCAGAATCACCTGGGGTTTGTCTCCATGTGGAAAACACCTTTTGAGTGTTTGCTGAGCTCAGGGTAGTGCTATTTAAAAGCAGAACTGGAAATGTCACGTTAATGCCACCTTCTACTTAAGGCTGAATCTGTAGCTGTCTTATACCAAAGCATGTTTTAGTATGCTGTGTGTTTGCTGGTTTTCTGAGTGGGAAGGGACTGGCGAGCATATTACATCTAAGGAGCCTTCCTTCTTGAAGCACATTCCATGACACAGATAGCACAGAAGTAAAAATAATGTATTAGTTGCAGATAATGTAGTGATAATGCTGGATGTATAAAGTTACACCTCCAGAAATGCTAGTCAAAGGTGATTTCAAATGCAGCTGAACACTTCTTGGAGTCTCACAGGCACAAAGCTATAAGCAATTATCTTTCAGATGTGTAACAACTACTTACACAAACAGCAAGAGATGTGCAATTTGATGAGAGAAAAGGCTAAGTGAAACTTGACACAATTCTTGCAGGCTACATACATTCCTTTCAAAAGGACCTGACAAACATGTCTACAACTGACTGAGAAGTGAGGACAGCAAATTTTCTCCATCAGTAGGAGGCTGAACATGCGCCTTTCTGTGTGGCTGCTACTGTAAGAGCAGCGCCTTTTGCTAGTACCCATGTTCTTCCAGACTCCCCAGCCATGCTGATGTGGCATGGCTTCAGTGGGATTTTTGTTGGCACATGCACAGTGGGGAGGAAAGGATTCATTACTTACATCACCAGCCTAGCAAATGTCAGCTGGGCCTCACTCTGTAACAGATTATTAGCTAATGGCTATAACCAGTCCTGGGTGTGGTGCTTCCCATCATTACTGTCAATTATATGGGCAAGATCCATACAGCAAAATCAGGGCAACTGGGAGAAATTGTATGTCAGCAGCAAGTTACAACTTGAAAATGAAGCCTATAATGATGATGCCTTCTGGCTATGGAACATGAGGGAACAGTGGGCACTTGTGCACGATCTGCAAATACAAGAGGTGAGAGAAAAACAAACCAAAGCAGAACATCTTGCTCAAGGTACGTGCAGCCAGGTGAAATCCTAGCACCAGGATTTGTGCCATCCAGTCACTTATGGGCAACTACTGCAGTCACGTGCACACCAACATCATTTCCTATCCAGCAAATCAGCTTGTAATTAAGAAAAGAGAGGGGAAAACAGGTGAGCTGCTTTCAGCCAGTCATGATCAGGGGCACTTGTGTCTATTGGCAGGTAAATTAAGAAGTGTTGAGGTCCTGAGGCCAACAGATACTCGCCTTCCCCCCCTAACACGTGCTATCTATGATATTCCTTTGTTTGTTTTAATTTTCCTCTCCCACATCCAAATCATGTTGTCAGGTCCTATTTTTATTAGAAAAACAATCAAGGTAGTAGCAACCCTAAGCATTTGAGGGAAAAGCCCCAGCAACCCAACCAACAAAACTTGTGTGCTCATTTCCATTACAGCTTATAGAATATTTGTTTTCTTGTCTTGTACAAAGAAGCTTCTGTGATTATCAGATTTCTTAGTTCTGCTTTGTTTATTCACCTGCAGAAGCTGTTTACCTCCTACATTCTATCACAAACATCATCACATAATTGCACTATCTTGTCCAAATCAGCAGGCTCATAACCAATCCAGTCATTTGCTGACAGTGATGATTTAAGCAACTTGTAGAAGACAATGCAGCAAGGTTTCCCCATAGCAGTAAACTATGAAGTTACCTTCATCGTCTATTAATTGACACACTGGACCTCTGCCACTCAAAACAGAACTGAAGTGCCATCATTGCATCATTATTTCTCCAACGGCAGATAGCTATGCACCACATTTACTTATTAAAACCTTTTAGAATAAAAATAATGTGCCACTGAGTGGTTTTCCAACATCTACCATTACCTCAAGTACCTGGAATGTCAGGGTAAAAAAAAATCCCCATCTGGTTTATATTATTAATGCAATAGTGGAAAAAACCCTTAAATCTATGTCCATGACAATCTGTACTGCTCCTATGAAAGATGCATTTTATTAGGGCATTCACACTGCACATGAAGCACAGAATCATTACTTATAGTTTACAATGTTTGGCATTTAAATTTCTTCTGAGAGAGCTTCTGTCTCTTAGTGTGATGTGCTGAAGATGGTAACTAATTCTACGCTCCTGGGAATGTGAATAGTCCCTGCAAAATAGTACTGAACTAGTTTAGGTGAACAGATGCTGTTTTTTTTCCTATGAGTCCTACCTGTAGTTCTGCATTACAGTTAACTCAGGAATGAAATGTGCTGTAGGGAGCAGTATTTTCTTTGACTTTCGGAACAAGCTTTGCTATAATAAATATGAAGGAACAGCTTCCTCCTTCCCCAACTCCAGAGTATCTGAAGCTTTAAGAAGCCTGTCCTGATGTCAGATTCCTGACACCTTGGCCTCAGAAAACTAGTTTCAATACCAGGTTTCTTCATTTGCTCACTTAACCTGCTCACTTTCCTTCTGCTTCCATGAGCTAAGGACACCAGGTGTGTGTTAACAGACAGGAAATTTGGGGCAGGGGGAGGGCAAACACGACAGAAAAAACAACCCTGAGTCATGACCTTTGTGTATGAGATTTGTCTAAATTTTTCTTTTATCACATTAGCTTAATGTCTTTGCTACTTAGTCTAGAGTGCCTCTCTTACTTCTTGCCATAGTGCTTATTAAAGTTCAGATGTTGTCCTCAGTGAGTCTGTGTCCTCCAAACCTGACCTCAAGTGGATGCATTTACAGTACATGCACTGGTGTCCTAGTGCCCTACCACTTTTTAAGTGCTAGCTCTGTGGGGATGCCTAGCAGAGTATGTCCCTCCAGTGAGCCTCCAGGTGAGGGCTGAGCACTGTTCAGAAAACAGCATTAACTTACCACTCTATCAGAAGATTTCCACCAAAGGTGTGGGCTGGAAGAGTGATTAGTCTTCCAGGAATTGGTGCATGCAGCAGCTCTCTTCTCAAGGATGCTACAGGGGGCATACAGGGGCTGATTCAGGCCCTCTTCACTGTGTGTCCAGGGGACAACTGCCACTTTAAAAGGTTGAAGCTCTTGGCAGTAGAGGCTATACACGGGCCATTTTCATACGCTTTTATTTATGCACTTCATTTCCACACTTAGTTAAAACCTACTTAACCCCTTGGCATTGTTGGAACACTTGCTAAAGTTGTCTAGATTAAGCAATACTTATTGCTATTCAGTAGCAGAGCCTGAAGTGGTGATTATGAGACCTCCTTCTAAACCACCCATTCCAGGTATGTGTAGCTCAGACACCAACTGTTAGCTCCAATTAAGTTATTTTCCCTGTCTCCATCTAGGGCTCTAAAGGTGCCAAAGGAAGCTGGTTGCCTAAACGTCCTGTGTGCTTGGTGCTAGCTGGGCTACTCCTGCTCTTTTTGTTTGTGAAGTATTCCATGGAATAGTTCTGCCTTCTGCATAGTGGAAAGGAAGCTCTCTCCATTCAAGCAGAACCTTTGGAAAAGCAATCCTTTGTTTCTCATTTTTGTAACTCATTTATAATATTCAGGACATTCTGAGAGCTGGATACTACTAACGTGATAAATGAAGATACAGGGGCAATGGCTTGAGTAATGCTAGGCTTGTGTGCCTGTTGCAACTTTGGTAAAACCAGAAACATGTGAGAGAAGGGTTTTTTCTTTTTTTAAATCCTCACCATCTTTTGCTAAGTCTACTCACATAGCACAGACATTCTAACCAGTCTGTGATTAATTAGCTAGAGATCTGCAACAACTCCTCTTCATGACTAAATATTTTTTCACTCTATCAAGCTGTTAGTGCAAAGTGGGATAAATGACACTAGAGGGCCAATGATCCTGACCTGGAGGTTCTGTTGTTCATTGAGGCTCCAGATGCTAAGCACCTTTTCAGATGAGCCTGAGATCCCCTTGGTCTTCTCCAAGTCAAAGTCAAGGCTCATCACTGGCTCCTGGTGGCAAACAAGCCGGCTCATTGCTTTTCCCATTGACAGATTCCAAAGGACCACTGATCCATCTTCATAGCCAGCTAGAAGCAAAGGTTGTGAACCACAGCTCAGCTGATCAAGGGAAAAAAGTAAAATTATTTGAGAAGTAAATAGTCTGTTAGGAAGGTTATCAGCCCCAGGCAAGTTTTAGTCTAAGCACCAAGAAAACAAATTAAAAGGTTGAGTGGTGTAGAAGTGAAAAGTTTGGAAGTCTGAATGTCACATCTGGATAGTCCATCCACTTACAGAAAGCATTTCTAGGTAACTGCTGACATGCACTCACCGTTTTTGTAGCTACATGCACACCTATAGAACAGTTCTCTCTGAAATCCCACACCCTATGACATCTGAAAAGAAGGCTGCCTTATGCTTTCAGAAGCTTCACTGCCTCAGTTTTGTTTGTGTTCCTGGAAAGGAATCACTTAGAGCAGCTGAGTTACTGTGAAGCTACAGAACCCTTACAGACACTGGAGGAGGTGCCACGGTTAAAGATTCTGGTGTCACACTGCCAAGTGTGGGGTTACACATGGGGCTCATTTACTCAAGTCCACCACTGTGCTAAAAGGTAAACATGGAACCTCTCCTCAGGAATCTCCGGGTGAGTCACCAAGGGGTTAACGGGTGCCTGAGTCCCACTGTAACCAATTGAAAGCTATTTTGATTAATGATGTCACAGGCCAAAGGGCATGGCACCCTGGGCAGACACCTAATTTATTTAAGCCTCTGAAATAACTCAAAGAAGGGAACATTACTGGATTACATGTCACACTTAAGGAAAATATTCATCATTGCTCCAGCCAAAAGACTAATGACCCTGACCGTAAGCAGTAACTGGCTGTGTGAGTGAAGATGCAAATCCCTAACGAAAAGCACCTAAAAGCCAGGCATCTGTTACTGCCGGTTAGTGCTTTAACGGGAGAAGAAACACCAAAGCAGCAGGCATTGGGATTATGGCCATCTCATGCAGGCACATCTAAGAAATCTATCCAGCAGGTTATTTGGCTCTTTCCAAATCCTGTCTGAGCCTACAGGATTTGTGCCTTTGGTATTCAGTTCAAAATAAAGGTGAAGGATAAGGACATGTATAAAGAATTAATGTTTACTGGTACCACATTATTAAATGAGATTCTTCAAACTTGCAGACTGCCAGTGCCATGATACAAACTTGCAGTGGCCAGAGCCTCACTGCCTCTTAAGAATGGCTCAAACTATTCTCCCACTGGTTATTATTTGTTCTAGGGGGAGTTAAACTAACAGGAGATGGGTGGTCGTGGTAATAAGACTGCTGAGTAACAGCCTCATGTTCCCTCTCAGATTCTTTCAGCCTAAAGAAGTGATTAAATAAGGCATGGATCTCATGAGCAGGGAAGAAAATTGCCCCTTAGAAGGAAACCGGGGGAAATTCCCAACATCATCTTTCTGAACAGCTCTGTCCACACCTGGAATCCTGCAGCGGCCTCACTCCTTGCTTTAAGATCTCTTTTACTTTGGCAGAGTAGGGAGCATACTCTAGCTAGAAAGGCCTACAAAGGGTCTCTGATAGTGCCCCAAACTCTGCACAACCTTGCTGTCAAATCTGGGATATGTTAAAATAATCTAACATTAGAGCAATGAATATGTGCCAAAGACATGTGAATTAAGGTCAGCTCATCTGCTCTTCTGGAGGGAGAGTCTCTGGGAGAAGTTAAAACATAGTATCACTGCAATGAATACTTCAGGTTTTATTTATATTTAATAAAGGGTAATAGCTTTAAAGCAGAATGTAGTATTTCCTAAGTACTTTTACTAAGTTCTAAAAAGCCCCAGTTTGTGCGTAACCTCCACCCTGCGTTATCTGTACTGCTCTGAGCAGGTGACTGCTGCGCGGCCCCGGGGCTCTGGAGAAGGTAGAGCTTTCATCAGCCAGAGGAACAGGGCAGGGTCTGCTCTGCCTGGCGCAGAGCCCTCATTAAGGTAAGAGAGACAGGTGAGTGCTCGGCAGTATGGCAAACGCCAAGCACAACCTTTTCTTTTTTCCTGCTGTGGGTATCTCAGCTTAGATTTGAAAAGCAAGAATTTGCAAGTGAGGTCTAAGATTGGTGTCTGACACGAAGGCTCCCAACACTTGTTCCCGACTTTCCCTAACCATACAAAGTGTAATATTTCAATGGGTACCTGCAATTGAATTTAAATAAAAGCTTTTGAGAGATCAGGGAGTTCTCAGCCTGACACCCACCCCACCAAGCAGGCTGCTTATTTCACTGCTGGTGAAAAGTCTTCACCATTCACATTCTGTTTCAGAGGAAAAATTAAATTATAAATCATTGTTCTTCCTAAGCAGAACATTTTGTTGTTGCATTTGGATAACTGTCAAGGAAGGAAGAAAAGGTGATCTGCTGTCAACTCAACAGGAATAATTGCTGTAGTTTATATAAAGTAATAACTCTGTGTTTCCAGTTTCTACATGCATTATTCCTGTTGAATTATTTCGTTTGCACCATTACGCAACATGATGCCTTCCCCAAGGAGTGCAAAAAATGTAAGGGAAGACTGTCCTTACTCCAGCAAATCCTGCTCCACCCAATTAGTAAGAGCAGGAAGGTGTGAAGCTGAAGGGACAATGCTTTTAAGAATATGAACTTTCCAAAGGAAAAACCCTCACTGAATTAACTAATACATTTAAGGTCAGGTATAGTAAAATGAGTGGGGGAAATGCTTCAGAAAACCCACATAAACCGCTGGAAGCTTTTTAATGCCTGGGAGAAGCTAGCAAGGCTTAACTCTACGGGCCTAACCTAAGCCTCCATCTGCTTTCCAGTGAAGCTCCCAGTTCCTGCTGCTGTGGTTGAGGCACATTGTTTCCCTGGATCTTCTTTTTGTTGGCACGCAGAAAAATACAATGACACACGGCTGCAGCCCCCAGACTTTCATTGGACAACAACCCTGCGCATACTGCTTTCAGACCATTCTGTGGTTCTCTCCATGTCAGCTTCTGTTTCAACTTGTCAACATGTACTGTGCCATAAGCAACCTCAAATAGTCTCTTAGGCAACAGGCTGCCAATGAGCGCCGTGCTGGGAAGTGCTCATCTCCCAGCTAGGCATTGCCCAATGCAGCAGTGTGCAGAGGAATCCTGGATGGCCTCTGTTCAGGAAGGGCTGTGCCTTGCTGCACTTGTGTTCTGCTTTTATGCTTAGGGCCTTACTCACTGAGCTGCTTCCAGTGAAACCACAAAACAGAATGCAGAGCATCACTTTGGTACACCACATGTAATTATTTGCCCTTAAGAGAATCCTCCTCCCCATGCTTTTAAACCATGTTGCACACATTTGTAAGAGCAAATACAGCTGTGAGGCTGTAAGGGATTATTTGTCTTTGCCTGCTGCAGTCTAGGAAGTTGTGGTGACTTCCCAAAGCCAGAATTTGCATGGAGTAATTTACTTCTCCCAATTCCCCATACTCTGCATTATCCCCACTGGCAACAAAATTAAAAACTACATAAAATTAAGACTCTGCACCTGCTCTGCTTCCTAGAGGAATAGCAATATTAATGGATGTACACAATATAGCAGGACAGAGGACTTCTTATACCAGCAACAGAATTTTCAACACTGAACATTTCCTCAGTTATCTTCATCTTATTAAAAAATGTGCAGGAGACAGAAAGCCTCATTCATTTCCTGGAGTCCTGAACACTGATTGCATTTTTAGGAGAAACTTTCTGTTTAATAAGAGTCTAATCAGTCTATTTAATTTTCCTTCTCATTCTCCCCCTGGTTTTTAATTACAGCATGGGACTTGAACTGTGGCCTCTCCTACATTTGTCTGAAGTCAGCAACTGAATTCCTCTAGACCTCAGTTGGTTCAGGACCTTGAGTGAAGCCACCAAAGACCTCAAATTCATAACTGACTGGTTAGTTTTTCAGCTGAACTCAATATAAATGTTCAGGTGACCCTGTAGGAATAACCTACTTGAAGTTAGCTCAGATGGTGCTGCAGACCTAGCACAGTATGGGGGTCAGGGGCTTAAAATTGGCAGTCAGATTTACCACCAGTTCTTTGAAGACTGAGAACCAACCACCTGAACTCCTTCCTCCCTCTACTGCCACCTTTTTGGTCTTTCACTGTTGGCATCCTATAGACATGATTTGCTGGATACTCTGCAAATATGAGGGTTGTCATTAACTGCTTTTATTTACCTTTTTGCCCAAAGTCAACATCACCATAAATATTTTGTTCCTATTGTGTGTTTGGAGTAGAAATATTCATCGAGTGCTTCCTCATCCTGAGGGCACTGAGATGAATGTAATCTGCCATTGAAATCACTGTTTTGAAGTAACCCAATCATTTCCCATCACTCGTAATGCATCAAGGAATCTATCAAACAACTGGCTTTGGTAAGTCACTCATTTTCCTCCCGACTGATGCAAACCCCGTACCTGTCCTTAGGATACAAAGCTTTCCCTCAGCAGATCTTCCATTAAAGCTTGGAAAGCTCTGAAAGTTACATTAAGGATGTTCACAAATCTTTCCCCCCTTTAATAGTATAATTACTTGATTGGTTTGATAATAAATCAAAATCCAAGTGAGGAAAGATTCATGTGCTTCCTATAAAATGAATCACAGGGAAAACATTTCACAATTAGCAGGCGCTCTTGCCTTACCTGCCACAACTTCAGACACATGGGCATGCCCAGCTTGGCACCCACCTCTGGCTTCAAGGTACAGACTGACGTCTTGGATGGCAGCTCCAAAATCTGAACCTGACATCAGGAAAACAAGAGTATTTGGTCAGGCTCCAGGTCAAAACTCTGCTGTTAAAAACACAAGTCTTTTCAGGTGATTAAGGCCAGCATAAGCTTTTCCATTAAAAACTGTCTGGAGGAAACTGAGGAATGTGCATTGTGTTGGAGCTGCAGTGGAATCTAAAGCTTTCTGAAGACATGCACTGCTTTAGGAGCGAGCAGGCAATGCTAGAGTCAACTCATCCTCTTCAATGTACTTCATCTCTATCCCAGTCTTCTTCCCATGCAGCAGATGATTCTCTTCAGACTAAGTAATACTGCAGACCCTGAAAACACTTCCCTGTCTCCTCTCCCCCTTTTCCATCTCTGTTGCTAATTCTTTTGTTATAAGTGTTCGGCCATCCCCAGGGAAGCCAGGCTGTGTCATGCACAATGGTTGGAGTTGGACTTGATGATCTCTTTGGGTCCCTTCCAACCCCTGACATCTCTGAGCCTGTGGTTACTCAGGATGACAAACAGCACCACTCTGAACATCTCTCCTCCTTGCCTCAGATTTTTTGACAATCTTAAAGGTCTTTTTCCAGCCTAAATGATTCTATATGGTTGGGGTATCCCTTTGGTCAGCTGGGGTCAGCTGTCCCAGCTATGTCTCCTCCCAACTACTTGTACATCCTCTGCCTACTCACTGGTGGGGTGTGGAGCAGAAAAGGCCTTGTCTTCATGTAAGCACTGCTCAGGTGTGATGAGAACATCCCTGTGTTATCAACACGGTTTCCAGCACACCTCCAAACCACAGCCTCATACTGGCTACTGTGAAGAAAGGTAACTCCACCCCAACCCAAACCAGCGAAGGAGATCTTTCATTTCAATTACAGAATGGTTTGCACCATGCTGTACAAGTCAAGGGCTTTGGCCATTTGATAAGTCCAGCACCGCCACTCAGCCCAGGCTGTTTCAGAATGTGTGAGCCCAGCAGTGCTGTTGGACAGCCCCAGTCACACGAATTTCCTCAAGCATCTGAGATGAGCTATTACACAAATATGGCTCCTCAGGGAGCCATCAATCAAGACCACGGCAGCTGCAATGGCTTTCCAATCCCATACCTTTAGTTCAAAGCTTGCCAGAACATCTTCCTACTTCTAGAGGTTGTAGCTAGCCTGCCAACAGGCAGCTGCACTCCAGGAGCGCGAGTCAATGCTGGGCTGAACACCGTATACAGAACACTTTCCAAAGCCACTTAGCAATGGAGCAGGAAACTACTCTCCAGACTGGAGGGGTGGAGACTACAGCACAGAGCCAGTCAGTACATACACCAAATCTAGGAACAGACCAGAGTTTGAGCTTCCGGGAATTCTGGTCCCTTGCAGCTACACTCCCAGTGAAAGATGCTTTTCTCTTGGCAACTTCCTTGCTATTGACATAATGACCAAGTTACCTGTTGCAGAGAATGAGCTAGAACTGTGAGGATGACCTGCTCTCATCCTGTGTCTTTCATTGCGAGCTCTCAAAGGGTATTGGCTCCCCAGTGAGACTCAAACGTTTACAGAATGAGGAGGGATAAATGCACTGTGATAAATGCTCTCCTGTAGGTTGACAGTAAAGAACTCCAACCTCCCTTGCTTTACCTTTATGAAAAACCAACTAACTGGTACCAGGGCTACAGCCAAGCTTGCAGAGGACAAAGGAAACCACAGAGATGATGAAAGCTTTCTGCAGCAGGCAAGGAGGCCTGAGCTCCTCTTGCTAGATTGACAGTTGCAGAGAATGCTTGCATTAGAGGCAGCTGAGCCTCAGCAATAAATACTATTTCATGTATTTTGACAACTGTAACTTAAAACGTGAAGTTCTGTGTTTATATTGGTTTTGCTTAATAGGAGAAAGATTTGCCTTTGCCTGAGGTTAATAGTGTTCCTGGGTGGCTAAAACTGGCCACAAGGAAACACACCCTTTTTCTTTTTCACATTAATAAAGCTTTTAGCATGTTTCTGGCAAATTGGCAAGAAAAGTGCATGTAACTCATAATTGGTGATTTAAATGCAATCATGAACAAATAAATGCCTGTTCAGATCTCATTATTTATGGACTGAACCTGTTTTAAGACAGACTTACTCTTTTCTTGGGCACCAGCCAAGCATAAACACTTATTAAGTCTTAATTTTAATCATAAGCTGCAAATGTACTGTGTCTCACACGGTGCTGCCTATCTGGAAGCACCATATATTATGGGAGCTTATGGGAGCATATTGAAACCTGACCCAGCTGTAATGTGGAGGTTCTTACACAGTGTGGAACTCTTTTACCTCAGGAGACAGCAAATTGTTATCAGTTTGCAGGGCCCAAGCAACAAATGAAAATACAAGAGAGTTGTAAGAGACACTGGGACAAATGTCTGCGCTTTGGACCAGATGATTATGTAATTCTTTACCATGGTGTGTGTGTTCTTTGCCTGATAAAAACTCTTCTCCAGCTGACACAAGAATGCACTTGTCAGTTTTGTTTAACTTCAGCATTAATGAGCACTGCTGTAAAATAGAGAGAGTTCACTGATCACAACAAGGTACAGGGCTCAGAGTGGTTGGTTGTTGGTGCAGTGGTTGTGTCTACAGGTTTGTTCAGTTCTGCAAAAGGCTGATTGTTCTGGCCATGAGCCAGCAAAGCACTTAAACATGTGCTTGACTTTGGAATAATCAAAAGCTCACATTTTCTTGCAGTACAGGTACCATGCCCACTTAGTGCTGTGTGTATCAGATGTGCAGCCTGCAGTTTCAAGATGCACATCCTGCAGTCCAGAAGAGCTTGTGACCTTTTGTGGTCATGAACAATTACCTACAATATTTGGTTTTGTATTTCTGTCCCATCTTTCTCTTTCCCCATGGTTTTTGGTATTTCCATGTCAAGTATTCTAAATTATTTTTGTGTGTTGTCTTCAAATGGTCATTCAAAGAGAAGAAAAGCAGGATTTCAACAAAGGAGAAGTGGAAATTGCCAACAAAGCTGTCAGTCAGTGACTGCTGTGATAAGGGCTATTAGGTGTGGATTTGCCCAGAAGCAACTGAAACGGACCCTACAATTACCTTACGCTGAGCAAACTTCTACTGCCAGTAGTCATTCAACTATTTCCAGCCAAGTACCAGCTAAAGAATTAGCCTGGGGTGGAAGACCATGCATTGGACTACAAATCACCTGCACCTCCCCTTCTCTCACCAAACATGACTTTCAGCTTGAGCTGGAGGATGAGTACCTCCATCTGATGACAGACTTTCTGACCCCAGAAGGACTCCAGTTCCCCATAACAGTATTCAGCAGCATCAGAAGAGATTTCAGAACCTCTGCACATGACAGACAAGCAGCAGCTGCAAATACTTAAATGTCAGACAAATCTTGGGGTGCTATCCTTGTTATTAGTTATAGAATTCAGACATCTTTCTGGCAGGGAGTACTAGTGATTAGAACCCCTGAAGGTTCTCTGTGCTGCCCTCTCTTGAGCAATATGGAAGCAGTGATGTTTCCCCTTCTGATCTCATTTCAAAACCAAAACAAATCTCCCAAGCACCAGAAAAAGAAACTTCCTACCTCCTCCAGGGCTTTGGAGGCCATGGCCATTAGCCACCGTCGCTGTGCCACCTTTAACAGAGAGCACCTGCAGAATCCGACGTTCTCTGTGAAGACAGAATCCGTCACCGACATCCGTCCCTCTGCTAAATCCCACAGGCAGATCCTCTGGTCACGACCCTGACTGTCACAGGAGAAGAAGTTATCCGTGAGCAGGCAGGCTGAGAAAGCCAGGCGACCTGCAGGGTAGGGTCTCAAAGCTGGGTCCTTAACATGCTCTGAAGGGCTGAGTGAGCTTAGTGCAGCTTCTGTTGGGGCATTAATTGGCTCTTAAGGAAACGTGCAGGGACAGAGCATGACTGAGACCACCATCCTTCTGCTGACTGCACAACCAGCCAGCAGGTTCAAAAGTTACTAGAAGGGAGGACCTGAGAGTCAGTCAGGTACACTGCAGTCACAGGTCACCACAGTTCTTTGTGAAGAGCCTGACCTAACACAGCTACACTATCTGTCTGTGCATGCACAGTTACGAAGTCTCACAAGCATTTGAGCATAGTCGTAATAAAAATACATTTTGCCATTGATAAGATCTAATTTAAAAGGAACCAAAAGTATCCAGAGAGTAACACATTTATACTCTTTCATCCTAGCAATGAAATAAAAATGCCAGGCAAGTTGTCAACTGAAAGACAAATGGCAAGACAATAATGACCACGTCAAAGATAAATAAAAAGCTACAGTTCTTCAGTGGTCCACAGCCTCAGGGAGAGCACAGGAGACCATTACAACCATGTATGTGGGTGAGGTACTGGCAGTGCAGCGAGTAGCAGGAATTAAACCATGAAATGCTGTGGTTAAAACATCCACACCCAGAGAACCAGCGGCTGCATCACACATGTACTGGTGCAGCTCAGGCAGAGACCCCTCTGCACACCTCTGTCCCATAGAAGTCTGTGTGTTGGCCTCACAGCAAGACCAAGGGGGCCAGACAAAGGGCATACAACATTAACTGCTGTGATCCCACAGGCTCTGCACAATTCTGTGATCCCACTGGCCCTGCAACAAAACACCACCGTAGAGAAGCTTCCAATCCAGAAACTACAGAGTCGGTGTCCTCATGTTATCACTTGGGACAAGGAGTCATCACAATCTCTTATCTCATTCTTATTTTAATTAGCAGTATCACCTGATGGAAGTATGAAACCACACCAGAGAGAGGAGATATAAATCTGTGAACTGTTGGAACTTCTTCAGCACCAGTACAGAAACTCCCACCTGCTGCTCAGCTGAGTGGCAAACTGTCAGCACATTTGTAGCACTGGGCACACAACATGGTACTGCAAGAAACTGCTGTGATTTAGCTTTTGAGCAGAGAAACAAAAGATACAGGTAACTGGTGTCCTAAAATGGCCCTGCTGTGTGAACTTATAAATGCATAGCAAAAACAGAGGTATGGGAAAACTCTGTAATTATACAAACTATGTTCATTCAGGGTGATTTTATGGGGGAGAGTGTTGATAATTGTACTTAAGCAGATAACAAATATAAATGCTAATGAGCTCCACTGTATACTAGAAGAGATGTCTTCTCCAGATAAACATGTCAGAACAGCTCCTAGTCATGCAGACACTTTGGCATCCACACTAGATCACCTGTCTAATCCAAAGTACACAACTATTCCCGACCTTTCCCTGCTGGAGGAGACCAGAAGATATTTTGTAACAAAGCAAAGGTTGCAATTCCAATTCTTGCTCATTTTCAGTCTTCCATTCTCCACCTCTGATTCTTCTTCCCTTGCCTTTTCTAACATAAACTTACATTAGTTTTGATCTTCCCTAACACCCAGTTACGAAGCATTTGTCAGCTTCCAATCTGATTTAATCCCTTTTCCCAAAGACCCCACCTGATCTCAGTGCAGTACTAAAACACACTATGGACCCCAAGCTGTTGTGATGTCTTCATTCTTTCCACTTTCAGTTCTACAGTTTTTCTGTATCTGTACTTTTGTACATTTCCATATGTGTTGAGGAGACTTTCAGTGACTCCAAAAATAAGTGATTCCTTTTTGTTTTTTCTTTCTTCAAGTGATCACAAAACCAAGAATCATCTCCCTGTATTTTGCCTGCCTTGCTAACCTGAGGAGTCTGTCTTTACTACCCATTGTCTCCACGCAGTAGACCGAGTTTCTTCCGTGGCCATCCAGAGCCGTGTCCACTCTACGTGTTTTCAGGTTCCAGACATGGATAAGTCCATTCTCAGACCTGGCAGTAAGAACAGATGCTTTTAGTGTGGCCACTGCAGGCAATCTGAGAGGACAGTCTGATACTTTTTCAGACTGAAGCTGTACGCACAAAGATGAGTGCATCCATCCCCGCTCCCCTCTCACCCCTGTTCACCAACTTTGTTATTTACAATTTATCTAGACAATACACTTTGTTTTAAAAGGAAATGTTCTCCATGATGCCCAGCTCAGCCAGAAATCCTGGTTTACTTACCCAGAGAAAAGAATGGGGACATCAGGTTCTTGGCCTCCACAGGAGAAGTGTAGTGTGTGGACTGCAGCACTGGTACCTCTGAGCACAAACTGTGGGTCTGGAGGTGGCAGAGCCATCCAAGCAATGAACTGGGGAGTGACAGGGCACAGGCATCACAGGTGGTAACGCAGCCTAAAGTGAAATTACAGTTTTAAATATGTGCTGGTCAGGACATTTGTTCTTCCCAGTCACTTTCCTCTTTGAATTCTCATTACTGGATGTTATTTCTCTTGGCCATACAGCTCAAAGTGGTGCAATTCCTTCTAACACTGGCTGCACTGTCATATCTGTTTTCTGCTGCACTACTTTTTAAGCAAGGTAAGCATAGAGCTGGCCATGTGTGTGCACCTCTTGTGCACTTGTAAATACCAAATTGTTCATCTGTTCTCCCTGCTACCAAATTGTTCATCTGTTCTCCCTGCACAAGAAACTGGATACCCATAATTTCAGTGGGCAAGCAATTTATCATTCCCCTTAGCCCCCTGGCAAGTCTTTCCCATTACTCCCTGTAAAATACTACTGTGCTTTCCACTCGCAACCAAAGTTTTGCTGGGGACATAACCAACTAGAAAGAATTTCAATTGAATGTGAACCATTTTTACACAAGACTCTCATTACTCCCAAGTGCTTGAGTTTTTGGTTCCAAGCACAGCTGCTTTACAAAACAGAACTGCAGGATTCCACACTAACTTGGTGCCTACAGTGCTACAAACTGTATTCCAGGGGTTTATACTCCCCGGAGGATCAATGAAGAGGGACAGATGCGTGATGTCATTGGTTCACATGTTGTCTGAGTCAACAAAGTGCAGGACAAGTGTTTGGGGAAGTAGGTCCTGTTGAACACCTGAAATGTGATAGTCTGTGTGACCTGCTCAGGCACCCTCTTGCTGAGCTGCACCTTCACTAAGTACGTCCTTCCACATTAACACTTTTGCAGGCAGCTCTGCACAAGCACCAAAGGTTGAAGACAACTCTTCTGTGTTCTGACTTGCTGCAAATGACCCTGCAGACTTCTGCTGGGACAAGGTAGCCAGCAGCTTCTTTCACCGTAGGTGCAATTTATTGGAAAGTAGATTCTAACATGCATTGCAACAAATATTTTCACCATGAGAAGTTCTTACTGCTTTATCTGTGACATTACCACCTGTGCTTGTATTTCTGCTTCTTCCTTTCTGACCTGGCCACATACAGAAAAGGACAGCTTTTGCCTCTACAGATTATCAGCTTTCATCACTGTTTCCCATCCAAGCATGGGATTACCTCAGAGTAAACACAGAGTGTTCTTGATTCAGTGCAGCAAGACCAGCAGGTAGGTTTTTAGCTTCTGGTTCCCAGCAGAGGAGTTGCAGAGAATCAGAACTGAGCACTAGAGCTACAAGTCAGACGGTAAATTAAACCAGATACACCATCGATTGTCATCTCGCCTCAGTGTCAGCTTTTGAGTGGTGTCTAACGGAGGCATTTGCTATTGCACCTCATTTGTAGCCTCTGCCTTGTCTATAGATCAGTAATCGCTATGGTATCTATGGGTCCTAATTAAACACAATTAGCTTTTAGGACTAGTGATGAAATAGGATTTTTCAGTGTAATGTGCAGTTCTCCCTCAATAGCACTGTGTAATTAGGTATGAAAATAATGAGCTCAGTGGCTAACCTCCATGTTTTAGTGCCCTGACTCATTTGTTTTATGATGTTGTCTGATGATCCAGACTCATGACAGGCTGGAGTAAATTTTGAGATGATTACATGATGTACAGGCTCACCCCCACGGTGAGATCCAGCTCCCAAGTACCCACCTGTAACATGCTTCACCTATGTCACAGACTTGGGTTTTACCACTAAAAGTCACCTCTGGGACACCACAGCTGTATGCTGTTGTCCTCAAAATTACACTTTGTAGAATCACAGAAATCAAACAGTAAGTAGATGGCTTCTCAGAGGAGCAGGGTTGCTCTTCACAGTGAAACAGTCCTGCGTTACTGCACTGAGCAAGGAAGACAAAATAGAACTGAGTCAGGCCAGAGGCTATCTGGGATTACAAGGCAGGTTTTTAATAGCATTTTTCTAATTACTGACACAGAAGTTTTTGCTGACAGACAGCAAATGTGTGCGTGGCTGTGGGAAGGGTTTTACCTGGCACGAAACAGACGCTCTGATGCATGTCTTTACAAGGACAGTGTTTCAGAAAAATCCTCAGACTGGCTACAGCAAAGGAAAAAAAAAATAACTGAAAACACACTCTCGAACTGCAAGCAAACAAAGGTGACTTTTTGCTCCTTGGAACCTGGTCCTTTGCTTGCCTCTGCTGATCTAATACATAAATCTGGAAATCTGGCTTAATGTTAAACCTCAGTCATTCTGATCTGGCATATGAGAGGACTCTTTATTACTTCCCATCATGACTCAGCAGATGAATGGTAGTGTGGCAGTATAAGGATCTCATTTTTCCTCCAACAAGCGCTGAACTATAAAACTGCATCTGTGATGTCTTCTCCATCCACAAACTTGGACACATCACTTAAGACTAAAATTTAATTAAAAGTTCCTAGATATCTGGATCAAGGGAAAGTCCCTATGAGGGCACAAATAGATAGAAATTCCGTGCACAGATTCTAGGAAAACATCCACCTGTCCAGCTTCCTCAGAAAAAAAGCCATTTATCATTCCACTCAGCAGGTAGCTCAGTATCTCTGCTTTACTCAGCATGGCATGCTGTTACTGACAGACAGTGGCTCTACCCCGCTTTGCTAAGCAGGCGGCTACAGACGTGCTAAGTGCGGTGACTGCGACAGCTGAAGCTCCTGGGGAAACACAGCACAAGCGTCTAGGTGATTTGGACACCAAAGACTCATTTTGCCTGGATTTTCAATCCTAAATCTCTAGGACTTTTTATAGTTTCACCCTATGTGTCTGAAAAGGAGTTCTCTAATTAGCACAACATCTATTTCCTTGTTAACTCCATCTAGCCTCAGGGAGACCAATCTGTTCTTGTTAACTAGGGCTATCTGCAGCATATTTAATTAAATGAATTTGATTCGTATTTAGGCTGGTCTGAGAGCAAAATCTGACTCAAGGGCTTGAACAAGCACAGAAGTTCATTTAAAAGCATCTTGGGGCTAGGCAATATGTTTGTCCCTCAGACATCCTCATGCTATGACTTTTGCCTCCTGTGAAAGGATGCTAAATGATATGAATCCTTTTGGTGGCACTGCTCATTTGCAAGGGGTTATCACCAGTAAGAGATGCCACACTTCATCGTCTTGTTTTTTAAAGGATGTTCCACTTCTTTTTTCGTCCAGCCTTCCCTATGCTGGTAACAGCATCCTCCTTCAAGGGCTGAGCTACACTCCCATACAATACAGACAACTGAAATTGCGTCTCACAAGGTGCACTGCAAACCCTTGGGCTCCTGCATGGTGCAATGAGTGGGAAACCCAGCTGTCCAAATCACTGTTTCAATTAGCAAACAGCTAAACACCAGATATTAGGCACTGAAAATGGGTTTTTCCTAAAAAATTGCTTCTACTAAATGCCAGAACAATTGAATTTCCTTCAAAACGATGTTATTTTAAAGAACAATTCACTAATAACATCTCTTACAAAAGTTACTTTGTTTAGGTTGCAATTAAAATAATCTTCAAACCATTTGAATGTGTGTGCAGTGGTATTTTGGTATCATCACTTCAGCATTTGATATAAAAAAGTTAAGCTTTTATTTAATGAGAGTCATTTAAAATATGTAGATGTCAAAAGGATTACCTTAGAAAAATCTCTCAGAGAATTAAAAACATTAAGAGATTCCCACAGGAAAAATTCCAGCAGAATTCAGCAACTCTCCTGTTCCCACTCCTGTCACTTGTATTTCTATCACACATTGAAGCAAAAACAAATTGCTATTAAAATATCATCCAAATGCCCTCCTCCCCCTACAAACTCCACAGTTCAATTTGAGATACCAACAGCTCAAGCAAAGACAAGAAAAAAACATCCTCTTTTTTTCTTTAGGCTTATTTGGAGTAGTAAAACTCAGTGGTAAAAGAGCTTTTTCAGGTATAAGAGAAATAAATCTCTCTAGGCATGTCTGGCAAACTGATTTGGGACTGAAACCAGCAGGTGTGCAGACATAATTACTACTGCAAAATATTCAACACATCCAGGTGTGCTCACAAACAGATATATAAAATCCCTGTTATTTTTTGAAAACTCCTGCTCTGCCAGGTGCCACCCTCCCAAAGGAAAAATCAGAGCAAAGAACAAGTTGAGAAAAATGTGAATAAATGCTTCTTCCGCCTTCCCAGGCTGTTTCTCTTTCATTCATACAAAAGCCCTTTTCCAGCCTGTGCTTCTGTGCCTACCTGTACTCATTCACAAGTTTTCTGATACTCTGCCATGTTCTAGAGCATCACTCTGTGCATGGGTGTTTCCTAAATGGGTCACCAGCTCTAACTGCAGACAGTGGAAGCAAATGACTCCCTCAAATCAATAATGCAACACAAACAATTTTGTTTATTCCAATACACTTACAATCTCCAGCATTACAATCCAGCAGGTAGCCCCTGCAGCATGAGCCTTCCAAACACAATATTCCCCTATTTCCAACTTACAACCCACTGGGGTCATAGTGGGAGATCAGGAGGCTCCCAGCAGCACCTGATTCACCTCACTGAATGATGCCAGAACACAGCGGGGCTTGGGGACATCTTTGACATCCTTGACTGATGCAAAACGCTGCCTGGCCACATGGCATTTCTAGGACATGAAAAGCAAAACCCCATTTAAGGATCAGCATTTCTGTACAGAACAAAAAAAGATGCCAGACAGATCTGCACAAGTTGAATCAGTTAAAGTTCACCTCATCTGACTGCAAAAGTGAGATTTTTAGAAGTTTTTGACAACAAAAGGTCTGAAAGCAGCTATATGGTTTGGTAAACAATTCTTCAGACATGCTGTGGCAAACTTTTAAGCCCAGCTTTTCATTTTGCAAGTACAAATCAAAAACCGGCAGAACACACTGAAACAGCAAAGCTGTCAATGGAAAAGGGACATAGCGAGACAGTCCTCGGAGAAATACCTTTTTGTGTCCTGTAACAAGCCAACAGATGTAAGCCACAAAGGTTAAAATCCAAAATGCCAGGCAGCCTGCTTTTCATGTGCTTACCTAAGTCCCCTGAAATACAGCATGTCTGTTGTGTGCAGACAGAAACATGCACGAGTGAAAGTAAAATCAGTAGAAGCTTGTACAGCAATTGCCTGCACAGATCAAGAGATGTGGGAGTGCTACACAAATAGTTCCAAAGGTCAGAGCCCCAGAATATATGAAAATTCACTCATCAGTCAGCTAACACCACAGCTCTTGGTTCAAAACTCCCTTTGCTTTCTCTGGAGCTAAACTGACATATAAACTGTATTCTACTTCTAGGACTTCTTTAAAGCTAATTATAAAGAAAAAAAAAAAGACAACAAAAAACAAACCCAAACCCCCAACCCCTAAATTTATTTTAAAGTGGAAATTAGAAATCAGAAGATTTTTTTTAAAACCAAGAAACTGATTTCAAGCAGAAATGAGAATAGAAACTTCTGGTTTAACCAGTACTACTAGGACACTGTCACGTTTTCAGGAGTAAGGAATAACAAATGCTTACTCTCAAATAGGTTGTTTTTCATATTACCACATACCTATGAGTACTAAAGGAGAGATTAAGCACAGTGATGTATATTATTACTTCAAATGTGACTGCAAAAAAAACCCCACAAACAAACCCAAACAAAAAAACTTTAGGGAAAACCAAAAGGCAAAATTAGAAGAGTGGGCTGGAAGCATTCAGCTGTGTGCTTGTGTTCACACTGGAAAGCAGTGTCTGGATACTGCAGATGGATTTCTAGAGAGAACTCTTGCTCACAAAGCTGGTTAGCTAGAGACACATCAATAACACAGAGAATGCAATGATTATAAGAGCTGATAGCACAGACCTGTTGCCACACAGCCAGCATTATAACTGACAAGAGTCCTTCCTCCTATAAGTTGGGAACACTAAATGCTGTCACAGCTTTCATTCTAAACACTCACCACGTCATTTCTAATGACTAACAATGACTGCCTGCACAGAAAAAGACTTCAGAAGTCTCACTGTGAGAACTGCTGAGAACCTCCATTTCTCGCTGACTTCAAGGGAAGTGAGGAGTTCATCCTCTCCCAGGAGCTCCCCAAAATTACCTTGTCTCCTGACATTCAGAACATGAAAGATGGCAGTTTCCACATTTTAACTGTAATAGTCAATGGACTGATAGCAAGTAAAATTGCTTATCAGTAATTGGTAATATGCCAAGAAATCTTACGGGAGCAGAAAAGAAAAGCCTAACAAGCATTATGCAACGCAATGCATTTGTAATGATTTCCGCCCAGTTACTGGCTCCTCACAGCGTTTGCACCTTTTTGTCTCCAAGCATCCCCTAAATGAATGAGGCTAAACCACAATGCATTACAATTTTAAGTAAAGAGGTCTGCAAGAAAAAAAAAAATATATCAATTTCAGTGTGCAACCTCCAGGAGTACTGAGACCCAGGCCTGCGTCTTGAGGTTGACTTTCAAATACTTCCATCTGCAATCCTTAAAAAAAGTCACTGGGCAATAATTATTTCCTATATGAAAACATGGATTCAGCATGGGAACAAAACTAAGAATGACTGTAATTATTCGAAAGACACTGGGTTAGCATATGGATCTCATTGCCACTTACAAATTTTGGTCACTGAAACAAAAAGCTATTAATCAATATGTAAAAGCCATAAATTAACATAAACATTAATCATTCTAATACTCCCACTGTGTCGGGCTGATAATTTTTTTCCCCTCTTTCATTCTGACACATTCGCCTTCAGCTATCAGCTGGTTGACCTTTTTTAACACAGTTAAACAGTTTGGGCATTGCAAATCTTACTGAAGTAAACAGTTTGGAGACAGCCAAGGCTCACGGATAAGCTTATGCCAAAAATATGGTGTCTGAAAACGTAAGAGTCCCTGCCTCACGTGTCACTGCACTGGCTTTTAGTAAAGGGAGTCAGAAATTCGGCAATGAAACAGAGCTGAAACAGAAAAACTTCTGGTCTTCCACAAACAGGTTCATTTTGCAGATGAGGGGAAAGATGCCCATCTGGTTTACTTTCTGAAACCATTAATTCCTTGGTAAAGTGTGATGATGTAACACCAGACAGCCTTGTTTGGAGAAAGGAAGCAAGCATAAAAGCCCACAGGAGTTCAGATCTGCAACATATTCTCTAGAAAATGAATGAGGGGAAAAAAAAAGAACAAAAGAAGAGAACTATTGACTTGAAAAACTTGAAGAGCATGAAAATGCAAAACATCACTGAAAAAGTATTTATACCACCAGCCCTAAAATGGATGTGTGAACACTTGATAAATCACTGTAATCTAGCAGAAAATTCCTGAGTCAAGGACCATCAAAAGATCCTTCTGAGTAGCCTCTGGTTCAGCCATGCATAGCAATCTGTCAGCCACAGGCCTCTGTCTGCCCATCCTCCTTAATTAGGGGTGCTGCACAGTGCAGCATCGGCTACAAATCTTTTGATTCCAAGAGCTAATAATGCCTTCAGATAGCATAGGCTTAATTAAACATCTTGCAGACATTTTAGCAGACATTTCCTGCAATAACCTTGTTTAGTAACAAACTATTAAAAAGAATTGACAGAGAAGAAATGTATCAAGTTGTTACAGCAACTGAAGTTTTTTGGGCCAGAACTGTATGTCTGCAATTAAGGATTCTGTAACTCAGCAATTAAAATATCACTTTATTTGAAAACTAATTAATTCTAAACACATATTTTTCCCATGACAAACTTTTATGATCATTTAATTTATTCCATTCTAATTACACTTTAATTAATCTGCTCTTGTATAATATTATACTGTTATTCTGGCATTTGACCAACAAAGACAATAAATTGATTGCAGTTCCGTTGTGCAAGAGCAGAAACTGTCATGCCAGTTTCAACACCACATTTATTTATTTGTCTGTTCTATTACTTTGCTTTTCCTCCCACAGGGCATAGGAACATGAAACACAGCACAAATTGGATGACATTTTGTCTTCCACGTTTTTTCCTCCAAAGTGTGAAACATAAGAGTTTTCACTGTAAAGGAAACATCTATGTAACACAATACTACATAGTAAAAATATAACCTGTAGGAAATTAACTTATCCTTCTAAAATATATCACACAATCATTTATCAATTGATCCCTGATATACAGGACCATGTCTAGAGACACTAGAAATGGAGTTGTTGCTCAGGATCTGGCCAGATATGGTCAATAATAAGAGAAAAACCCCACATTTTCCTACTTATTTTAAAATTAAGTTCATTTCAGTATTCTAGGACATTTTACAAGGCACTGCATTTTAATTTCAGATTAAGTTACCTTAGATTCAACTAAACCAAAAGTATATAAATTCCTTTCTTACACTACACATTTGGATTAAATGCCAATTAAAGAAATACATACAAATATTTTACTGCCCACAGAATCAGCAGTGTTGTATTTCATTTTGCTTTGGCCATACTTGCACTAAACCCGACTTGTTTACAGTTACTCTCCAAGTTTCTCTAAATATGAAGGTCCCTGATATTCACAATTCTTGCAGGTCTGGTAGGAGGAGATACTGAGTAGTGACTCTTATGAAGACACAACAACGAGGCAATCTGCTTTTCCTGTACTTTTAACACTGCTTGCATTCCTGGCTGTGTGTTTTCCTTTGCTTATGAAACACCCTTTGCTGCACACACCTTACCATATCTGAGATGTCTTGCAGAGGGTGGCAGTTAAATTAAAATGCACTGCAATTGGAGCTTGGACAGGGCCTTCCAAAATACTTCCATTTACTTCCATTAGACAGTCTACCTTCAACAGAATTCAAAAGGCAATACAAAAAAACCCCAAACCACAAAACCAACCAACCAAAAAACACAACAGAAAACATATTCCTTAAAAGAGAAAAAAAAAGAAAGCTGCTGCCCACAACTGAACAGGCTGGTACTTTACCAGCATTGGCACAGTAGGAGATATATTTATATCAGAATGCTGTACCCACTTCCTATCCCCCTGTGTTTATGCTCTCAATCTTTGTTTAGCAGAAAAAAAAAATATTTTAAATGGGATAAACTGATGTGAACATAAGAGGGAATGTTAAATAACTGAAGGCAATTCCTATTTGTGTCCAGCTCATGTTTCAAACTCCAGATTTTGGATCTGAACTACACCTGTCCAAACTGCTAGATGATATTGGCGAGACTGCTCAAATGAGGAAGGGTTTGCAGGATTCACTCATCACTCCAGTATTTTATAAAGCATTTTCTCTTTGGAAAGTTTCTACTTTTATGCAAACTAAAGCACGGCTCTGAGACCAGAATTACTCTGGGTCATTCTTTGTAGGTGAATAAACTGAGGCTGGGGTAGTAAATTACTTCCCAAGGTAGCACAGACACTAGAAGTGGGGTTAGGATTCCAGTCACGGACAGTCCCTTCCCACGCTGACTGAGGTTCAGATGCCATGTAGTATTTTAAGAAACACAGCAACATGGACAGTATTTTTATCTGCATCAATTCATTTGGCTAAAACTTTAAAGTCATATTCAGGTGAACTCTCAAGTTCAGAAGTAAAAGCCTTTCAGTAAAGACCATAGCGCTTGGTGCAAACATTTTACCTTCTCCAAGAACTCCTTCAGTATTAAAAACAAAAAAAGAGAAGAACATAGTATTGTGTTTAAGTCTTTTAAACACAGGAGTAAAAGTTACAGACTGTAAAGTATTTTTATGCTATGAAATAACCCCCAAATTCAAGGTTAATTACTAACAGTATCCATCATTTGTCTGTGAGGATTCTCAACCAATACAGCTTATTTGGATAAGCCAAGTTATTGGAAAGCCAATTAGTCCAAGAAATCTAATAAGGATCACTGTAATTCCAGTGCAAACAGGAATGATATTTACAAGGCAAATATTACCTGAATATCAACAATTTTTAAAGTTTATTTTAACAGTTTAGGCTAAGCTTAAGCTTTAGATACAAAACCACAACTGTTCTTTCATGCCAGTTTGACCACATAAGACTATATCCATTTTGCATAAGCACGTAGGATGTATTAATTGAACCTGCTCATCTCCCAAGGCTCTGAGATAATACCACATTAAACTGCTACACTGCTAAAATGTGAGAGCAATTAATAAAAGTGCTCCTGCATTTAGCAGGTGAATAGTGATGATGCTTAATTCCCAGTTTCTAGTACTGTTTCTTCTGTCTGCCATGCTCTCAGCAGTTGTTTCTCTCTGCTTTACCAAGTGACACTAAGGACTGCTTAGCAAATAGAAATAAACCCAGAGTTAGAGAGTTACACAGTTTACACATTTAACTTCAAGCTTCACATTCCTCATGCACCACAGACTACTTCTGATCAAAAACAGTAGTGAAAAATGCAGAACTGTTTCACAGCCTTAATTTGGAAGTCGAACAATTCTGCAGTACCTGAACTTGAACTCTCAGCCTTTGAGTATGTGCTGAACAGCCCCCTTTTGTACCACACTTCTATGCTGGCAGGAACTGAAGTGTCAGTCTTTCATCAGGTAATCAGATTATGTCATGTTCTGACCAAATTCATTAGGAAAACTTTTACCAGCCCTATTATCTCAAACTAGAAAATCTAGATCAAAGTATAACCGATTTTACGGCACAATAAAACGGCTATAAATATTTAAACACTAATTAAAAGGCTTCTTTTGTTAAAAGTAAATAAATAATTGAAAGCTACCTCTTCTTAAAAATGCTATTGAATGCAACTGCAGTTATCTCATGCTTCTCAGAAAAACAGGACCTGGATCTATATATAGTGGGGAATGGGTAGAAATGTACTTAGGAGCAGTCATTTGATAAGACGGAGGGTTACTAGACTTTTAAATCATTTGCCTAAAGTAACACTGAGCACTAGTGAGAAAGCATTAACCTCTGAAGGTCTCTGCTAACATGTTCATTCCAGGTAATCATATTTACTTACCTCCTGCAGTTGGCTGGGTGGACACTGCATCCAAAAGGAAAGAAGAAATACTTTCTAAGGAAATGCTACAGCAGTGAGCAATTTCTCAGGAAATGCAATTATATGGTAATTTATTTCTTCTTAAAATATGCATTATCTTGTCTCCCCATAAGGCAAATAACTGTCATTAATTTGGGCAGATGTAACTCCTGCTTTTTGGACAGATAGGAGATTTGCATAAAGCAAACACCAGAAGTGAGAGTACCAAGCATCTCCTTGTCTCCACTGTGGGGGAAGAGCGAGCATGGCACAAGAGGGTGTCAAAGAATTTATATTAATGTAATTAACAGCAAGAACCTGAGTTTAGACAAACCCATGAGCGGGAGCAGTGACAACAAACAACAGGACAGTCATCAATATTGATTTCACATATTTTTCAGTACTACAATCAGATTCTCCATCTGTAACTCAAACTTTAAAAGTATGATAATTTACGGAAAGGAGATTAATTTAGCCATTTTGAGTCAAAGACCTATTTCATAGCTCCATCCCAAATCCTCTATATTGTCAGGATCTCTTTCCCCTTTGAAGACTTAGTGAATGATTGAAGCTTCTACTTTCTGAGAAACAGATAACACAAGACTAGTAATCTGACTCTAAGCCACTGGATAAAGGCAGTTTGTTTCCTCTTAGCCCATCTGTCAACACCTCTTCAGTAATTAGTCCTAATTATTACAAAGGGCTAGCCTCCCATTCGCATTATTAAATCAGAAATAGTATCATAGCCAGGTATCTTTCAACGCCTACCAGCCTGGCGACCTTCGATTTCATTGAATCTTCTATCAGTATCCGCCTTTGGAAGAGCCTCGGCAGTAATTTTAGCATCAGCTTCAAAGATGCAGATCCCACAGTGGAATTCCAGGGATGCATTCATATACACACCCACATCATGTGACAGGAGAGCAAGCAACACAATTGACCTTTGCATTGTTCTCTAAACTCCCGTGCTATAAAACACACATCTCTGTTTTATACAATACAACTGGGTTTTGCCAGTGTGCTCAGAAGTGCTCCTTTGAACTAAATGCTGAGAGGAAAAATAGTGAAACTGTGTCTATAAAGACGAAGGTCAGATCTTTGTTAAGAAAACAATACAGATGGAAGGGTTTTTTTTTCCTTCAGGTCAAGATAAATTTGCAAGAAGTAAATAGTAACTAAAAATATGCATAAATGTATTTAAGTGTGAAGAAGATTTAAAAAAGGTTTCTTTTGTTTATTTTTGCCCCACAGTTGAAGCACTTCCACAGAAAACTGGCAAACAAAAAGGATGATGACATTGAAACTCTCACGGAACCAAAGCTCAATTAGCTGAGGCTTTCGTCAGACAGGTCTAAGCTCTTCATTTGTGTTAACATTTATTTAACTGAAACAAGAGAAAAAGGAAGATACTCTTAAGAACCAAACACTCCATTTCTTTTGATTAAAAGCCAAACATGTTTCCCAACAGCACATCTGAGACCACTGCTGAAGATTTGTTTACACTGGATTCCTCATCAACAGCAGAGCACTACCAGTTTCCTCAGACACTCTGAGCCGACCTGAGCTGCACTGCCAGAGTTTAAGGCTTGGGTAAGTACCTCTACTAAAAGCTGTGCCCAGACTGAAGGGGGCACATAAATATCCAAAAGTCTCTATGTAAGCAAAGCCTACCTCCTCTAACTAAAACAGAGAATGTTTTTGTTGATATGCTTAATGTTAAAAAAAAAAACATATAAAAGGCAATTAAAACCAAACCAGAACAAAACAAAACTCAAGCCCCCAAACCTCAAACTTGTCTGTGTCCTATATTGAATTAGTGATTTTTAAATCCTCTTTACAGGTCTCCTCTAAATGCTGTAGATGATGATAACAAACAATATCTAAATAAATAAAAGCATACAAATAACAGAAGAGCTGATACTACATAAGGAGCAGTAACACGAATATTTAGGATCTGACTGAAGGATAAGGAGTTGGGCAGGCACTGAACAGGCTGCATGAGAAGGATGCCCCAACCTGCAGGCATGTCAACTGCTGCTCTCTGGTGTCACTAAAGCCCAGTGCCTGGACCAGGGACCACTTCCCAAGTTCTGGGCTCCTGTGAGCTGTGGGTGTGGTTGGCCCAAAGTCCCTCGTCTGTCTCGTTCTCTCAACTTGTCCTACTTGGAACTAGGACAAAGACATCTCAGTAGCACACAGTATAGAGGCACGGAGAAAACTCCAATTCAGCTTTCTGCATACTTGTCCTGCATACCTTCCTGCTAGAGTACTCACAGCACCATACAGCTTCACTGCACCTGGACAGCTTTTCAATTCAGAGATAACTAAAACTCACTGCCAAGAAAAATAAACACACAAACTTAAAGTTCATTTTCCAAGTTGTACATTTTCCAAATAAATGCCATGTCAGTAACATGCACAGCAACAGTCAGGCATTTGACTATCAGTGGATCAGACTTCAACATACATTAACATTTCAAGTAGCAACAATGCAGTATTGACACATTCACTACCATTTTTTTTCTTGATTATTCTTTTGAGAATTCAGTGCACTAACAACAAGAACCTTGCAAAGCAAAACATCGTATGATTCTAGCACTGCAGAAGATAACGCTCTGCAGGGTCAGGCAACTGGTCCTTCTAGCCCAGCATACCATTTCCAGCAGTGGCATTTAGAGATGCTGTTTAGGGGAAAGACAGAAGCCTGAGTGCTTTCGCAGTCCGTTACCCCACACTCCTCTAGGTACAACTGCTGTATTAATGAAGTTACATGACATGTAACTTCACTGCCCATTTGTAGTGCCTGCTGTTTATAAAACTCTGTAATCCCTTCTGAACCTGCTGATACCATTGCCTTCAGTACCTCCTGTGGCAAAAATACTACTATCTGAAATTTCAGAACGTGAAGGAACATTTTATTTATTTTTAAACTTGACCTCCTACTAGCGTCACTGAGAGCCCTCTCTAGTTCTTGCACTGCAGGATTTGCAGTGCAACAGTTTTGTATTTTTCAACCCTTTCATGATTTCACCTGTCGTCTTCTAGAATACCAGCCTGTTCGATATGACAAGTGTTCCATTTCCCCAACTGTTTCAGTTGCCATTTTTCTGCATCCTAAGTCCACTAAATACATCTGGAAAAGCAGAGAAATGAATGTGGTAGCACAAGTATGTGTGCAATGAGGTAGCAAAATGAGCTTAGTAGCAAAACGGAATCCTTGAGTAGAAAAATCTTCATTGACCTCAAAAATCGTATCACTTTCAAGAGAGTTCTTTCTTTCTGCAACAGCCACAATTCCAGCTATTACACCTGGCAAAGGAAGTTATCTTTGCTTTCAATAGGTTAGGACTTCTGCTGCACCACGAGCCAGGAGAGAAATGGCTAAGTGTAAGTGTACTGTCCAAGGATCTGCTTCCGGAAGAAAGAGCATAATATCTTAATAGCACTTCCTGAAACACCTAGACTTCCTGGAATTACTACTTAGAATCCCAGAGGAATTGATAATGTTCTTTGTCCATTCAACGTCAGGCACATTGCTTCCCTATACCAATGTGTATCTTTCAGGGAAGAATTTTTAAGTTTCTTGCCACTCTGTATCAGTGCTTGAGAGCTCTGGTAGTGTTTTATAGCAGTAAGCCCTGTATCTCCTCTTGCTGACTTGGGCCAAAATCCCTCTATTAGAGGGATCATGCTAGCAGCTGCTTCTTTCCATTCTCAGCTATGTGCATCTAAGTGGCATATTTCACAGTCAACTAGAACCTTCCTGGGCTTAAGATTATTTTGTACTAAGCAGAAGTGTCAGAATGGCAGTAACTGGCCTTTTCCCCATTTCTTTTCATTTAATGTAATTAACTAACATGGAAATAAAAGTGTTTGGCACAAAAAGAGGTGACAATTATAAAAGCACATGTGCAGAATGTAATCTCAAAAGAAACAAAATAAATCAGACCCCAGCAAAAGGAACAAAAGGAAATATATCTTTGTTCCAGGTGCAGGAGCCACCCAAGCACCAAGACAGAGCTGAAATTTCCCCAAGACTGCACATGGCATTGCTGCACTGTAACCTTGGCCTCACTTTGGCCACCACAAGTCTACCAGCAAGAATCTACCAGGACATAGGAGCAACATCTCTCTGTGGTCACTCAGAAATGCCTTTGTCTCAAAATGGCAATGAGATAAATGGACCCCACAGCCTTTATCTGGCAATTTTGCCCAACTGCAGAGAGGAAGATGAGGCCCCACATTCCCAGTGCAGTCCTTGCAGGAGGAAATGAGATCTGGATTTCATGACATTGCTAGCAAAATACCTCTGCAAAGCAGATACTCATTTTATGTACTGCACATTAGAATGCTTTACATAAATATACTTTTGCAGTTTCTTTGATTCCCACTAAGGTCCAAAATACTCAGATACACAAAGGTTGCACCACTGAAGTAAAACTGAATTTTTAAAAGAGACTGCTAACACAGTGAAGATGTTCACTTACGTCTGCAACATTCACATAACATAGCTACTAGCTTTAGCTCTCTCAAACAAAAGTCTTCATAATAATGTATTTTGTATAGACCACACTACAGTTTAACCTGCAAGTCTTTGGTATGTTCAAGTCTGTTTCATGGAAGAAGCTTGTGCCAAAGTGTCTACTATGGCAATAAATTCTTCCTGGATGAGGTTTTATACATAAATTACCTTCATTTGCAGTCTCTGAATGCTCTTCTAAATTTTATGAGATAATATGAATTATGAGCACTCTTGTAGGTATAATGTGAGACAGATTATCTTCTACTGCATTCAAGTGAGTTGTACCGTGCACTTCTCCCTCCAGCCTGTGCTGAACAAATGCATTAACAGAGACCAGTCAAGTGCTTCTAAGCCTGCTTTAAAGATAGACATGTACCAATTAGGTCTAACCAGTATCATGTATGAATCACATGGTTAAATAAAAACATTAAAAGTATCTGAATGCTTTTTTCTAAACCTTATAAACCAAGATTTCTTAATCTGTTTTTTCTTGGTTTAGTTATTGGTACATTTATGGTTTGGCAAAATAACTCCTTTTTAAATAAATTGTACATTTAAAGTGCACAATTTATATTTAATTGAAGCTATTGCTGTAATCTTTATAAAACTTGGCTTGATTTCAGTGCCTGGGCTGTAGGTATTTTTTGCTGGTTCTGCTGGATTTTTAAAACCCTGGAGACCCAGGAATGGAATGAGTCTGTTCACTGTTATAATGAGTGTCTAGTAAACAGTGCTGGTGACCCACTGGAACCTAAACCCTAGCCATTCTCCATGGATCTGTTAAAACACTGGGTGCTTTGGACTCAGTTAATACACAAGACTTGCCTCAGAAGCAAAGTTCCAGGCTTCCACAGGAGCTCTAATTTCAGGAATCACTAGGAATGCAAAGCGGTGAACAAGACCCAGACTCCAGCTCTGCAAATTGCTCTATCCCTACTATCTGAATCAGCTAAGCAGTTTCAAAGGTTTCACAGAAACAGGATTTTTTTCTGCAAGTATATATTCTTGTACTAAACAGCAGCAATGCTTCAAAATTCACCTACTGACAGACACTGAAACCAAAAGGTGAGACAGCAGGAATGGTAGCGACGGTATGGGAACGCTTGGCCAGCTCCCATGGCAGTGAGGGAAGGATCAGGCATGAAGGCTCGTCAACAAGATCAGACAAAAGACAAAACACTGAATCATATTAAAGTAATTACCAGAAAATAAGACTTCTGTAAAATATTTGCAATCAGCTAGTTCAAGCCTTCAGGCTCAGTCTTGCATTAGGCTGCATGTAGCGGCACCACCCCAGGAGGTGCTCCAGGAAGAACGAGTGACTCAGAGTCACAGTTCCTCCCTGGCTCCCTTCCTCTCACATGGGAGAACAAATAATTTCACCCCTTCCTGAATGCAATACACTCCCACGTTACTCCTAGCTAACCTGACAGTACAAAAAGCCTTGGGCCCAGTGTATTCATATGACAGCAAAGGACGAATCAGGCATGAAGACCTCCACTCTACTGTCTCTGCCTTTCCATCTCCCCACACTCAGAACTGCTGCTCTAAACTGGCCATATGGGACACATGTACTTCCCACTCCTGTCCCGAGGTGCTGCTAGGAACAGGAATAATCTAGCATGGAATGGTATCAGCATCAAAGAGAAGAAAATCCTAGTTAAGAAGAATGCACGTCATGACTAGATAATGATAAACTCATTTAACAGGCACAAGTGTGGAGGTATGAATTTCAGAGATTTCCCCTTTATTTTTTAAAAAAGGGGGTTATTATAAAAATGACCAATTACACTGTCAGGTATTATACAATATTTATAGCATAAAATCACTATAATTAAATGTTAAGTGCTGATTTCAATTATTTAGCAGTGGAGCAGTAAAATAAGCAAATGTCTTTAAAATATTATTTTTGCAGAGTAATCATAGAATATAAAATGAACTAAAAGAATGACCTGTCAGGACCTTGGATGTCTTATCATGAGACATGAGATTTAAGGTGGGAGGATTGTCAGGTTTAGTGTCACAATTAAGCTCTTGGGATTACTTTTTTGGGGGCCTGGACAAATAGCAATAAAAACATCCAGCCAGCAGAATGGAAGCCCTGGAAAACCAAGTGCTGTACTGTCCTCAAGTGAGATGCAATGCATGCTGTCCTAAACAGGGATACCTCTCTGTCAGGCAGTGAAGGACAAGTGGCCATGACACCTTTCTTCATTCTTAGTGTAACTGATGCTGCTCAAAGGAAAGAGCTCCAGCACAGCCCCACACTTCCAAAGCTCAAGTGCTGTCAGTGTGCCAGAATACAGGGTAAAATAATGGATGAACATGGAGCTCCTAGACTGCCTTCACCTCAGCTGTAAGTCTTTCAGAAGTTGGAATGGACAACACTGGAAAATGCCTCACATTTGGCATTATATTAAGAATTTTTTTGGTAAAAAAATAGAATGCAGCCCACTTCCATTCATGTTTCTGACAAAGCTTTGTTTTTTTAAAAATATATTTCCAGCTAAACAAAAACTGAGCTGGAAATGTCCAGGTCAAACTAAATGTCCTTTAAATTAACTATGTCTGATTATTCTCTGCTTCCTTGTATGCTTCTCCTTTACCAGTTAAACACAACTAGTCAAAGAACACATTTTGAAGCAGGAATAACAACCATCCCAAACCCCACAGCTCCATGTTTTTATAAGTAAAAAATCTCAAAGGTCTTCCATTAGCTTTCATGGTTGGGATGGAGTGGCAAGAACACTGTGTGAAGCTGTAATGGAGGAAGCACATACACCAACTGGAAAAACGGACTATAAAAAGCTTTTCTTACACAAACACAGGAGGAAGTAACCAACACCCTCAATTGTTAAAGCAAAAGGTGGGGGAACTAAGCACACAACTAGGGGGAATGTTTCACATGTTCCAAATTATTCTCAAATTTGAGAGCCTTTTTTGGTAAGGTCAAACTTAGCAACAGCAGACCTGGCAAATTTCATGCAAAGAGCATAAATGATGTATAATAGTACCAGGCTAGAGACCCTTCTGCAGTAAAGACTGTGTATGACCTGTTTATGTGGCACCACACTATGGATTCTCTCCCTCTCTGCAACTTAAGGCATGTCAGGTGGGGAGCCCTCTGCACCTAGATTAAGGGATCAGAGTCTAAAAGAAAGGCCACAGTTCTGTGCTGCAGGAAAAGCATGTGCTTCGACAGCAAGTAACCTCCTGCTCCAAGTGCTTCTACTAACCAGCAGCATCCTCAGCTGCATCTCAGAAACACATCCCCTCCAGTCACACATGAACGTGTTTGCCCAGCTAGGAACCAAGATGGCATCATCTCCTACATCAAAGGAGGTCAAAGGGTTTAAGAATGCAGGTGCAAGAATTCAAAGTCCAGCTTCAGATCGAACAGGCCCATCACAGAAGATAAATTTATTAGAGCAGATAGCTAAATACTGACAGGCCAGGGATACACATTCTAACAAGGCAGACTGAGGAAAGAGGAGACAGAGAGTAAGTCAGCTGCTGTTCTGATTATACCTCCTCTGGAGACACTGCAAACGGGCCTTTGCCCTGAGCAACACCCACCCAGCCACCACTGATACAGGCTCAAACGCTTCCACACCCTAGGCAACAATTCCCAGTATTCTGATCTCTAATGGACACAAAGGCTCTAAGAGAGATGTAACCAAAAGAGAATTCCCATGATGATCTATTGCCACTTCAGTAGCCTCATAGTTTTCTGTTAAGATCAATTTCCCTATCCTTGAAAATATATTGACTCATGGTTATTTAGCAGTCACAATCTTCTTGTCACAGAGCTTGAGCTTGTCAACAAATATTTAGTGTGCGCAATGGAGCTAGGTCAGAAGGTAGATAGATAGACAGAGATTCTACTAATCTTTGCTAAATCATTCCTTTTCCAGCCACTCACTGTATAAAAGGACATCAACCTGACCTCGAACGAGGTAAAGGTCTTCCTAATGACCTTGTAGCTTCAAGGTAATGTCACTTAAAAATTTCTTATGTGGTCTCAAACATTCACCATGTAAATGGCTGCAGATTAAAATCAGAAAGATATACAATACTCAAATAGAAGCAGATAGTCTGCATTCTCCAGAGCATGGCAGGTTGGTTTGGAATTTCTGAAAATAACAATTAGAAACACAGACCTACCTATCTGGGAGAAAAAAATTCTCTCTCTTGTGCTGCTTTCATAGCAAAGATGTGAGCATTGCTTTGCCCAGGATGATGACTGCAAACTTTGGCACTTTCAACACCAGAAGGGGCAAGACAGAAGAAACCAACCTGCTTTGTCCCTGCTATTAATGGGCAATGCAAACCAGACCAGAGTCCCGAGTTCTTGAATATTGTTCTCTTTTTGTCTACAGAAGCCACACAAAGAAGTTTTGTGATAGGTCACTCTCCCTCCTGATCTCAAGTTGAGAACCCACAGCTTTAGAGAGGTCTGCATAGATGTGGTTCTGAGCAATCTCACTCCTAGATGGCTCCCGCTGCCTCAAATTTATGTCTGTGCTCACTTAATCACTTTGTCTCATTGTTCTGGGTGAATTTGAGGGCTGCTTTGTTTTGTTTATTTTCCATGGATCCATGTCAATGGATTTTCTCCACAGCTCACTTCAAATCCTTGATTTATCTTGTTTGCAGTTCTATATTTCCCACTTCCTACCACCGTCTAGGGGTCTTTTTCCCCCTCAGGTAGTCTCACCACAGCAGAAGTGGCACTGCAGACTGCCAACTGATTACTGACAACCTGTTTGTATGTGTGGAGCATCAAACAGTTCTACAATGTGAATTTAAAAAAAAATCCTCAAAAGCTTACACAGTTCCCCAGAAGTTGCTTTCTTGGTATTCAAACTGAAATCCTGGTGATAGAAACTTGCCGTTCAAGGAGAGGCAAGCAGAAATTTCTCATCATCTGAACAAGCTGAGCTATGCTTCTGGGTAGGTTATTACAATATCTTTTTCTCATCACACCTATTTTACTAAATATACAAAACACGGAGCAAGTGATAGTTTTGTCAGCCACCAGCTAATCAAATGAAAAATTATTAGGCTTAGAAAAATAATAAAAGCAGAAGCCAGCTGTGCATTTGTTGGATGAAAATCCCACTGTCTCCCATGTTAGCTCATGTGTATTTCAATTTCTGGGAAGAAAATAATGGGAGTTTCTCCACCCTTTCTCATGCGAGCCATAAAACAGATTTATTACCTAGGATATATTCTCTCTTTTCTCCTGAGGAAAAAAGAAAGTGGTGGAACAAGTTCATTTTTTTCCCTTCTACAACTAAGATTTTCTTTATAATAAACACAGAGCTTAATTTTGGTATCACATGGCCCTTCTATTTAATGCTCTGGTCACACTTTTACCTTTCTAAATCTTGAATTGTAGCATTTTCATTTCAGTGGGGAATCTACAGCTGCTCCAGCTGTTTGAGCGCAAAAAGTCTGCCCTATGATTCCTATCTGGTACGTTTTAAAGCAAATCCTGCCCTCCTCTAAATCAAAGAAATTTCGCTTCTACTGAAAACAAAATATGAAATAACTACAAAAACAAACAAACAAACAAAAAGCTAAACCTAAGTCTGTGTTTCTTTTCAAATAGTTTTTTGCTCAGCCTCACCTTGCAATCAACAGTCACCCAGCAGCTCTGGGAAACCAGGCTGCACACTGAGAGGTTTAGGACAGGGTTGCATCTCATCTGGGAAGGTTTTCCTGTACAAATTACTATTTCTTTGACTGTAACATCCACCTTCTGACCTTTAAAAATAAATCATGAAAGAGAAAACTTGCTGACTAAAGTTTTTTTTATATTGCTCCTAAGACTGTTAATTTGCTTACGGTATGATGTTACAATTCCAAGACCTGTGGTGGCAAATCCACTTATAGAAAGGGTAGTTTCCCCTATAACTTCCACTTTCCAGACACAGAAGTGATTGATTTATCTTTGAAATGCTCCTGAATCATGACATAGCCTGGATTCGCCAGTTTAGTGATCTGGAAATTTTCAAGGCTAACATATGTCTTTTTAAAGGACATCCAGTAATACCTTCCTTTTTTTCAGGTCAATCTGTTGAGTCTATTATATATTGACTCTAAATATTTGTAACCTGAGAGTGCTCTACAATCTACTCTTGATAATTATCATCTATCGTTTTGAGTCACTTTTCTCAACACAGCAAACCTGACACCTCTCAAAGTTTTAGTTCTCTCAAATGATCCTATATGTGCATTTACACTAAGTCATAAAAGGCACTGAAACAGCTTTTCAAATGACAAGCAGTGCCATCTTAGCTGTGTATAATTAAAATGTACCATAGGAAGTGCATTCAATTACAGTTGTGAAATTATTTTATTGCTTATGAACAGGAAAACAAAAAAAAATAATCTACTTTTTATTATACAAATGTGCCAGCATAGAGCTCAAAAGGAAGCTGGCTTGAAGGGGCAAAAATTGTTTTGGCTTCTTTTTAGATTTATTTCTTTCTCATTGCTTTGTGATCACTTTTACTGCTCCACAGAGAACAGTAATTTGGGAAAAAAAACCCAGAAGCTAAAGCAGTTTTCAAGCTATTACTAATTCAAAACCTTTTATTTGTACTACCAAGTATATTCCAGTGCAGAGAAGTGGCATTCTTACAAAAAAAAAAGCATAAATCTATCCACACAGATATTTTGGGGATCAAAACACTATTACTGCTACTAAACTTACCTTTTTTTTCTGTACAAAGGCACACACAAAAACATGTCATACTGTGCTGAGGTTTCAAATTTGTACAAAAGTAATGTTATCAGTATCCCAACTCAGAAGAGATGTCCAAAACCAAAGCCAACCTTTTGTTTTTTTTTCAATCATTACTAAATTTGTCTTCAGTAGCTAATTTCAATCATGGCTAAATTTGTCTGCAATCATTAATTTCAATCATGACTAAATTTGTTCCACAATCCCAGAAATCTCCCTGTCATACACCTATAATCCAGCATAGCTACAACAAAACAATTTATTACAAAAGAGCAGTCATAGAGCCATAGAATCACTAAGGCTGGAAGCTATTTTCCCCAACGAAGACAGTGCTTCAAAGAATGTAATTTTGGAAAACCAGAATCTCCAGCCTTAACTCTCTTGTATAAATTAATTAGCCACGACTGGTTTACAGTTCTTACCGCTCCAAAGTTGCTATGGCTGAGCTCGCAGACAAACAGTAGCCAAACTACAAGATATGCTAACATAAAACGTCATACAGCTTGATATACTACATACTAGAAAGCCAAGAGAGGGGGGGTTCTTCAGATGTAAGAACACAGACAGGTCAGTAGTTTTGCATTGCTTTGCAAAAAGAAATCCGTAGTGTTCTAAAATTGTCAATAGGGTCAGGAAAGGAGTAATGTGCTTAGGCAACAGATCTACTCCCTAACAGGATACGACTCCAATAATGCCATTTTAACGCTTAAAGTAAGTCTCTACACCAATTAACCAAACCCAGACTATCTGATATTAGAAACTGGCGTCTATTCTAGCGCCTGCACCAACATACTTTCCATATGCACTCTTTATAATTGATAACACATCCAAGCCAGAACAAACAGCATGAAGATTTCCCAAACACAGGAGATCTTTACAACAAGAAAAAACTAGTTTAGCCATAAACCAATAAAAATATTGCTAGGAATCATTAAAGCACAAGAAGTAAACCCAGTAGTTTCTCTAAAATGTAGTAATTGAGTTTAAAAATAAATAAAATGTCCCTTACGCTACATGTAAGTTACGCAGACAGGACAAATTAGTAACAAAAAGCTTCCCAGCCATGAAGCCCTTCTCCAAAAGCCTCGCAGAAATGCTGCTAGAACTGGGGGCTGGTGGAAGGAGCTTTGGAAGAATGACAGGTCACAAAGAGGCTGTGCTAAGAAGCGTGGACAAGTGCTCTTCAAAATGACTCCCAGAGAAAAAGTTACACACACATTTCAACTTCTCATGTCCTCTGGTTATTCCAGAGTAAACACCATGCCCGTTTGTCACCTTGTTTACTTCAAAACGAAGCTACTGGATGTTGACATTAGATTATTTTCTACTCTCAAGCGGCCTACGAAGTAGCACTTCCTCCATTTGAAATAACCAGTACTATTCTGAAGAAAAACAGACAGGAAGCCATCTAAAATCTCAGCTATCCGTACCCAGCTGTCATCCAAACGCTGCAAGAGTACGCTCAGAATGCCACCTAGATCCACAAAGCGTCACCTAGCAGACACGGCCGAGGTGCCACACTGCGGCCGAGGCGCCACGCTCCCGCCGAGGGCGCAGCCTCCCAGCCCAACATGGCTGCCAGTAGAGGGAGCACGAGCGGCGAAGCGCCGCGCGCCAGCTGCCTCGCGTCCCGCTCAGGGACGAACGCGCGGGCCTGGGGCTCTCCTTTTCCCCTGCCACGAATCACCCCCTGAAAAATCCTTTCAGCCAACGTTTCCTTCACTTTCTTAGAGTAATCAAAGTGAAAACCTAGGCACTTGAGTGGATCTGTTGAAACGAGGCTAGTTTTGTAGATTTTCATAGGCTGTATATGAATAGGAGTTTGCATTATGGTATTGCAGTGTATTAATTACAGCATCACGCTGGATGCAAGGGACCTCAGGAGGTCTGCAGTCTGATCCCTAGCTCAAAGCTGGGTCAGCTGTGAGGCTGGACCAGGTTATCCAGTTGGTAACATATTTTTTTTCGCATAGTATATGTATTATTACCAGCACTGTGCTTTACTTTTGTAAATGCTTTCAGTTGGAAGGTATTAAAGCACTTGTAAGGCTTCCTGAGGACTGCCACAGTTTTGCTGATAGTGGGGACAAGCACAGAGCAAGCACCGACCCACCTGAGGTTCTGCTCCCAAGGCAGTCCCCTGCCTCACCTTGATTTGCTCAGGCAGTTTACATAAGCTGGGTGACTGTTGCTTACTTTCGAGTACCTCAGAAACACTCATTTCTGTTGGTCATAAAAGCAAAGCGCTGGGATTATTATGGAGGGATTGTAGAATTCGGTACATATAACCAGCGAACTATTACGACTGGCTTTGCTGCTTACGGCTCACCAAGTATTTTATGGGATGTATTCGTGCACTCGGAAGCACAAGGCATGTGTTGGAGCTACCAGAAAAGACTTTGAACGGAGACTCTCCAGACAAACTGCTCCAGAGCTGCTTAACTGCAATTAAGCAGGTGCAGACTCCAAATCAGAATATTACTTTCCTCTCGTACAGGCCTCACATCAGCCACAAGCTACACCTCCCTCAAGCACTCGTCCCCTCCTGGCCGTCTTCGCGGCCCACTCGCTCCCCTGGAAGGGACAATCTCCGCGTACCTTTCCGGTGCCGGTCACGGCCAGGGACAGGCGGGACAAGCCGAGCGCCGCGGCCCGCAAGGCGGGTTAGGAAGCGTGACAGCGATGATTCGGCGATCCCCCGCTGCCGGGAGCCAGGCATACAGAGAAGAACGCCGAGCGCCGGAGCAATGCCCGCACCACCGTATGACGTCACGGGTGAGGCAGGAAGGCACGCAGGCGCTGTCCGCGCCTGGTGGGTTCTCGGTGCTTCACGGCGCGGTCCGCCTGTCTGTGAGCCCTGGCTGCTTCCCGGGTAGCCACGGGGGCATCCGGTCGGTAAGGGAGGCCCATGCAGCCGCTGAGAAGCAGTTTCACCCTGCGGGCCATACGGCAGTGAGGGGCTTTGCGCTCGTCTGCCCTCGGCTTCACCCAGCCCGTAACCCGGGAGGACCTTCTCTTCACTGGGAGGCAGGGCGAGGCCGGACTTCATAAAACGTGGCGCTGCTCTGGAGAGCCAGGCACGAACCGCAGGACACAGAAAGGGCGAGGTCTGGTAGACAGTTTCAGCGTCGACGAGGAGTGCTTGAAGCAGCTGGGAAGGCCTTGGCTGGAGCCCCGGGGTCGGGCTCTGCTGCCATCGAGCAGGCATCGAGTCAGCTTGTCACTTGAGTCGCCATAGTCGTGAAGTTCGATCAGTGGGGTGTGCGCCAAGCAGTGTTTTAGTCTCTCTTCTGCTTAGGTTGCAGAGTGTTCGTTTGCCAGGAGGTCTGCTGAGCACAGTTTTAGCAGGTTCAGAAGTCAGTGGTCCCTTCTGGCAACCACTGGCAGTCTGGATTTATGGGAGAAAGAAACCCAAGTCTTCCAGTGCAACATAGCCTAACGCAGATCTCCAGGTGCTTTCCTGCAGGAGAGCTTCTTTAGAGAACAAAGTTGTCACCTGAATCAGTTCCAAATGGAAGTTTGTGGTTAGGTGTCATAATTGCAGGCACCAATAACCCAGTATGTATTGTTGCTACTGCAACCAAAATGCTGCCGTGAGATTGGACTTACACCCTGCTAACATGCCCTTCCACCCTCCTTAGACAGGTGATGGCAAGCTCAGTGCATGTACACATGACAGCGCTGCAGAAAGGCATCGCTTTCCCCCTTAAGAGCCTCCTGTTACTTTCCAGCTACTTAAAGAGTTGCTCAAAGAAAGCAAATAAACTGTTCTCTGCTTGTGTTCCTAGGAGATGAAAATGTTGCCATTTTATTTAGCTTCAGAAGGTTATAGTGCTGTAAATTCCAGCTAGAAAGACTGGTACTTTACTAGTGCTAGTGCTTTTCATTTTTGCTGCCATTTTTGCCTATAGAGGCAAAGAGTCTTAAGAAACTGAATTACACCAGGAGTGCCACAATGCTGTTAGATAAGTGCTGTGCTGTTCCGCTCCCATTGATGAAAACAAAGGCATGGAAATCCATTGTGAGTTTGTGAGGGTAAATCTGGGACTTAACTTTTCTATTTGGATAAAACCTCTGATCGGTAGGAAATGGATTCCTAAGTCCCCTCTCTTAAGCGGCAATCGGTGGCTGTGAACATGCAGTACACTAAGGAGGCTGTGACTCTTCCCTAGGAGTGTCCTCAGCACAGAGAAATACCTTCAGTACTGGATAATGCACAAATACAGCCCTGTATTTCCCTACATGTTTTGCTGAAATCATTTGAGTTAAGATACTCAGTACAGCAGATCACTGCTATAAAATGCTCTGCATAAGGAAACCACATGTGCAGTATACTTCCAGGTCTTTAATTTTTAAGAGCTAACTATTTATTAGAATATGGTACAGTTAATGCTCCCTGCAGTTGCCTCAAAACTGAAATACCCCTTTCTCAAAGATAATGAGTTATGCAGCAAGATAATGTGGTTACCAGAATTCAGGAATGACAGAATCCAATTAATTTAACACAAATTAATGCAAAATCAAATTTAGTGCAGTTGGATGCAATTTGTAATGAAAGTTCCATTACAGAGCACGTCCTTACATGTTATCTCCCATCATGTAAAAGATCTCAGAAGAGCAGATTCTCCATTTGGATGTAGCAATGTATTTATTATATCACAAATCACTCTTCCTTTCCATCTTTGCTGTGAGGAACTTGAATCTAGATTTTGATTAGATATTAGGAAGAAATTCTTCACCATTATAGTGGTGAGGCACTGGAATGGGTTGCTCAGAGAAGTGGAGATTTCAACTCTGAAACTGTTCAAAGCTAGTCTGGATGGGGCCTTGAGCAACCTGGTGTAGTAGGAAGTGTCCCTGCCCATGGCAGGGGGGTTGGGACTAGGTGGTCTTTAAGGTACCTTTCAACCTAAACCATTCTATGATCCTATGAACCAACAGCCTAGTTGCACAACTGGGGCTGTGCTCTTTCTCATGGGGCCATGACTGAGGCTTAAAGAGAAACGTGGGCTTCATTTTCTTTGGCTGCTTTGCTGGGCTGCCCCTCCCTGCCTTGTTACTTGTTCATCCCTGTTCCCATTTTTCACACTTGCAGCGTATCACCCCTTCCCCCCCCTTTTTTTTTTGTGTGGGAGGAGTGAAATCAGCCCTCTAGTCAAATAAACCTTTCAACCTCCTATCTTCAAAATAAACACTTTTATTGTGGACAGTCCAAGCTCCTTAGGTAAAGCTTTAGGTCTCAAATCCAAAAGATACACTGTGTCCTTTTAATAATTTCATAGTGGAAACCCTTTATTTGCCCATTCCTGTGGTGTTATGGAGGTTTTCAGTGATTCTGGTTTAGGTTTCGGGATTAGGTGAAACCAGAGTGCCTTAAACCTCTTTAGAGGTTTGGGATTAGGTCTGCATCAGACCTAATATAGCCTTTCTTTGCAAGGCTAAATTAAATGGCAGGAATATTTGTTGTGCAGTGATTCACAGGTGTTTGGCAAAATACCAGAAGACATAAAGGAACCACTGGAAGAATCATGAAGGCAAAGCCGTCGAAACATGAGTATCAGCTAAGTACTGCAGTATCACTTGCAACTGTGGGGGTCTTTCAGACTGCTTCTAAGTGATTTTAAGCCTGGATATTATTTTTATGTATCTCTTTCACATGGATGTGAGTAAATTGAAGATCTGTCATGCAAATGGATCATGGATTTTTATTTGGGTATCACATTCTGGTAATTGCTGCCTGTTTTATAGCAAAGGTATATTAAAGTTCATCAAACAGCTGATATTGCTGAAGCTTCATTGTTTTATTGTACACATAAATTCTGCTGCTTCTCTGGGGTACGCATTGCCCTGACAGAGCACAGGTCACAAGGAGAAAAGCACAACAGATTTATGCCTATTATTAAAACACTACCCTGTCTGGCCCAGGAGGCAGAGACATTTGCCTCGTTGCTGACCATGTTCTAATGGAAGGAGACAGTTTCGTTGTGTAGGCTGTCTACTGTGAGACTTTTCAGCACGTTTCACTAGCTTTGTCTCTAGTAGGGATATTCTTCCCCCATGTGCTTAGCTCCAGTTTCTAATACTGGCAATGCCTGACTAGCTGGCCATACCGCTAAGGTATGTATGAGCTGAGTAGATTTCATCAAGCATAATGAAGAGCAGCTCAGTGCTATAGACTGCAAACTATGGCAGCTGGTTAGGCAGCATTTGTAGGGAAAATCACAGTTTCAGATGCCTGGCTCTGCTACCAAAAGGAGCCAGATACATAGTTATGGGGAGGCAATGTACACAGACATGGGGGTTAGTCCCTGCAACCATCCAAAATCAGTTACTACCTGAGCATAACTATCTCCTTGTACCAAAGCATTCCCTTCACTGATTGTGTACCTGTCAGCCCTCTCCAGGAAAGTGTATTTTGAATGCATTTATCTCCCCTGATTTCCATTTCAGTTGTTGACTTGCCAGTACTTAGGTCCAGTAGACCTGAGAATGACAGGGCTTTTCCATGCTGCCAGTCACCTCTCTTGCAGGCAAGCTTTTTTGCATTCCTACAGCAAGTCTTCCGATCAGCAATGCACACACACAGCCAGGTCCTGTCTTCTCATGTCTGCTTGCAAAAGCAAAACAGAAACAGTTAAGACAAGTTTCAGAAGAATATGTCCCCTCTAATCAGATGAGCTGCAAGAAGGAGGCTAACTAGAAGGCTTTAATAATCTTAAAACTTGTATAAAACATTATTTATAGCTGAAGAGCTACATGAGGCTTGAGCTTGAAATGTAACTTCTTTTCCTCTTTAATGGTGCATGTAAAGAAGAACAAGAGAGAAATGTTCCAGTCAAGGACAAAATCATAAAATAATGAGCAGAAGAAGAGTGAAATGAAAGTATAAGGGGCCAAGGGAGTCTGAGTGGGAGTTTGTCTTCATCCATGATTGATCTAAACTTGAAATAAAGACTCAGAAAGACTCCTTCTCCTTAAATGAGATGGTTATTTGAGCATAAATAACAGTCTCATGTCAAATGTGCTGCTATTTCCAATGGAGTCTTTTCACTACAAACCCACAACATTCTTAGCCCTAATCTCCTCAGATAAAACAATGCGGCTGGTGGCTGTGAATCAGCACTTTGAAACCAGCCTTTGAAAACAGCAACACGTTCGGGGTGAAGAGAAATGGAGGAGACAAAGAGCTGCTGTTTATAGAGCTTTGCAAAGCAAGGCCCCACCTTGCTTGCCTGGAAACATGCTGTAACACCCGAGAATTGTTTTTCTGTCTGGGTGGGAAGTCCAGCTCCAGCTCCACATAGCTACCTCAAAGGACTGGAGCTATTGATGCATCTGGGTGTTTAGTCCCACATTAGGATTAGCTGTCACTGGAATCAGGAGCAGTGAAACACCAAAATCCTCCTACAGGTTTCAGCCTTGGATTACTTTACCTTTCAAAACAACAAGGAGCTCTGACCAGAAAGCTGCAGGGTTCTTGCATTTTTGGAGCTGATGGAAGGTGTGGGTGATCCCAAGCAGAGAGAGGAGGAAAAGGGGCTTGCCACTGTCATAATGGAGAATTGCTTAGCTCCAGCCTGGGGAGGAAGGGTGCGGTGAGAATGAGCAGCTGGGCTCTCTGTGCCAAAATGAGCACTCCTTTCCCAACCAATTGCAGCCACGTGGACACATCCCCTCCCTCATGCTGACCCTAGGACTCATCTGAGGAGCGTCAGAACTGATGCAAGGCAGAGGCACGGTGCCATGATAAGAGAGGGCCTGGGAGAGAAAGCGATCGCACTGGAAGAGACCTGCTCTGAGCAGCTCCAAAAAGAGTAGGCCAGCTGGGACACAAAGGTTTCCATCCATAAATGACACCTCACCTTAAGCAGGAAGCTTACTTCCCTCCACAGCCAGCAAGGAAAAACAAGCTTTTAACTACATGGGAACATCCCTTCCACCTTTTTTCCTGATTCCACAGTTTCCTAGTGTTATACTCTTAAACAGGCAACTTTGAAATCCAAAGATACCATCCCATTGGAAGTGGAAGAATACTGTGGTCTCAGCACAGCCCCCAGTACTGCTGTGCTCTGACAGGGAAGATCTTGCACTGGTGGCAGGGGTTGTCCTACAGCAGTGAGAACTGGAGCAGGACCAAATGGGGGAATACTGGGACATTCATATTTTCATGTGACTTTTAGGAGCATTGTCTGTATCTCCTATAACTCCTTTAAACCCATCTCAAAAACATAGAAGTGAACAGAACCTCTCAAAGGGATCATTGGAAAATGGCTTTTGGACATGATCTGGAGACATCAGCTGCACAGCCACCCCATCAATGCTAGTCTTGTAGCAAAGCTCATGAGATAGAGGCCAGATAGGGGTGAGATGCTTACAGGACATAAAATCCAAACCCTCTGGAGCTAGGTAGAAAAGAGGACCAAGGGGCAAACCTATATCAGGGTGCAGCTGCAAAAGCCCATGCTTTTGTTAAGTCTGAATGAAGACCTTTGATCAAACATCCTCACATATTGGGGATTCCAAGCTCGAGTGAAAACACAGCAGTTTCACTCCAGCTTGAAAGACAGCCTCACACCTTTGATTGCTGAGGACAGATCATTTTTCTTGGGGTGGGGCACATGGACAGCAACAGATACCTCACGTCTGGTTCAGGCAGACCAACCAAAAGGCTTAAGTGGACACACACAGTACCGCAGCATGTGATGGGATTTAGTGCAAGGAAATCAAACTCTCTGCCCCACCTTTTGTGCTTATCCTTTAAAGACCAGTCCTGTGCTCACAGCTGGAGTTTATGTGAGTCCTGCCTTATTAATTAAGTGTAGCCAGTGCTTTTTCTCCCTGAATTCCAACCGAAGCAATTAGAAAGCAGATACTTCACACATAACAGCTGGTTCATTTAACACTCTCTCCATACTATTTGCTCCCCTCCCCCAGCCAACTCATGTCTCCCTTTTCTATCTTTCCATCTAATGGTGGAGCTTAAAATCAAAGTGGCAAAACCAGGGGTTACAGAGCACCATATTCGTATTAAAAATCAGCTGGTGTAATACTGAAAGTGAACATTGTTGAGAGTGAGCCTCTGAGCAAGGTATCGTAACATTCACCTAACAGATGGGGAAAAAACCCTTCACTGTCTACTGTGTCCTCCTTAAAAAGGGATCTGTATCAAAGTAGCTGCATATTTTCTTCACCACAGGCTGTTGATGTCATTAGAGTGAGTCTCGTTTTTATGTAATGCCAGAGTTAAGAGTCACATAAAATGGGCACAGGTGAAGGCACTAGGCCCATTAAGTTGTGCAATGTGACTCTCTGGGAATTTTTTGGATGTTCATGCAACTCCAATTTATTTGTGCTTGGGCAAGTCAGGCCCAGAGCTTCTCCTCCCTGTTTCCCAGTATGAATACAGCCTCAATCTTGCCATCAGACCTGTAAAAAAAATCACTCAGTCCACTGCCTTCCCGGGGGAAAGCCAGTCCTGCCTGGTCTGTAACAAGCAGCACTGGGAGATGCTAGGGATGCAAAATTAAACCCATAGCCAAAACCACCCATCATAACACAGAAAGTGAAAACTGCCCTTGCCAAATAACCTTAAGTGTATGTTCTTCTCCCACATGGGTACTACAGAGACTGGCTCTTGATTTAGGGCTGTGAGGGTGCTCAGAGGGCTGGAGCACCTCTCCTATGAGGACAGACTGAAAGAGTTGGGGCTGTTCAGTCTGGAGAAGAGGAGGCTCCAAGGTGACCTTATTGTGGCCTTTCAGTATCTGAAGGGGGCCTACAAAAAAGCTGGGGAGGGACTTTTTAGGCTATCAGATAATGACAGGACTAGGGGGAATGGAGCAAAGCTGAAGGTGGGGAGATTCAGACTGGACATGAGGAGGAAGTTCTTCACCATGAGAGTAGTAAGACTCTGGAATGGGTTGCTCAGGGAGGTGGTTGAGGCCCCATCCCTGGAGGTGTTTAAGGCCAGGCTGGATGAGGCTCTGGCTAGCCTGCTCTAGGGTAGAGTGTCCCTGCCCATGGCAGAGGGTTGGAACTAGATGATCCCTTGTGGTCCCTTCCAACCCTGGCTGATTCTGTGATTCTATGATTTTAATGCAGGCAGAGCTTTTCAGAGGAAAACCATGTTAAGAGGAATGGAAATCAATTTGCCTCTGCAAAGCAATTCTGAAGCAGAGAAGTAATGCAATGTGTTTGAGGCAACAGCATGTTCAAGAGACACAACATTTATTTTTCTAGCATGACTGGCATTTTTTTTGTTTTAAGTAGAATTCCCAAGTAAAAGAGAAATCTGGTACCACACAGGGCATCTGTTTGTGACACCAATAGGAATAATAACCAGAGTAGACAACTGAAGTACCCCTGTGCTCTGAGAATTTTCTGCTGGATGATGCCTCAGTGATCCTGAAATTAGGCAGTGAGTGTCATGAAAACACTTTCAGTTGTAAGACAGGGAAGATTTAGGTCCAGCCATAAACTTTTCCCATTTCCACCCTCAAAGAAGTAGCTGTCTGACAGAATGCTATTGCATCCATCCATCCATCCATCCACCCATTCATCCATCCAGATGTTTGCCATCTTTATAACAAACTTTCAGGATTTGCAATGCTGACATACTCTATAGCTGCCTGATGAGGCAAGTATCTAATACCTTTGTTACAGACAGGGAGAACAAGTTAGGAGAGATTAAATGATCTGCCCAACTTCTTACAAGACAATGCAGGGATGGCTGGAAATCAAAACTCTCAACTTCAAGTCTCTGCTGTGTTATACTAATCTGCTTTGCTGTGAAAAAAACACAAAATCATCATGTCAGTAATGTGCTTGCTGGTATGGGCACTCCTGATCAAACAGAAAGATCAACATATTCTAAGAACTGTTGAAGTTAATTAGTCAGATGAAACACACTCACCCACCACCACCCCACCACCCCCTTTTTTCTTTCCTATCGACCTTTCTAGAAGGGCAAATGAAAAAGAGAAGGGCATCCCTTTATAACTGGAAGGGTTTCAGCTAATGAGAGCAGAAATCACATTCTATACTTTGGCAGTTAGTAGTAAACACTATTATTAAAGCTATACTAAGATCAGCTAATGTATGAAATATTAGCGATGTCTGAGCACAAAGTAGAGCCCTCATCTCTATAGTTAAAATTACAAAATGATTAACAGCCCAATTAAAAACATTTTTGTTTTTGACATGATAAATTACACTTTATCTACCTATCTGTAGATATAATTGATTATTTTATCCGTTTGCTGTTGGCTGTCATTAAAAAAGAGAGATACCCTGGCTTTCTGGCCTCTCTCCCACTGAGAGAAAGAAGAAATCCTGCTATTAACGACAGACAGCATCATTATGAAAAAATTCCATTTGCCACTAGGCAACACAGCCTGGTTCCAGTAATTATTGTATTAGTCAAGCCGTTGAGAAGTTCCACAAAATTGAGAGAGTTTTTAAGGAGCATTCAACTTTATTTGGCAACTTTAGTGATGTAACAATTAAAAACATGCTCCAGGCCCCAAAATGTGCGAGAGATTGCCAAGATCAGATAAAACCCTAGAGGGCCCCTGACTCGCAAAGGAGAAAAAAAAGAAAATCAAACTGTTTACTTTTCAGATCAGACATTCATCAACATTTGGCTTTTGTTTCAGCTAGTGTCAGATAATAACAGCACCACGTTTGCAGTCGGCTTCTAAACAAAATCCTACACAGTTTGATGTCAGGCCTCTGAGAGTTAGCTAGGGCTGACACCAGCCTTTCCTCAGGAGAGGGAGAACTCATGGGAGATGATGCTACCAACCTTGTTTGGCAGATCAGATACCTGGGAGCACCCAGCAGTATCTTTTGGAGTGAGTCATGTCTGTTCTCCACACCAGCAAGCACCAGAAAACCACTGGGGAGAAGTTGTTTCTTCTTCTCGCATCTAGCAGCTGAGCCAGGCAACACCTCAGGTTGTCCAGACTCCAGGGGATAATGCAGAAGTCTTCTGTCCATGTATCCTATTAACCTGGCAAGGAGCTGTTGATAATAATTAAAAAAAATTAAAATAGATCACATTTTAAAGCTGCAAAGGGAAATTGCTACTAAACCAACTTACAGCCAAGTTTATCATCTACCTACTTCTCTACTGAGTGGTGTTAAGGAACTACCAGACATGAAGGCACAGTATCAGGTTTCTCCAGAGGAAGGTGAGGCTGGTTTCAAAATGCAGATTGGTGGAAGGTGAGGTTGGTTACAAATAGAGACCAGGTTTAACCTAATACAGACTGTAGCAACCGCCTCAAGAGCATATTTATTTGCAAAGGAGTTCAAGTTCATCCTTTCACAGAATAATGTGCTCAAGCTGAGAAGTCTCCATATATCAAAAACCTGTGACAGGAGCAGTAGTTTCCAGGGCAGTCAAAGGGAGCTAGGATCTGAACACAGGACAAGGGGCCAGGATACTGCTGTTGTCATGAGAGAAAAGCAGTAAGGCAGGGTTTAGCACTAGCATCTAGCCAGTCTCCACCTGGAACATGCTGTACCAAGTAGGACAGATAAAAAGATACACTGGAGCCTGCCATAATATGGCCTTTCATCACACAGCTCCCAGACTGGAGATGGCTGCCAACTGTTAGGGCCTGCTGACCTATTTAATGAAAACCCCAAACCCACAACCCTTAGCAATCATGACTTCTATCTGATTGAAATGGCAACAGCAGCACAGCACTACAGGCCAGGGGCCAGCCACCTGCGGTGCATGGGCAGCCTCTGAACCACATCCTGCATTGCCAAGGCAAAGGCAGGAGCTCAGACTTGTGAGAGAGAGGGTGTGTGAAAGAAAAGCTGCCCCTCTGTCCCAGCTCTGAGGTCCTTTCCAACCTGAGCCATTGATTCTATGATTAATCTTGCTGCTATTCAAGGCAGGCACGCTCAGGAATCAGCAAATGCTGGAAGCCAGTGCCACGTTTTCCAGCACATTTAACCTTGTTTGTGTCTGGCAACTGCTAGGGTGTAGCGAGATGTGCAGCTGTAGAAGTGTAAAACCCTCAATAACTATCTGCTTTTTGTGCAACAGCTTCACCCTGCTGTTTTCTTCAACAGAGCTAGGGCATACGTTTTGGTAGTATTCAATTAACTTTGCATTTGGAGCTGTCATCTCAAGTGAAGCATCCTAGGTCAGCTCAAGAATTCAGCATCTGTCAGTGTGGAGAGTGAATAATTTCAGCCCTTATTGAATTATACAAGTGTGCCAAATCTTCAAGATATTAGACTAGTGCCAGATGAAGGCTTAGGAAGTTTTTCTAATATATGTTCTTTATTAGCATTAAACCTTTTATTATTAAGAGTTACGTTACAACATAGATGCACAAGATCCATCTAAACTTAGAAAAGGGATCTGAAGAAACCCTACATTTCTACTATTTTTTGTTAGTCTCTTTGGCTTACAGCTCATCTGAGCTGTGAGTGGGGAAAAAGCAAACCCCAGCAAAGGGAACTCAATGTCAAAAGCAGGAGAGGAGAGCAGGGCAGATGGACAGTGTGTTCTTTGTGGGTATTGCTGAGGACAAGATAAACTCATTGGAAAAACTGATCACTTTGTAGTGAAAGTGTGGGGCCTTTGGATGAAAGGCTACAAAGAAGGCCAAACTCCCTGATCCAGCCAACTCTCCTCAGATCCCTCCTGTGGTTCCCCTGTGGAACAAGCCTGCACAATTCAACCACTTTCCACCTCAGCCTGGTTGTTCCAGCTCTAGTTCATAGGTGCTTGCATCTCCCTTCAGTTGTATCCGCTGCTTAGGAGGATGCCAGATGAAAAGTGCTTAGGCTAACCTGATTTCCAGATGACTGGCTTTTGCAGCTACTGTTCTAATTTCAATAAATAAATAATTAAATGTAAAAGGTGAGTTTCTCACCTGCTAACACATGCCATGGCTGTCCCTCAGCACACAACGCTCACTCACAGACTTCTCTTCCATATTGCCAGTATCCAGAATTGAAAGGATTAGTCCATCTGCTAAAGCTATCAGGCACTTTGTTCTTTGCTGTATCAATTCCTCTTCATAGGATCCAGTGCCCTCTACTGAGCAGAGACAAAAAACCCTTCAATACGTCCTGTGCCCTGCAAAGTCACTGTTAAGGTACAGCAGCAGCGTTGACAGTTGGAAGTCTGTCTCTCCCTGCCGTGCCCACACATGCCCCCATTGCCCCATCCACCACCAGTGTTTCCAGGTTCTGGTAAAGCAGCACATGGAAAGTATCGAGGAACTCGCAATGGCTACGGAGCTGTCAGAAGAGTAACATGTCACTTTCTAGAAGGGGAAATCCATGTGGACATATGGTAGTCATGAAAGGAGCTGGACTAGCAACCTTGGCAGGCTTGAGTCGAACAGCAATGTTGCTGCTTTGCCTTGATCTTTATTTACAATAAAGGCCTGGGCTCCAGCTCAGTGTTTTATCTGGGAACAGCCGCCGGCACTCCTGCGCCCGTGTTCCGTCTCATTGGTGCACTGACATATTTACATGCGGGCCGGGGCCCGGGCAGCTGTGAAAAAGAGGCCATATATCAAGAGAGGAAAAAGGGATGCAAAGATGAATTTTATGAAATATTTTCCATTTTTCTTTGACTTGGTTGTGCTTTTTGTTACGGCCCATTGGGCACTCACTCAGCACTTGGACACTTTGCTCCATGCAGTCTCGCCTATATTTCTAATTGTGTCTATGTGCCAAGCCTAGCCCAGTACCTGAGGCAGCCTGCGGGGAAATGGAGATTCAAAAGAAGAAAAAAAGTTAGGTGGAAGGGAAACTTCCTGCCCTTCAATGGCATGTATCATGGGAAAGAGAATGCCTTCCAAGTTACCAGTCTTTTCTGATTGCTGCAGTACACAGGATGTTGCATTTCCACTACTTTGTGAGAGAAAAATCAAGTCCCTTTTGCAATTTAAGGAGGTCATATAAGCTTTGACTCCTTCTCTGGGCAATAGAAAGGGTTAATTCCTTACAGTGTTGACTTAATCCCTGTGGCTGACTAATAGGTTAGATGTGCTGACTCTGTTTGAGCAGACAGGCTTTGGACATTAATATTAATGATATTGTATGTGCAATAACATTAGAAAACAAACACAGAGGCACCTGGGGAATCTGAAGGCATCTTCTGGCCTTTCTGGGCTGACAGCACAGAGTGCCCCTCCAACATTTCCATGTGCAAAAATACTATCTAGCATGAGAGAGTCTGAGTGACCCACTTGCCTTTCAAACAATGAGAAGTCAGGACCATTGTGAAGCTGAAAAGTCATTTCATAAGAGCAGCTCATTGCTCTACCAGCTGAGGAGGGAAAAAGAATAATAAAGGAACCCAGAGAAACAATCAGAATGAAAACCTGGACATCTGAATGGAGTAGCTGCTGGTGTTTTTCCCCTGCCACTGACATCCCACAAAGGGTGTGGGAGTCTTTGCCTTTATGTTTTTGCAAGGCAAAAATGGGAAGAGAGCACTGTTTGTTGATTCATTTGTCTTAGAGCCCCACTAGCACAAAAAAGTCACTTCCAATACTTACCCAAGGCTCAGGTTCATCCCACTGGGACGCAAGAACTGCATGCTCCTTTGATAGCCTATGTGAGATCCAAACTAGCATGTGGAAGTGCTTATTTCCCTTTATTGTCTGTTTAGTAGCTCTAGGGCAGAGAAGCACAATTCCAGTGATGTCACCTTGGTAGGGTTTGAAAGCTTGGTAAGCCTAACTGATCACTTGTAGATACTACATACCACAGATGTGTACAAGGCCTTGGTACAAGTCTCACTTCAAAGACTTGTCAGGCTTTATGCAGGTGTCCTATCCTAAGTGTCATAGTACGGCCAAAATAAACTGGCTGCCCTACCACTGCTGAACCATAGATTTTTCTGATGTGCTTAAATGGAGCTGAATGAAGGCAATCTCACCATGGGTAAAGAGCCAGCAGGTCCCAGAAGATCTTTTCCACTGAGTAAAACATCTGTCAGTACTGCTGTCTCAGATGGTTCTCTGGAACTCTTCTTTGGACCGTTTCGTTTTCTGCACAGGAGTAGCTGAAGCTGCACTGGAGATGAACACTGAAGGTCCTCAACCATGCCCAGAGCTTAGCGGGAGACTGGCAGGAGAAAAGACAACAGTCATCACTTAGTGACTCACCCGAAATCACACAGATGGTGCTTACACCAAGATTTAGACCCATCAAGCTATCCAGCACCTCTGGATTGTTCATTGAGAATTAGAGTGCGTTCAGGAGTCCATTTTAATATATAAATGCAGGATTTGGGGCTGTGATGGAATGCTAAATTAAGTACTGAGTTTGTCACATCTCTGTTCAAAGCAGGCTAACATTTCATGTAAGGAATGACACGCTTCAGACAGTTGCAATCATCTTCTGCACAAATAATTTAAGCTTACTTCTTCTCTTGTGTTTTGATTTCAGTTTTTATTGGAAATATAAATACCTATGTCGGTCACCAAACCAAATAAAACAAACATATTGAGTAGGGTCTATTATAGACTAATATGGAAACAAATAATCTCCAAGTCTGGTTTTATTTATAAGCTTATTTGAGTTTTTACTCTAGGCTCATATTAATCGGGTTTGTGGTTTCCACATCTGTAGTGCTGATGCCCAGTGCAGACAGCATGCCAAGTCAGACCTGGGCATCCTCCAAGCTCTAAATGGGAAACACATGCTTCAGCTCTAGCTACCTCAAGACAAGCAGGGCAAGTAACCTACCAAGGGTAACCACAGTGGGTGCAGAGTAAAACTCTGGGGAGCTTTCTGAGGTGCCTGTTCGCAAGCTTCTTGCTTCTGACTTGCTCCAGGGGCAGCCAGGCTGCCGCCTGTATTGTATTTGCTCTTTCTGATGTTCAGGAGATACCAATTCCCCTTGCAGTCTCCCTTTTCCTCTAGCTATAGCTAGAAATTCCCAGGCTGGACCAGTTAGTTCACAGTGTCAGCTAGTAATACATAATCTAGAGGAAGATGGAAGAACTCCTGCAGATGATGGCAATCCAGTAAGAATTCTTTCCAGAACCCTTGATTATTTTTAATATTTATAAAAAGCATTCTGAATGTTCACAAGAGCCATAAATATATATATATAAAAAAAAATGCCCATGCCCCTTGTCAAGCCAAAATGGATCCAGCTGTTCTGCGGTGCTGCTCTGTGGTCATGGAGAATCCCTGTATTAATGAAAGATGGATAAAGGGAATCCCAAACTAGAAATATGATCTCTGCTTGTTCAAATCAACTATTAGCCAATATTTCAAGGAAGTACGTGAATACAAAGCTGATTCCTGACACAGCTGAGATCTAGTCCTGGGAACCCATCTCCATGAGGACATCTGTACTACTTGCAGACTCTTTTCAGAGCAAGCTGCCCCCATACAAACTTTGCTTTGTGCTGGTACATCTCCAGAATTTTGCGCCAGTATAACTGCATTGCTGCAAACTCAACCCCTAGGGCCCAGCAGAACCTCAGCACAGTGTTAAGTGCCAGACCCATTTCTTCCTTGAGCACAGGAGAGAGGCCAGTATGCAAGCTGTAGCAAAATTACCTCAATGAGAGTAGTGAGAGAAAAGGAAGCAGTAATGCTGGGGTAAACACCAGGAGATTGGCAAATTTATTCCCTCTGCATGCTCTGATGGTCATCCAGCAGTCTCTGCCACCTGCAACAATCATCTCTTTCCTGACAATTTGGACAAAGGTGATGCACAGCAGTGCCATAAAATTTGGGGGTTTCTGAAGTTGCTATAACACTGTCCCTGTGTGTTGTTCATAGAGCAACTCTATGAATCATTCTAAGAATTCAGAGCAGGGGAAGGGGAACTGTGGTGAGGATAAAAAATTAACACAACCGCAGTGGCCCAGCTGCGCTGAGGGAATCACTCTGCCTCCAGTGTTCTCCTCAGAGAATGCTCTGCCCAACGTGGCTGCTCCACTGGCTCCCAGGCACAGGCAACTATTATGAAACTGAGATGGCAAAAGAGCAGTGTCTGATAACAGAGGGATAGATCTGTCATCAGCACAGAAGGCAGTCATTCCTTATGGCAGTAGCTAGAGAAAAGAAGATGCAATTAACAATTAGCTTTGGTAAGAGAAGACAAAACCCTTAAACCACAGTTCCTACTACAGCAAATCAATCCACAGACATAGGAATTAATGGTTCAAAGTCTTGGTTCTTGCTTTGCTAGCTACACTGCAAGATGAAAGAGAGACTGATTTTCTCCTGCCACTTCATTCTGGCTAGCTAAGAACTGGGGCTTAGCCATGGAAAAAGGCCAACATTGCAATAGTTACAGGAAATGAGAATAGCTTTCTTTAAGTTCCAAACAAACCCAGCACACCTTCAGCTTTGTATTGTAAGCGTAGCATTCAGGCTTCTCACCTCAGAAGAAAAACTTGAAGCTTTTCAGTGCTTCTTTCCATCCTACCCTTGCAGCTCCCCAGTTTCTGAAGGTAGAACCACATGCACATGGAACTCTTGGTGTGTTTGACAGGTTTGACCTCCAAGTTGCATCTTTGCCCTCCTAAACTTGCTTAACAGTTCTGGAAAAGCATGGTGATGCTGGTTGCACTCTCTATATACCTAAACTGAAGGTTTATCTACATGCTTTCTTCTAAAGAACTCTCTTAAGTACTGCTGAGAGTACAGCCCTGGCAACAACTGACCCAAGAAGCTGTGTCCCCAAGCAGAGAGTCTAAACTAGGTACGACTCAGAGGACATTATTCCTAGGTCTCAGGTGTACTGTCAAGCAGTGCCTCAGAAGGATGGACTGTAATTTTAGCTTAGAAATTCCAGATATAATTTAGATCCATTCAACTTAATTTCCAGCATCCATGCAGTTCAGATATGCATTTAAGATTCTGACATCTTCCCCAAGCCAGTATTTGAAAAAAAGAAACAAAATTGCTCCCAGGTTTTTTACACAATGCACAAAAAAAAGTGTTTGATTGAGGGTTTTTATATATAAAGGTATACATAACTTCATTATCAGTGTTGTCCACTTGACAGATGCAGTTTAGCCACAGCTTGGTCTGCATTAATGGCCATAGCTGCAAGTTTTCCTAGAGCACCTATTACAAGCCTTAAGAGCATACTTCTAGTGGGGTCACATCTGGAGGCATGCAAAGAACATCATCAACTCATGTATGCATAACAGCACTGTTTCTGGTGCAGCTGGGTATCCTCTTCCTAAGACCCCTTGGGTGTGAACTACTTAGGACTCTCATATGATGTTCAAGAACTGCCTTGGTCTATGATTTCACAGTCCATATGTGCAGGAGACCAAAGCTAGCACAGCATGCAGGCCTAGATCAACATCCTGTACAACACTGCCAGCCATTCTCTTATCCCTTCTTCTTAATCACTTCGGTTCTTTGTGCCCTACAATGATTTCCGCTTCTATTCTCCAGCTTCTTTTTCTTTCCTTGGTCCATAGCACACTACAAACTATTTGTTGTTGCAAGGATTAATTTCACAACTCCCACCTAATTTGACCTATGAAGTGGCAAAAGGGACAACTCATTGTTGATCCAGACAACTTATCATCACATGAACACAATAAAAAGGCAGAGTTGGTTATCAACAGGGAGATGCCCATTAGTATTTTTACAGGCAGAATGTTGGGAGGTTCCTTATCAAGCAGGGAGAGAGCTGGCATGTAGTCCAGGCACGCAGGGGGGAGGCAGACAGCTTTAAGCCTGCAAGGCCACACAATATGGGAAGTGGTCACTTGAAAGAGGAGTGGGAAGAACAACAGATGGTTAGTGCCTGTGTGTCTTTCTAGAGGACACCAGGTTCCTGCCATGGGAACAGCATGGACAGTAAAGGCAGTGACTAGACGTGAAGAGTGACATAGCAAGTCAGCCACAAACGGCCCGTGGGAGGCCAGAGGAAATGCACCATTAGTCAAAGTTGGAGGAAAAATAAAATGCGATGACAACTGGGCCATTCATGTGCTTCCCCTTCAAGGACTGACCAGGCCCTCTGCAACTCAAAAGATTTGGGTATCAGCTTCTTTTTCTCTTCAGCCAGGCTAACGTGCACCAGCACAGTCTGAGAAACTCCCCTGTCACTTACATTAATTCTTATCTTGTTGTTCTTGGCTCCACTTCACTGAAGTACAGTGAGAGAGAATGCTTCAATCAATAATGTAGGTCCAAGTGAACACCCCCCTTGGCTGTTCTTAGGCATCAACTCAATAGCTTAAAGCAACTGTTCACCCAGCTTGTGAACTTGGGAAATACTAGGGCTTCCAGAATGAGAGTAAAAGACAGTGAGGTGGCCTCACAAGCATGTTTAAGCCTCAATCATGGACCATCTCATCACTCCGGGGTAGCTTTCTGCACTTTGAGAATTTGATACTCAATACAAAAAATACAAGTCCTTAGAGGTCTCAGCAATCACAGCCATAGAGAAGGTGGCCTTGCATTTCACAAGAGATTTCATCAGATGGTCTACTTTGCCACTACCGTGGAAACCCTGATGTGGTGCTGTTGGAGCTCATGAATCTGATGCATTTTGTCGTTAAGGAAAGATGATGACCTTCAGAAAGTCCAACTGCAAACACTGCAAGTGATTAGTTTCTTATTCTTCACTGGGGACTACACCACAGACAAGGATTGGATTTATATAGAACTGCCTCCTCTGGAGTTATGGCAGTTCCAGACTTGGAAAGCAGAAGGGAGTTAAAGACCCCTCAGTTCAAGAAGGACCTCAGGGGACTACTTGAAAGAGTCCAGTGCAGAGTCCCAAAGATGATGGAGGGGAACATCTCCCTTGTGAGGAAAAGCTGAGAGAGCTGGGGCTTGGAGGAGGCTGAGGAGTGCCCTCATTCATGTTTATAAATCTGTGAAGAGCAGCATCCAGAGGACAGAGCCAGGCTTTGCTCAGTGATGTCTAATGATAGGACAAGTGACAGTGGGTGCAAGCTGGAACAGAGGAGGTTCCATGTGAACACAAAGTAAAACTTTTTCACCATGAGGGTGACAGAGCCCTGGAAGAGGCTGCGGAGTCTCCTCTGGAGACATTCAAAACCTGCCTGGATGCATTCCTGTGCGACCTGCCCTAGGTGATCCTGCCCTGGCAGGGGAACTGGATGATCTTTCAAGGTCCCTTCTAACCCCTAACATTCTGTGATTTATGCTGAAGCCAGGGAGAACCAGCCTGATTCCCACGTTTCTTTAAAGGGAAGAAGTATGAAAAAAACCCAACAGTCTCTCTGGTCTTCATATGATCTGAAGGCAAAGAATAGGTATATTCACAGTTCATCTTTCATTGATTATAAAGGGTCTCCTTAAACTACTGCATTAATGTATTATATCTTCTACCTTAAACTGCTGATATTTCTACCTGGAAAAGTTCTGCATCCCCTCCCCCTGCTTAGAGATGGAGATGCTGGTTCTGACAGGCTGTAACTTCCAATACCTCTACCTAACAATGCAAAGCACCTTGTTCGAACAAGACTGGTCTCCATTTCACATTACCCCCCCAGGGAATATCCACTTTTCTCTTCATACCATATCTTTCTTACTGATGCAATCAGATTCTGGAAACCTGCCTTATTAGTTTATATTCCAACCTCTTAGGGATGATGTTAATTTTCCATTGTAGGACCAGAAGATTTTAGATGTGCTAGATCTTGCCTGCAAGAAATAACAACAAAACAAAGGCATGCACAGTACCAGGCTTAGACATGGACTTCAGTGAACAGTGCTCTTTGCAAATAAAGCCTAGGGCTTACAAAAGGGATGCTCTCCTAACTCAAACAGTGCTTGAAATTAGGCATTTTACAATTACATGATAAATAAGCAAATATGAGTTTTCTTTCTTGTAACCACAGAATTATAGAATGATTTGGCTTGGAAGGGACCTCCAAAGGTCATCCAGTCCAACCACCCCACAGTCAGCAGGAACATCCTCCATGAGATCAGAGGCTCAGAGTCTTGTCCAGTCTGATCTTGAATAGCTCAAGGGATGAAACCTCAACTACCTCCCTGGGCAACCTGTTTCAGTTTCCCCCCACCCTCATGGTAAAGAACTTTTCCCAAACACCTAAATCTCCTCTTCTCTTCCACAAGATATTCTGCCTAATTTCTGCACCAGTTCACTATCCTAATTGTTTTTTTTTTTTTCCCTAGACCAGTGGTTTAGTAGTAAGACTTCATACCGCAAGGGCAAAGAGTTCCATTATATCTATTAAAGATTAGATCGTTTTCTTTTGTTTCCCACAGCAAACAGGATCCTGTTCACATCCCAAACGGAACATCAGTAGCTGGAATGGTGTTTTCTTAAGGTGCATGTAAGATTAATGACTGAAATAAGATGCAGTGTTGCCAAAGTCTTTGTAATACGCATGTTTTTCATGGCAAGATGATTGACAAGAATTGCAGTAAGGTGCTGAAGGGGATATTTCACCTGGCCCATCAAAACTCCATGTAGAGGATTAGAACTAAGAAGAGCTGACAGTATTGACTTTGAATGCCACAACGGAAACATAATTAGCTCTTTGACATGTAGTGGACAGAAATACTCCATTAAAAAAAAAAATCAGTTAAAATAATTACAGTGTTATCTGCTGCATGCTACCCTGGGAAAAAAAAAAGTCTGCTCTGCTGTGTCCTCTCTGCCCAGTAAAACTCAAGTTTGGCACTAGAATAAATGCATGCAAACCCAGCCTTTCTGCTGGAAGAACATCAGGAAAACTTTGTGCATAAAACTAAAAAACCTCTTTTAAAAAAGGAAGCCCAGAGATCTGAAAGAATGAAAAAGTCAATGAATTTTATACAAGTTTACTTATTGCAAAAGAAACTGTCTGCACTACGCTTATTAAAGGCATATTTCATAGCCTAATCATAGATGTCTATTGTACCTTTTATGTTTTGAATCATAATTGCAGTCTGTTCCCCAACTGTAATAACGAAAGATATTTTGGCATGTAGCTTACATTGATTCCCCTTTAACAAAGCACTTAAGACACATACTTGCATCCCACTGAAATTAATGGCTAACGTTAATTTTGAGTGCATTGGTTTCTCTGGGATTTAGACAGATGGCAATTTATATAGGCAGAAAATTGCCTACTATGTTGGATAGGCACAAGCCTCTGAAGAGAAGCCTTCAAACTGTACAATGTGCAACTGTTTTGGTTTGAAATACATCACGCTGTGGCATCTATGTTAAAGCAGAATAACTATGCTAGCCCAAAAGGTCCATGTGCTGTACTGAAATGTCTTTTCTAGTTCCCAGTCTGGAATAATCTAAACTGTAGAAACATTTTCCAGTTAGTATAAATGACATACAGTGCATGGGAATGGGAAAAGTAAGTATCATGATACACAGTGCAACAGGAAAGGTAAAATTTAATTGGACAGAATATTTTAGGCCAGATGACAAGCTATCATGATGTCAGAAATAATGCAGGACATTCAATTCCTAATTTATAGAGATTGTCTATATGCCTCTCCAATATTCTTCTTTGCTTCAAGATTAAAATATATTTGAAAAGGAGGAAAAAAGCCATGCGGAATTACGCTTATATGATTAGCCCTTTTTTAGCCACTGTTCCTTGCTGTACTAATTACACAGAAGCTGCAATGAAACCATCCAGGAAATTAAAACATTCAAAATGCAGAAGTAATCCATGACTGTCCTGGGCACTTCTACCAAAGAACTTCTTCCCAAGATCCAATCTGAATCCACTCTCCCTCTGCTTGAAACCATTCCCCTTTGGTCCTATCACTATATACCCTTATGAAAAAATAGAATAGAATATAACAGAATAGAATCAATCAGGTTGGAAGAGACCTCTGAGATCATCCAGTCCAACCTATCACCCAGCCCTATCCAGTCAACCAGACCATGGCACTAAGTGCCTCATCCAGTCTTTTCCTGAACACCCCCAGGGACGGTGACTCCACCACCTCCCTGGGCAGCCCATTCCAATGGCAAATCACTCCTTCTATGAAGAACTTCCTCCTAACATCCAGCCTTCCTGTAATATCCCTTTAGATATTGAAAGGCAGCTCTAAGGTCCTCCCCGGAGTCTTCTCTTCTCTAGGTTGAACAACCCCAGGTTCCTCAACCTACCCTCATAGCAGAGGTGGTTCAGCCTTTGGATCATCTTTGTGGCCCTCCTCTGGACTTGCTGGAACAGCTCTGTGTCTTATGATGGGGACATCAGAATTCACCTACTTCATTTTCTGAACACATAACCTCAACGAAGAAAAAACAGCATTAAGATAAAAAAAAAAGTCTTTTGTGAGCAGAAGTCACATGTACAAAATTAAACACAATCCAACATTTTCTAGAAAAAGATATTTATTAATTCATGAATTCACAACAGAATAAATATTGGGATCATACATATGATGGACCCAGGAATTCTCAGGCTTGTTTGCACCATGGTGTGGTTTGACAAACAAGCCCTCATCAGCTGGCATCCTGAGAAGAAGCCTGACTGCATGGAATTTTTTTGCATTTTCACATACAATCAGTAACTTGCAGAGCACATCAGTCACTTCAACTGATGTCAGTCAGGCTTTTAAAACCAATTCTTAAAGACCATCCCTGGTGAATCCTCAGGAAAAAAAAACACAGTCACAGTAGTTGTCATTCTGTCTTGCTGTTGATTCTGATTAGGACTAGGTGGGTATGAATGTATGGTTAGTTTTACTTCAAGGGGGGGCAGCAACATTTCCCATTAACTGAGGAACAGAACTAGGCTGCTTCTCAAGACACAGCATCAGTTTTCATGCAGTCCACTCAGCAATTCTAAAACCAAGACAGCTCTATTACTTCTGAGAAAGTCACAGTTTAACAGCTCATATCCTCTGAGGGCATGTTTCCTTGACATCTCTTTACTTCTCCCAAATCATCATTTTGAACTTTACGATGAATGAAATCAACTCATCTTTATCTCTAGGGGCAGACAAGTTAGTGTGCTGGATGCATTGTTAGGACAGAAAAGAGAAGCCTCTTCCACATGGCTAAACATCAACGTTTTCATTTATGGGTATAAAAGGAACTATCATAGGTAATCATTAGGAAAAAATCTTGCATGCATACACATTACAGTTTAATCAGAGGTGGAATGTTTCTTGCAGCAAAATCTCTGAGGTGCTCAGCACCTCGATGTTTTGAAGCATTAAGTAAAACCTTTTTAAACTCCTCCATTTTATAGTGATACTTTGAAAAATAGCTGGGAAACTCTAATAGAGCTCTTGGCCATATCATACTCATAAGACCTTTATTAAAGGAAACAGGAACCTCTGAATGTGCAGGTATGCACATATTTATATACAGATATAAACTTTTCATCATTTCTTCTAAAGGCAGTTACAATATTCAGGCAGTGTTTTAGCTCCACTTGCACTCACAGTATTTCTTTTCAACTACAAGCTTATGGCTGACTTCACAGATGAAAAATGGCATTAACAGATCTGACAGGGAATGCTGCTCACAGTTGAACTGTATCGTTGCTTCCTCTTTTATGGACCAGAAATACAGTCCAAAAATGGGGAAGTTTTGCAGAGAAAGCACTTCAGATTTCTTTTGTTCTTAACTCAGAACAAACAATTGAAAATGGAGTAATTTAGTATCAGGAAGAGCATGATAAATGCTATTACATCACATTTCAGAAGGAAGTTCTGATCACTTTTTGTCTAAGATTTTCTCTGGCAGATGATAAAAAAGATTTCACACTTGAAATAAAGCAACCTCTTGTGTTGCATGCTGCAGCAGTGAAATAGCAATCAAGTAAAAATAGCAAAGACATAGGTGATCGTCAGGCTATTTTTCTGAAGTGGGCAACAGGCAGAAGAGACAGCTATGAAAATATCAAGTTGCACACAAAAAAACACTGATGTAAATTAACTGCAAAAAGGATACACTTTGTTTCACCTCAAACTGATCTTTTTTTCCTACTCTGCTGTAAAAGGTGCAGCAAGCTATGTGACTGTGCACAGCAAAACACTGGCAACTGCATCTCGGATCGAAATTCAGTACTGTTTGTTTTATGTTTGCCTTTGTCAGGCTACCTGTTTAACAGCGTTCTGCAAAGAGGCTTCACGATCGGATTACCTTTTCTTTTCCGCCACAAATTAGCCAGCATCTCCCCCTTCTGGTTAGCAGGAAAAGAAGGAGAAGTTTGCAACACGTTAGTGTTTTCCTACTCTGGCCGATAATGGTAAAAAAAACCTCACAAAGTGGTTCTTTCTGTGTCAGTTCTGAGCAGGTCTAATTCTTTTCTAGATATTTGTTTAATACAGTTCCCTTCAGTAAAATATTTCATTAAAGCCAGATGTAAGGCCACTCAGACGTAGTATCCAGCTCATCACTGAGAAAGTCTTAAAAGCAAACCAACAAAATTTATCACTGTGTCAGGCAGATTTCCGCATTCTGTAAACCAGAAAATGCTTCATGAGTTGGATTATTAAGTGGGTTTGATTCTACTTGTCAGCATTGCTTAAGAGATGGTGCTCAAGCAGTAATTTATGAGATGTGTCAATTTAATTTGCACTGAACTGAATTAGACATTTCAAAATCAGCAAAGAAGTCACCATAAAACTCAACTCTTTCTTTAGCACCTCTGAGCTCATTCGTTCTCAGCCATCACCATAATGTTATGACCAGGCTGCCAACTGATTAATCCATTGGGATTCATCCAGCAGAAGCACAGCTTCAGTATATGTGGTTTTCTATTAAATTCCTGTGCATTATAAAAACCCAAAAAAACAAACAAAGATGACTGCTTACCCATTGTTAAACACTCTGGGAATATGTTTCCACTAGTGAGTACGGTGTCTCAGTGTTGAAGACTAGGATCAGCAATGCGATATCCAAGTAGTAAGGAGAAAATATCATCACCAAAATTCGAAGTGAAGCCCTGTCCCATTCCTAGCATCTGTATGAACATTAGGTAGGGTCAAGCCAACTGAGAAACTTGAGTGAAAACTGTTTAATTTGTAGATGACCTCAGTGACATCTAGCTGGCTTCAGTTATATTTATATATATAAAACTCCCATTATTCCCTAGTTCCCAGCAAAAGAATAGATATGGGCACTTTAAAGGGTTCTTACAGCAGGACTGCATTGGTTTTAGAACTGTGATGGTGTGAGGACAAGTTCATTGTCTGTGAAAAACTCTCTACAGGGAGAAGGAGGAAGATTCATGGAACTCAAGCCATTAAAGCTGTTTGAGCCCCAAGTGTCCCTTTCCTTTACAACTGTATTTTGTGCTTTTTTTTCCTTCTTTCCAGGGATGGTATTTAACCTCAGCAGCCTGTGACTGTAGCATCCAAACCAGAACGCTTTGTGATATGCAGCTTGGTGACTTCTTCAGCACACGTAGGGTGAATGCCAACTGTCTTCATTAGCTGAGGATATGTAGCACCACATCTACAAAAACCAAAAAAAGAGACCCACCAAGTCAAACTCTATTCACTTCAAGTAGCTATAATCTCATAAAAGAAATTCTGCTCTTGTTCATTTTATCAGGGAGAGGAGCTTCATTTATTTTTCAGACAATGCTGTCTATTATTTCTCAGGCACTTACACAACATTTAAATGCCCAGCTTCACAACACTGTTAGGGAGGAAAGAATTGTCATAACAGTTGAGACAGAGAATTAAGCAATTTGCCCTAAGTCCCAGCTGAGTCTATGGTAAAATCATATGACAAAACTGCAGCCTTCAGCTTTTCTTGTACATACATGTGTGTTTCACTAAGTCTGACTTCAGATGGAAAAACAGAAACATGCATATGGAGGAAGAAAATCTTAATTAGGACTGTTGGAAACAATCTGCTGAAAGAACACTAGAATATTCTTCCACAACCTTAGACAAAGTGTAGTGGTTACACTGAAATTATCAATGTTACAAGTAAGAGGAAAAAGCCTTTCATTTGAAAACAAACCAAAACACCACCAAAATCCCTTGTGCTAAAATCCCACTTGCTTAATCCTTTTACTTGTCATAACATTCTTATACTTGATTACTTTCCTTTGAGCTGCTGTTCCTGGCAGACAATGCTGTAAGAGTACTTGAAATGGCCTTAAAATTAAGAATTGTTTTAAGCTTTCTACTGAATAAATATTCTCTGCCTCTACAATACACAGGAAGAGAGCCATAGATGTTTTCTGGTGTCCCCACCTCTATCTAAAAAAACACTGACAATCAAAAAAATCATTGCTGAGCACAGATGTTACTGGAGTGCTAAGTGGGGAGGGAAGATGGAAAATCATCCCTTGGAGAGGCTGAAGTAAGACCTAATCTTTTACAAAAGAGAACAGCAACTCTTACAGGAGGTATCCTACATTAAAAGCTCTGAATCTGTAAAATGCAATACAAAAATCTGACCTGCTGAAAACCTCTTACTGTGGCTAACGTTTTCATTTCCCTCAGGCAAGGTAGAAAAGCACTCCAGGTCCATGTGCTTCCTTTTCTCTGGTTATTTTGGATAAAACTTCAAAACAATGACATCCTAAAAATGTAGTTCTAGAATCTATACCTCTGGCAATTAATGGACTACAAACATATGTTGAAAATGTGTACCAAGGGTACGCTGCAATCAGTGATTTCCAAGATATCCTTCACGTGATACTTGTGGTCCTGCCTTTTAATCCTTTCTGCTTCTTATTTATGCTTGTCACTCACAATCTTAAGACTGAGACTGCAGTAAAATAGTGATGATATTTAGGAAAATGAACTAGCACCACAAATGGGAGTTATTTCTTCCATGTCAGCCTACTTCCTTCAAAGAGGAGTTAAAAACCATATTTTAGTAATGTAAGTACAGGAATCAACATTTCTGAATATGTGAATTAGCCATAGGGAAATGCAAAAGAAGTAAGCAATAATTGTAGCACATCAAAGGTGCAGCAGAAATTCTCCACTTAACCCAGAATCATTTCTTACTCCTTCAAAGGTAGGACTTCTACATTAAATATTTGAGCAAACCCTTCAGTAAGATCAGATCAAAGGTTTGGTTTACTTACTTGAATAAGTTTGTTACTGCTATTATCAGATAGCTCCAGACAAAAAGTATCTCCTCTGTCCTATCATCCTACAGTTAATCATATTATGGTTAGCTTATAGCTCAGAAATCTAAAAAGAAATCACACAAGTCCTTGCTGGCCTCTTGAGGTGCAATAGATGTGCACATTTAAAGATGAGATTTGGAAAGGAAATGCTTGGCCTATGCAAAGAAAGGCTTTTATGAAAAGCACAAACATCCTTTTAAAGAAGTGCCTTGCAAAATGCCACAACGATTTCCTAAGCTGTGCACAGAATCTACACTCTGAGGAAACTAACATCAGTGAATTAGTGTACCAGTTTATTTTTTACCTTTAACTGTATCGAGGCAACAATACATTTTCCTCAGTTCTTCCTTAACTATATCCAGTGTTGCAGTAACCAAATCCAGTACATCTTAATGAAGAACTGCAGTATTTTTAGTGAAAAATGTGCAGTACTACATAAAAGTAACAAAAAGCATGAATTCTTTATAGTGCTGCCAAAACTAGGCAGCTATCTTTTATAATCTTACAATAACTTAAAAAGCAGGCTTTAGAAGCTAGAGACATTCTTTTGCACTTACTTGATTCCAAGAGCAAATCCTTGAATAACTTCGCCTGCGTTTGGTCCAATGAAATGAAGGCCAAGTATTCGTTGCTCTCTCTCTCGTAAGCACACCATCTGAAAACAATACATTACAGAGAGATCTTTGCTTAGAACATTTAAAGATAAGGCATGAAGTTGAATTAAATGAAACTAAATTGCCTCGAGATCCTAGTTCAGCTGTTTATTCCCAGTGTGCCAAGAATTTACACACTTGCTTCAGTCTTACTGACTTTAATGGGTCTTATGCTCATCCTTAAGCACTTCCTTCTATTGAAGCTTTATTGGTGCATTTCTTTCAGACTTCAGGGAGCCACTGACAAGAAGAATCTGTGGGGAATTGAATACTTGGGGTTTTGTCATTTGTCTGAAATCCTCATAATACCTTCTGTAGTCTAGTAACCAGATTACTTATTTTGACACTGAATGGCCATGGTAGCAATTCTCCAAGTTTGTGCAGCTACTCTCCTCAGCTATTAGCTGTATTTCCAAAGACAACCACTTCCAAGTATGGGATAATTTGTGCCTTTGTGATACGGGCAGTAAACACAGCAGCATGTTCGGTGAGATACATTTACCACATCAGTCACACAACCTAAAAAGGAGTCAAGCCCTGGAAGCAGCCAAAGATGAGGGCAAGCTAATAAGTATCTGAGAGAGCCTGAGTCACTGCACACTTAACTTTTATTAGAGAACTTAATGAAAACTTTTTAGTTCCTTCAAGGACACTGTCTTTATAATTATGAAAATAAATCCAATCTCTCCTTGTGTCCTCCCATTAAATCATCACTATTGTAAGATGTTCTGCTATTCAGTAAAGGTTTGCATTCTTTCATTAGGAGTCTCAGATGCAGCAGCAGCAATCCTCACATGGTACTTTAAATACTGAGACATCTGAAAGACAAAATCCCTCTTGCAACTGAATTTGAAACTCTCAAATTTAATGTTTATTAATGTATTTTGAGAGTTTAGGAAGGACTATATTCAATATCATCCAACAACTATCATACTATTCTTACTTCACCTTCAAATATCTACTTCCATTAACATAATTTAAAGGACAGCTGAAAAGAAGCAGCATTACCTTAGTTGCACTCATACTTGGGAAAGTTAAGGCAAGCTACTAAGGCACTTACACAAATGAGATGTGACAAAATATAGTTAGAAAACCTGGCTGCAACTGTTGAGAATGGATATTATTTACATAACACAACAGTAACAACATAATTTGTGATGAACCTACAGAAGTTACTACATTTACTTCCCTGATACTGAAGATAAGAAGGAATATTCTACCAACACTACACTCCACCTTATCTAACATAAGTAAGTGCATCAAAAATCCCTTTAAACACTGAAGGAACTGGATTGCTCCAGGAATTGACATATTGCAAGTCCAACACTTGGGTCTAAACAAGGAGTTTTTTGTTTTCATGAGTACTTTCTAGTTTTGTAAGACTTCTGCTTGATTTTTCTGAAGGCAGCATACTGTCCAAAAAGAGATGGCAGCTTAAATATTACACATAACTAGTTAAGAACTTTGCTAGCAGAAGCAGAGATTAATTTCTATAGAATTTGGCAAATTTCCTAGGACCTTAAGAGCAGTACAAAGACAGTATCAATCAGCAGAATGTCAGCTCTGAAAAATGCTAATATCTGTAAAGCAATTTCAAGATGCAATGGGATACAAAATTAATATTCAACATTTGGAGTTACACTACAGGAAGAACTCTGTCACTAAGAAAAGATCTCATTGATCTTTAGAATTCTTCTGCCCAACAGTCCTCCTTAAAACTGACTGCTTCATACCTTTTAAGTTAAAAGCAAGATAAAAGCTCACAACACTCACTTTCATATAGCACTGAGTCGCATCTCTTTCAGCCACTGTAAACTCTAAAGGTTTGTAATATGCGTGGTAGACCTGATAGGGAAAACATTAACAATTTATGTTACAGCAAGTGGTATCATGTCAAAAACTGCTCTGTTGGATTACAGTAACTACTATTACTACACATTTATAAGGGTTTTGCAGAAAAATGACTTATTTGTAACCTGTTCATAATTTAAAAAAGAAAATATGGAAAAGACAGCAAGAATTTGGCACAAACCTTTTGTAGAGAACCATTAAAAACAAAACTGAACAAAACCATTATGAATAAGCACTGTACTCAAAGCAGTGCAGCAAAAGAAAAATATTTTACTTCTTCAAGCTTCTCTCAAAAGTTTAATACCTTGTTTTGTGAAAATAACAAAATCCAGGAAACTTTCCATATCTACAATAATGCATATACTATATATGATGAATAGACCACAAGACAACCCCAGCTGTAGTTTTTTGCATTCTGAACAGTAAATGCTTCTTTTTTCATTAATGATTTTGCCTAAGACTCCAAGCTGAACTTGGGTTCCAAAATATACACACTATCAGCATTTCTTCATGGCACATATAATTACCTATCTTAATCAGATGAGAAAAACAGTCTTACAGTAAGTTATATAATTCTAGATAGTAATAGCAGTAGAATAAACTGTATTTCAGAATCATAAAAGGGCAATAAAATTAACTGACTGGACATGAGGTAGTGTGCTTGGCATTTCCACAGCTTACTGAGTCATATGCTGTCTGCTGAGAGGCTTTTTGAGGAGTGAATAAAGGTAGCACAACATATCTCTGCAAGGGTAACTTGTTTGAATTCTTTCTTATTGCATAGTGATTATGAATTCATTGCAGGTGCCTCAGGCTCATTCATCGTATCAGAGGACTGGATGTGAACATAAGATTTCTTCCTCAATATGCAATGCCCAGATATATTCTATCAAGGCATTTTAGCCTTTGTGCTAGTTTGAAGCTAGCTAGAATGTTTTGGTGAGAAGAACTAGATGATAGGCTGAGAAATGAAAACAATGGTGAGGTCTACTTCGCTCACAGTCTTGCTGAGATGTATACAAAAGAAAGGCAAAACAAAAGATAAGGTCACTTCTGCTCTGCACTTCGTGCTGGGCTGTCCTCTTCTCTTTGCCTGCTGGGGAGAAGCTGAGGCTGCTGGCTGGACTCCATCTTGCTTTCTCACCTCACCCTCCTTTTGCTTGGCTGCTTCACCTTGGTTTTTAATCCCTTTGGCCAAACCTCCATTCTTCCTTGGGATTGGGGTAAGGTTGAGAGGGGTAGGGGAAGGTGAGGGGTGGTTGAGAGCCCCTCCTGGGGACTCAGGTTTCTGGGAGGGGAGTTGTGTTTCTGTATTACCTTTTCCCTTGTATATTTCTGTATATATCTGTATATACTGTAACTATCTGCTTGTAAATTGTGCCAGCTGTAAATACAAGCTTCATTCAAATTTCCAGAGCCGACTGAGTCTAGTCTGGGTGATTTCTAAAAGTGGGGGGGGGTGGGGGACACCCAAACCATCACAGCCTTATAGATGTCAGTTCTGTAAGCTCACACTTAGCAGTTTGTGTGAATATTTCTGGGGACATCCCAAAAATTTAGACTGCAGAACCTGACCAGCAATTCTGAGAATTCAAAGGAACATAACTGTTAGTTAATGATGCTGCACAATAGAACTTCCTAGAGCAGCAGCTAGTTTAAAGCTGTTACACCCTATCAATAATGGAAACTGCTACCTAGTAGGCTTAGCACTGAGCTCCTGCAATACTTTTCAAGTCAGGACTGATTCTGAAGACATCAACTCCAATACTGCAAACAGTATTTTGGGGATCAAAACTTTTGCTTGACAGAACAGCAAAAAGTTCTGTCTTTTCATAGTCCGACTCTGACATCAGCTACCAAATTAGAAATGCTTTCATACCTCAATATTATCTGATCCATAAAGTTGCACAGCTGCTTCTTCTGACAGTCCAACACAACCATATTCCAAAGGGGTGAAAACCGTAGTAGGTACCTGCTTGCAAGGAAACAGAAAGTGTTACTGTTAAACCATATGAAGCAGCTGTAAAGCAGATACAGGGGAGATCTTTGCATGCCTAAGAAGTGTAACTATCTCACACATCTACTTTGGTCACTGTCAAAGCTGAATTCCAGATGACAAAATGCAATTCCTTTAAGAATCCTTAAAAGCAACAAAAAATAATAAAAAAACCCCACCCAAACCAAAACAATTAACCCCCCCAAACACCCTAAGATTTGAGGTTTCTTATTGAAAAAAGAAATAACAACTCACATTGTCATAGTCCATCAGTTCTGAAGACTTGCCAAAAAGACGCTGAGCCAGCAATTTTCCCGCAGCTATTGCTGTGGGTGTTAACTCAGGACGGCCCTAAGAAGAAAGCACAAAGCTTTGCTTCAACTAGGAGAAAAGTAGCATCCAAGGATTTCCCCTGGGACAACAGTCAGAGGAAAGCCAAATCTTTGGAATTCCAGCCGAGTAGCCAGGTCTCCAAGGAGACAAGGCAGTAATAATTTCTGTTCAAACATGCTTTTAAGTCTTTGAGTTTAGTATCTGTCTTAAAAGCAAGAAACAAATACCAGGAATGCATCAAAATCTTGTGTCTTATCATGTCACCTCTTGAAAAGCAGATGATATTCATATGCTAATCATTTACTTCCCCCTTTCTCTCCACAGTAAGTGACTGAGACATTCTTCAGGTGGTCTGTTTAAAGCAGGAAAAGCCTAGTAAAGCAATAGTGGGTTTATAACATCAGACCTTTTGAAAAAAGCTGTCCATCACATTTTTACACCACAGGCACAAAGGTACTGTTGTACCTGTGTTGTAGGCACTGTTACTGACTTCCTAAATGGGTCCTAACTGGAGAAGTGGAACACTATTTTGCCAGCACTGCAATCTACAGGTTGAGTTGGTCATTGTCTCAGACTCTGTAATAAAGAGTGCCCTTAGAAGTATTGCTTTTGCAAATGCTAACTTTCTGCAAGTGAGAAATGGAAAGATAGCAGGGTATGACCAGGACATGCTCCAGTTCAAGCCACGAGTCCTAGCTAGGTACTTTTTATATCTAAACAGGACTATGCAGAGTGCCAGAATCCAAATTTTAAGTGCTGGCATAATACCAATGCATCATCAGAACTCCAGTGCTAGTTTTAAGGAAGCTGGAAGTTTTTGCAAGTTAAAGTAAGGCATTTTCAAAGGAATTTTCTTGAAGTCTGAGGAAGAACAGTCCACGAAGTTAATAAGAGCTAAGAGACTTCATAAATCTAGTAAAAAAAACTTATTGAAGAGTTTGTCCAAGGCATATTATGAAGATGAGGAAAAAGGTCACAGATCTAGAAGGAATGAAGTCATAAACCCATTACTGAAGCACACAACACAGAATGCTTTATAAAATGCGTTAAGTTTTGATTCACACAGCTCCTTTCCAGATACACTTGTCAAAGTCCTTCAAAGCCATACTTGGGGGTAGTTGCACTACATTCTCAAAAGCAGTTTTCAGCAGAAAACACAATAAGGATTCCCTACCACGCACATTTAAGTTTTTTAAACTTATTTTTCATGATGCTGAAGTTTTTTAGCATTTACTGGAATTCATTCCTCTTTTCCCAGCTTACCTTTTCTCTGTGTTGCTAGAGAGGTTCTGTAGGTGGTATTATTTACNCAAATGGAGGGTGAGGTCAGAAAGCAAGATGGAGTTCAGCCAGCAGCCCCAGCTCCCCAGCAGGCAAAAAGCCAAGAGCAAAGCCCAGAGCCTAAGTGCCAAGCAAAGTGACCTTATCTAATGTTTTGCTTTTCCTTTCTACACACCTCAGCAAGACTGTGAGCAAAGTAGACATCATCATTGTTTTCATTTCACAGCCTATGATCTAGTCCTTCTCACCAAAACACTCTAGCTAGGCTCAAACTAGCACAACCATTTACTTCAGTAAATGTATCAATTAGCTGCATATTAATATTAGTGTATGCTTTTATCTGACTCCTTCAATTAAAACTTTCATTGCAAAAAAAAAAAGAAGGCAACTCCTCAAACATTAGGTCTAACTCAGTAACAGAAACTACACTTCTCCCTGTTAATGAAGACCAATCTTTTTCTCACAGCTCATGACAAATCACAAAACCACAAGTCTATCTCTTTTTACCCCTTAAGATCCTTCAAGTCATGGTTTTCCAAATCTAATATTTTGACTTTCAAGTCTGTAAATGTCATTTACCAGATGAAATTTGCCATTTGTTTTTTCTTACACACATTTGCCTGAAACGTGGCTGTCAATCATTTCCGTAGCAGGAAATACAGATGTTGTTTTGGCATTCCAGAAATGAATAGAAGATTGGAACGAGAGATAAAAATTGTGAAAGCACTGCCATGCATTCCATAAAACCCAACTAATTACTAAAACCTCTGTGCAGATAAAGCCCAATTTCTCATAAACAATGAGAGAAAGACCTTCCTTGGTAAATATTTGAAATGAACAGTCGCTTTTCAGTCATGTGTAGAAGCACTCCGCTGATTATTAGGGATAGGAATTGTTCCTAAGAATCCTCCAATGTATTAGATATTTCAAGGAGATGGCTCCTAAGAGAGTTTAAAAAGCTTTGAAGTAATGTGTATTTGTTCTAACACAACTCTTTTTTTGCTCTTATTTCTATTCAAAGCAACGTACTGTGCATTCCACCTTCGCTACACATCTTTGTTAGAAGGCCCTTTGAAATATGTCAGAAGTATAGCTGCATGACCACAAAATAAACCTCCTCCTGAGAGAACTTCTTTATAGTGTGTGCCATGATCTTCAGCATCATTATTAGAGGAAGAATTTTAACACAGAGAATTCACATCAGCACTATATAAAAATTTAAACTAAAATTCTTGCTTGATCTTCCTCGTCCTTAGTTCAGAAGATGAAAACACCTAAGTGTAATTTCACTTGTCAGTTGAGAATATTTAGCCAAAGCTTGAAATACCTCTCTCAAAGACAGACAAAGTGACTGACTGGAAGGGTTTCCCCACACACTTTTCTCCAAATGAACAGCTTAGAAAACACTAAAATTCCATTTGCCATAGAAGGGTGCAACAAGACACCCATGCACATAGTTTCCCATTTCTGCCAGCTGAGTAAGACTCCCAAATGAAAACAGTCACTCTGAGCGTATCAGGAAACTCTCCCTAGCCCTCTCTCACTCCCTTTCCAGACAGGACACTGAATTAAAACAACACCACCACAGTAGTTCTTATTATTTGGTTGCAGTTTAGTATCCATTCACTGTAGTGAGGTAAAGGGAAGAGGAGAAATTATTCAAGAAGGTAAGAGAAGCAGAATTTTAGGGTAGCAAAGCGACTCTGACAAAGATAGAGCAGAATGAAGGAAAATCCTGAGCAGGAACAAGTGAGGAAAAAAAATAAACTTATGAGGAATCACAGATGCTCATTCACAGCAAATAAATCCCCTTCCTCTGCTCTTCTGGTAGGTCTTGCCCAGAAAGTATCACACGCTAATATCTACAGCTTTGTATTTCTTAGCAGGATGCAGCTGATTCTTCTGTGTGTATCCTTTGAGCTGGGCATCAACACAGAACTTTCTTTCACTGCCACTTACCATGTCAATGGCATTGATCATCTAAATTCATTCTGCTTTAAAAGATAGATACAATTAATTGAAGTGTTCAAATCAAACAAACTTTATTGTTTAGCAAATGGAATTACAAGGCTCACCTTGTACTGGAGTTGGAAAAGATAATGGCACCAATTCATTCTCTCTTTAAACTCTGTGAGTGCATGAGTACTATACTGTGATTTAATTATATTGAGCCCATATGCAAATAAAAGCTTAAGGAAGTATTTCTACAGAGCACTGATTTAATCCTCAGCACTTCTCCACTTGCACATGGACACAGTATAAAACTGTAACTCTCTTTGACGCTTACATTTAGAAGTGCCTCTTGAGGAACTCAAGTAAAAAATCTACACTAATAAGGACAAAAACAGGAAAAGGAAACCCAAATTTTAACAATAAAATGAAAATGGCGAATACATGAAGACCTGATTTTTTAGATCCAGAGTAGGAAAGAGGAGAGCATCCTGCCTCTAACTTTGTATTTCTTACTTAACTAAATCCTCAAAGGGCAGAAAACAAAAAGCACCTAAAAGGAAATGACTTGCCCAAAATATCACTGCAGATTGGCAGCAAAAAGAGCAACAGAATCTATGGACTTGCCAGCTTTGCCTCTAACAACCTTCTTCTTCGATGAAATTAAAAGTTTGGAAAGCAGGAGGCCCAACCAAGGCAATTATCAGGCACAAGCTGGAGTAGGAGGTCACTGAGAGCAAAAAGAGGGCTTCAGGAAATATCCCAGAGCAAAAAGTGACAAATACAGAGTGAATCTGTACGTGAAGTGAGAAGAAAGGAGAGGAACTGTGCATAAAGAGTGACTAGACAGAGCAGAGAAGCTATGAGAGTAAGGGGAAAAAATATCTGAGAAGGAAAGAGTTTTAACACCCTTTAAAAGGAAATGGCAAGTCATTCATGTGAAGATGGAGATACACAGGAAGAAACATGTCTGCATAGAGGGGAAGAGGTCAGGAACGGTCAGTAGATTTATGAAACTTTAGTATCTCCGCCATTTGCAAGGCTATTCCCAAGGCATTATGCAACCTGTTAGATCCCTTCAAGAACTCGGAGCATCTGTAACATCTATAAATTTGAGAGGCCTTTAAAAGTTTTTAAACATGGTAGAATGAGAAATCTTTAAAAGGTCTCTCAATTTATCCTATCATTAGTGTTTGGCTATTGCTACAACATTTGTATTTACCAGACTTTTAAACTGGATGCCTTTGCTCTATCAAAGCCAATTTTGGTAGGAAGGCATGTGCTCAGTTACATTAAGTTCAACAGGTGAAAGAATTCTGTACCTTGCAATACTCAGCCTCTGTATTCTACACATTACCCAAAATTTTCAGGAACAGCAGATAGCTGACAAAAACATCCTTCTATAACTGCACAGCTGAGAATGCAGACAAACATTTTATCTAATGAAGTCAACATTTTGAGGATGCTCAACTTACAGTACATAGACTCTAAGTTCTTCTGTAAAGTGAAAATTGAGGGAAAGTATTTGAGTGCCCTTTGATCAAGATGAGACATTCTTATTACAGAAAACTGCAGATTGACAATAAGACTAGAATAAGGCCACAGAATTCTGGTTTGGCATCTACAATAAGTAGATTATTTTGCTTAAGTTATAACATGCCTTTTTTTACCAAAAATCCAAACACCCTCCTCAAACAACCAACCATAACCAAACCAAAAAGAAAAATCAATAACACAACAATGAACCACCCACCTCACGTTCACCTGGCATAATTATTCACATCTCATGAACAAGTCAATTGCATTCAGTATTTGCAGCAACTGCTTTTTCTTATTCCAGAGGAAGATACTTTCATCAGAAGCATTTAGCATCAGAGAGATGAAATGCTGTCTTGTGGCTAGTCTTAATAAGCCCTAACCCAGGAAAAACAGAATTACAAAACTTGATGTGGTCATTCCCAGTGTTTTCACCTGCAGAAGGTTAAGACCTGCTTTCACTCAGCACTCACAGGCAGTATGAAGTCATACAACTGAAGTGATAAAAACATTATTACAAAGATAATTGAAGTGATAAAAATATTATTAGTCTCTGACCAATGATGCATCCCCTGATAAACATCAGTAATAATCTCTAATGCTGAGATACTTCACAAGATTCATGTGAAGGAAATTACTGACCCAGGTGGCTGGCATAAACACCACAGCTCTGCAAAATGAAAGAGAGCAAAACACCGAGATATATGCTAAAGTGTGACGACATCTGGGGACTAGTTATTAGTCAGGAACAAAGTGGGCTTCCTGTTATTGTAAAACAGTTTATGTAGACTCAGTACCTCTGTTATGTCTCCAATTGCATAAATGTGAGGAACAGAAGTAGCTTCACTGGCATCAACAATGATCTTTCCAGTTTCACCATTAGTTTTCACTCCAACTGCATCCAAATTGAGACTTGTAGTGTCAGGAGCTCGGCCTTAAGAAAAAAAGAAAACAAACTCAATATTAAAGAAAGAACTTTTGGGAAACTTGAGCAGTGTTAATCTAAAAATCTAACAGTGTCCACTGTAGGCTTCCCAGAACTTTGTGCTATTTGATAGTCTAAGCAGAAACATGACAAACCTTATACTAAAAAAGCTCTGAGGGTGGAAGGTATGGATATAAATTTCTTTGTGAAATGAGATCCATTACTACTGCCTTTGATCAAACTCTTTTAGAGGAAGTTATGCTTTAAAAATGTGCAGAACAACATCCACTGGACAAAAAACAAACACACCCCACATGGTTTAATATTTATTGCACTTTCTAAGTTCAGTTTCCTAATGTGGTATGAATCTACATACTACAACTAATCAACCAGCCTGAAAATTTCCAGTAAATATTAACTGAATGGTGCTCAGTACTAAACAAACAGACTGCTGTGGATATTTGTGGATAAAAAAATATTCATAATTATTTTCAGTATTAAACATTCCCAAAGTCCTCTCTTCTTGTTATCTGATACACTAAAAGTTTTTTTTCAATCCACTCAGCTGGAATGAAAAAAATTACTTAGTTCTCAAATCCTTAATGCTGTTATTTATCTCAGACTCTGAATTTGAGCTGAGTCTGTAGAGTTTAGAACCGCTGTTTAAAACAGATTTAAAAAACAAATGAGGCAAAATCTACCCAGCCCAGATTTTATTACAGCTTCTTCTAATGACTTTAAACTACCTCAGCTTGTTAAAAATATTTTTGTAGTGTCTTCTGTATAGAGTTACCACTTAGACCACCAAAGTCTTGATAACACTATACTGTGCTTTCTGAAGAGTATCAAGCAAATTCCTGACCCAGAAATTGGAATCTTACGTTTGAAAAATTGGATAGGAGGTATTTGAAGGGTAATAAGCATAGTGAAATTAGCAGGTACTCCCCAGACTTGTAGGAACATAGAAACTACAACCCAAAGATATCCAAATTAAGGCAGATTCATAACACTGTATCCATTTTCAGAGGCCTTACATGAATGTGGCTATCTACATCTGTAGGTCTCCCTTGCGTGAGTCATGATTTTGTTTGATGTTAATACAGAGCTATAGCAAAGTGAAGCAAAAAGGGAAACGTGTTTTCATTACAAAAACAAGCTCTTTGATGTTAATGTAGGAAATTATTAAACAAAAGGAAAACCTGGCTTGTCAATACAGACCTAATTATATGTAAACATATGATTCACTGCTTTATACATCTGCCATATAGCCAGGCCCCCCAAACAATGTCACATCTGAATGCCTCTGTAAAGACTTCTGTGTATTAATTTCATCTGGTGAAACCAACACTTCCTCTGGGAGTACTGACTGAAGCTGTCGGCACTTGGCTATCTGTCTGTCTTCCCTTCTGTTGTCCCCATGGGATGTTGATCTGCTGTTCCTTCTCTGCCCCCTGCTCCCCAGTCCTGATGCTATCAGGCAACAAAAATAATAAACCTCCAGGACCTTATCTAGGCTCGGATGTGAAACAACTTCCTACCGTTGTATTTCTTTGTGTATTGAGAGTAAAGCCTGGATATTCTGCAAATGGACAACTAATGGGGTTTTCTAGTTTCCCCTTTTTCCTGCCAGGCAGAGCCAAGAGAAAGCTTAGCACGCAATGGCAGGCACTGAAAGAGGAAAAAAAGAAAAAAACTGTCAATAGAGTAATTTAAAGACCTGTGACAACAACAGCTGAGTTTATCAAACCTGCAGGATAACACTTAACCTTTCCATTCCAGTCTGTTTTAACATGTGCACTGCTCGGTATTAACAGCTAACTTACAGAAAATGTGTTGCTACTCACAGTAAAGTTTCTCTCCCAGCTTTTCTTGCCTAAATATTATTTCTGAAAGCAAATACAAAACTTTAAAAACTTGAAGTTTTATTGGCCTTCAGCCCCATGCTGGCTTACCTCCATAAGCCAGAATTACAGTCACTGATCTTGCCTCTTCTCAAATTCAGTAATGTAGATTAATGATTATCCAATGTGTCTTGGTAAGCTTTAATGTCAAAGTCAGGAAATTCTGACATTTCCCAACATTCTTTTACTTGTATTATAGAATCAGTTCTCACCATTTATGAGAAATATGGAATCAGAAGGACATTTCTTTCACACCTGTAACTCCTAAGCTTTTGCCATTTACAGCTTCAAGACATCTTATTTCTAAGACTCAGAGGCCAATAAAAAGCTCTATCAAATCCCACCAGGGACACAACACAGAGATGGTTCCCTCTGTTCCCCGCTTCCCCTAAAGCCAGCAGACATGCTTCTAGTTTGAAAATGTCTTCTGCCCTGGAACTGCCTCAGAACAAGGAGTGTATGACTGAATAAGACACAAGACTAGATTTAGTTGTTAGTCAGAGCATCAGGACATTGTGCCAGACATCAAGAAGAAAAGAAGTAATTGAAATCTGACCCTTAAAATGCTTGCTTGCCTCTTGCACTTTTAGTATCACATCATTAGCTCATCTTTAATACAGTAACAACATAGCTGCGAAAACCCCACAGATCTCTGCTTGAAGGGCCTGCACCAAATCACTTTTAACTTCCAGAGAAGGGCCAGGAGGATGCTCAGAGGGCTGCAGCACCTCTCCTATGAGGACAGACTGAAAGAGTTGGGGCTGTTCCATCTGGAGAAGAAGAGGCTCCCAGGTGACCTTATTGTGGCCTTCCAGTATCTGAAGGGGGCCTACGAAAAGAGCTGGGGAGGGACTGTTTAGGCTATCAGGGAGTGACAGGACTGAGGGGAATGGAGCAAAGCTGGAGGTGAGGAGATTCAGACTGGATGTGAGGAGGAAGTTCTTCACCATGAGAGTGGTGAGAGCCTGGAATGGGTTGCTCAAGGAGGTGGTTGAAGGCCAGGCTGGATGAGGCTGTGGGCAACTTGCTCTAGGGTAGGGTGTCCCTGGGCATGGCAGGGGGGTTGGAACCGGATGATCCTTGTGATCCCTTCCAATCCTGACTGATTCTATGATTCTAAATAGCTTTCTGATCTGTTTTTGTAAAAGCTGTTAGCTTTTACAAAAAGTATTTTACTTGGCTT
>WAAF01004309.1:125448-147508 GCA_013400475.1 Tricholaema leucomelas | reverse complement strand
TAATAATTGGTTCTTTACACAGTCATGGAAAGATTTTGCAGAGGAATAATACAGGATCTAGAACAAATAACTAGCAATGCTATAACATTAATTGAACTGGAAGAGAAGGTTCCTGTGGTTAATTACACCACTTGCCCACTAGATGGACTCAAGGAGCTCCTTTCTGCTTATGGCAGGAGGCAATGGTGAATTGCAAGAGGCTTTAAGTACTTACTCACAAAAATTACCTGCCAACTTGTGGTGCTAGCTACAGCTTCAGACAGCACCAAAATGCTTTCAGAGAAATCTGTCGGTGTCTTGTCAGCTGCTGAGGCTTCTGATTCTTCCCAGGCTTCATAGGGTGCTGAGGAAAGGAGGCAGATGATCTCTGACCTTATCCTGGCTCCCCTGGATGATCTACATACCTCCAGGACAAGTCTTGGCAGGAGACTTTCAGGTGTAGGCAGGATGCCTTGCGATGTGCGGTCTCAGCACAAGGTCACGCTGGCTATGCAGGCCGATCCCACGGAGGCCTTTAAAGCCTGTTCCTGGTAAACTCGAAGGAGGCAGTTTCCAGGCAGTTCAGCAGACCTGATTTATAGTTTAGCAAAGCACAATGCTGCAGAAGGCAATGGCAGAATCACTGACAGAAGTAGAGAACAGTGGCAGCAGCAGGCATGAATACAAGGGCAGAGCAGGTTGTGTTACCTGCTCATCTCTTTTTATCAATACAGCCCGAGACTAATGGGCCCTTGGACACAGAATGGCCAATCAGAATGGCAGCTATCCAAGCCTGACCATATTAGGTGAAACCATAGACTTACTTTACCCAAACTTGGGAAAAACATAGGCCTTGCAGAAGGCAGGCACAAGCTAAGCCTGGGTACCTTGTTTACCACAGGATGTAAACAAGTCTGGGCAGGCCAGAGTCCTTAGACTCAATGGCTCCAGGTTCTTTGTCCTCTTTCCCATGGTTACTTCTCCCCATAGTACAAGGAGGGAGAGCAGAAGAACATGTCTGGGCAAGCCAGAACATGTATAAGCCTATTTTGGTCTATTCAGGCCTACCACAACATGGACCCACTCCACTGGGTCCATGTCTCTCTTGTGTTGAGGGCCCCCAAGCTGGACACAGCATTCCAGGTGAGGTCTCACCAGAGCACAGTGGCAGAATCACCTCTCTTGACCTGCTGGCCACACTCCTTTAGATGCAGCCCAGGATGCCTTTGCTTCCTTCTGAGCTGCAAAGACACATTGTTGACTCATGTCCAGCTTCTCATCCACCATCCCCCCCCAAGTCCTTCTCTGCAGGGCCACCCTCAATTTCATCATCCCCCAGCCTGTATTGATAGTGAGGGTTGCCTCAAACTAGGTGCAGGACCTTTCACTTTGTCTTACTGAGCCTCATGAGCTTCTCCTCATCTGTTGACACCAGCTATCTATTCCCACCCACCAGAGGAGAAAAGCTTTCTTCACAGTCTCACAGTATCACCAAGGTTGGAAGAGACCTCACAGATCATCAAGTCCAACCCTTCACCACAGAGCTCAAGGCTAGACCATGGCACCAAGTGCCACGTCCAATCCTGCCTTGAACAGCTCCAGGGACAGCGACTCCACCACCTCCCTGGGCAGCCCATTCCAGTGTCCAATGAACCTTTCTTTGCTGGTTGATGTACTTGGAGAGGCCTTTCTTGTTATTTCTTGCATCCTTTGCCAGGTTCAGTTCCAGCTGTGCCTTTGTCTTGCTGACCTCATCTGTACACAGCCAAGCAGTGTTCCTGTACTTCTCCCAGGTTACCTGTCCCTGCTTCCACTGTCTGTGCAGTCCCTTCTTGCTCTTTACTTTGACTAGCAGGTCTCTATTCAGCCATGCCAGCCTCTCTCCTCCTCCACTCCTCAGCATTTGAAGTATAAAGGCAACTTCTTCTGCAGATGTATGGTAGGAAGAAAACAAACAAAAACCCCAACAAGCACCACACACCCACCCAAATCACCAGCAGACTAACAAAAAAAACCCTATCTGACATGAACTTACATAGCAGTGCTGGGAAAACATCTACACCATCTTTTGTTCTTAAAGGAAAAAAACACCTTAAGCTCTCTCACTCATCTGGCAGCTGTGCCACAACCAAAGCAGCCTTTGGAGGAAAGTGAAAAGAAACAGGTTTGCTGATGACTCAGTTTCCCATTAGAGAAGTTAGTGCTAATTTAGTTCCCATTTAGGAACAGGGTCAGTAGTACAGCAGGAAAAGTCTAATTAAACCTTTCAAGAATGCTTTGTAGAAACTCAAGTGAACAACTGAAGAAAGTCTTCCTGCAAAAGAATCTGAGCTTGGGAGAGCCAACAACTGAACTAACTATTGAACTGATGGGAAAGGTGAAACTAACACATTTGTAAGGCCTGAACATGAGCCAGCAGTGTGCCCAGGTGGCCAAGAGAGCCAATGGCATCCTGGCCTGCATCAGGAATGGTGTGGCCAGCAGGAGCAGGGAGGTCATTCTGCCCCTGTACTCTGCACTGGTTAGACCACACCTTGAGTACTGTGTCCAGTTCTGGGCCCCCCAGTTTAAGAGAGGCATTGAGATGCTTGAGCGTGTCCAGAGAAGGGCAACGAGGCTGGGGAGAGGCCTCGAGCACAGCCCTACGAGGAGAGGCTGAGGGAGCTGGGATTGGTTAGCCTGGAGAAGAGGAGGCTCAGGGGAGACCTCATTGCTGTCTACAACTGCCTGAGGGGTGGTTGTAGCCAGGAGGAGGTTGCTCTCTTCTCTCAGGCAGCCAGCACCAGAACAAGAGGACACAGCCTCAAGCTACACCAGGGGAAATTTAGGCTTGAGGTGAGGAGAAAGTTCTTCACTGAGAGAGTCATTGGCTACTGGAATGGGCTGCCCAGGGAGGTGGTGGAGTCGCCGTCCCTGGAGCTGTTCAAGACAAGGTTGGACGTGGCACTTGGTGCCATGGTCTAGCCTTGAGCTCTGTGGTAAAGGGTTGGACTTGATGATCTGTGAGGTCTCTTCCAACCTTGGTAATACTGTGATAAATGCTAACCATCACTGCACATCTCCCCCAGTGATCCAGAATTGTCCAATTGTCTACCAAGCAGATGGAGCTCTTGAAACACAGACTTCAGAATTAAGTCCCCTCCACCACCTCAAATCCTTTTGAAACACCTGGAGAATGCTTTGTCAGGGGAGCTGGACTCGATGACTTCCAGAGGTCTCTTTGGGAAGTTGGACTCAATGACATTCAGAGGTCTCTTACAGAGCTGGACTCAATGACCCTCAGAGGTCCCTTTGGGAAGTTGGCCTCGATGACCTGCAGAGGTACCTTCGAGTCCAACTTCCCAATTACCTTCAGAATTCCCTTTGGGAAGTTGGCCTCGATGACCTGCAGAGGTCCCTTCGAGTCCAACTTCCCAGTTACCTTCAGAATTCCCTTTGGGAAGTTGGAGTGAATGACCTGCAGAGGTCTCTTTGGGAAGTTGGGATGGAATGACCTGCAGAGGTCACTTTGGGAAGTTTGACTCAGTGACCTTTGGAGGTCTTTTTGGGAGCTGGACTCAATGACTTTCAGAGGTCCCTTTGAGAAGGTGGATGCGATGACCTTCAGAGGTCCCTTTGGGAACCTGGACTTGATCTTCAGAAATCCCTTCCAACCTCTTCCATTCTATAGTTCTATAAAGCCATATACTTAAATTCAGAACCAAGGAAATCTGTGCAAAGCATAAAGAGGAGGCAGCAGAATGAGTCAAAGTCCACAAGCTTTGCATAGGCCTAGCTAAAAGTAGCAGCCATTTCCTGAATCCCCACCCCTGGAGGTGTTTAAAAACCACAGAGATGCAGAGCTGAAGGCCATGGTTTAGCACCAGACTTGGTAGTGTTAGGTAATGGTTGGACTCAGTGATCTTAAAGGTCTTTTCCAACCAAAACGATCCCATGACTCTGTTAGGTAAGTCTAATACATAAACCAAACTGCTCCAGGACAGTCTCCATACTCTTGACTATACACAGCCATGCAACCCACCTATCCTACTTTCTTCATGTCATCCTTAGAACAGGATCAGGACTGGCAGCCCACACTGGAGACACTGCCAACGGTGCCTCTGAGCCAGGCAGAAAGAGCATATACCCTGTGCTGGGAAAGGAACTGCACTACTTGGGTGCGGTGGACAGTGGGATGAAAGGCACTGGCGCCAGTGGAGGGTGTAGCATCAAAAACCAGAGGGCTGCAGCACCTCTCCTCCTAGGAGAGACTGAGGGAGTTGAGGCTGTTCAGTCCGGAGAGGAGAAGGCTCCAAAGTGACCTTATTGTAGCCTTTCAGTATCTTAAGGGGGCCTACAAGAAAGCTGGGGAGGGACTTCTTTAGATGTCAGGTAGGGATAGGACTGGGGGAATGGAACAAAGCTAGAAATGGGTAGATTCAGACTGGATGTTAGGAAGAAGTTCCTCACCATGAGGGTGGTGAGACCATGGGACAGGTTACCCAAGGAGGTGGTGGAAGCCTCATCCCTGGAGGTGTTTAAGGCCAGGCTGGGTGAGGCTCTAGACAGCCTGATGGAATGTAAACTGCCCCTGCCTGTGTCGGGGGCGGGTTGGAACTAGATGGTCCTTGTGGTTCCTTCCAACCCTGACTGATTCTATGATGAACCCAGCCTGGCTCTCCTAGATGAGTGCCTGCTACTGAACAGAACCTGTGCTGCCAACATCAGAAGCGCAAATCGAGTGACTGGAACAAGCAGATGGATGTAACCTTTGCTTTGCAGCCACAAAATACCCTCACAGGCATTTGGATTCAGGAAGGTAGCGAATCGACTGCCTAACGCCGGTGTTGTTGCTTACCTTTACAGCAGAGATAAAGGTGCTTGAATGAACAGAACACAACCTTTACCAGCTAGGTAACATTTTCACTGAATAATTACAACTTCCAGACATTTTTGCAGCACCTACCCAATTCCAAATGCAATTACAACAAAAGAACATAGGCAGAAAGCTATTTAAATGCCTTACACCTCCCAGATCAAAGTTACCTTCCCCATACTAACGTGGAGTCAGCAAGACAGAGAATGAAGAAAAGCCATTAAACCTGTCCCAGGTTGAGAACTATAGGGTTAAAAATCCTCTAGGGACCAGAAAACTATTATTCAGTCCAATAATTCTCCTGTGTCTCTATAAACTCCCATGGAGGCCAGCTCGCTCTCCTTCCCTCCCACCCCTGCCCTGTGTCGAGCGGGAGCCACTTTATCAGGACAGACATAGAATCATAGAATCAGTCAGGGTTGGAAGGGACCACAAGGATCAGCCAGTTCCAAACCCCCCTGCCATGCCCAGGGACACCCTACCCTAGAGCAGTCTACACACAGCCTCAGCCAGCCTGGCCTTAAACACCTCCAGCAACGGGGCCTCAACCACCTCCCTGGGCAACCCATTCCAGCCTCTCACCACTCTCATGCTCAACAACTTCCTCCTCACCTCCAGCCTGACTCTCCCCACCTCCAGCTTTGCTCCATTCCCCCCAGTCCTGGCACTCCCTGACAGCCTAAAAAGTCCCTCCCCAGCTTTTTTGTAGCCCCCTTCAGATCCTGGAAGGCCACAAGAAGGTCACCTGGGAGCCTCCTCTTCTCCAGCCTGCACAGCCCCAACTCTTTCAGTCTGTGCTCACAGCAGAGCTGCTGCAGCCTTCTGAGCATCCCCGTGGCCCTTCTCTGGACACACTCCAGCATCTCCACATCCCTCTTGTAATGGGGGCTCCAGAACTGGATGCAGTACTCCAGGTGGGGTCTCAGCAGAGCACAGCAGAAGGGGAGAATCACCTCCCTGGCCCTGCTGGCCACACTTCTCCTGATGCAGCCCAGGCTCTGCTTGGCTTTCTGTGCTGCAAGTGCACACTGCTGGCTCATGTTGAGCTTCTCATCCAACAGCACCCCCAGGTCCCTCTCCTCTGGGCTGCTCTCCAGCCACGCACTGCCCAGCCTGTAGTTGTGCTTGGGATTGCCTCGACCCAGATGCAGGACCTTGTGCTTGGTCTCATGAGGTTGGCTTTCTTACTGCTCTTTTCCTCTCCAACTATCATTTCTTATCTCTGGCCACATTTTTTAGCCTGCATTTGTCTTTTCCCATTCCCAAGCACCCAAAACCTTAGTTTTTATCCTTTCCTTTTTTTCCCCACACACTTTGTGATAGTTTCTTTTCTTCTGCTTGAGCAAAGCCTGATTGACTCTAGTTCCTATGGCCCATACAACCATTTAGAGCTCCTGACACACTTTATCTTCCTCAAAGAACAGGCATTTCAAATGCCTGACTGGGGTGCTTTAAAGCCTGGATCCCTAATCCTTTTTACAAGTAATAAAGTCTACTTTTGATCTTAATTACCTGTGTGTCACTAACAGGAAAGGAAAAATGACTTATTTAAAGTTAAGCAACCCCCATGCAACAAAAAAAAAACATAGATATTCCTTTTTTAGTGCCCCCTGACTTCTCATTTACATGGAGCAAGTAAACTGCAAGAGAGATGTTAGTTGTAGTCCCTATTCAGAGCTAACAATGAGAATAGAAGCAGCACAATACTTCAGCTAGGAGGGGGGGAAAAAAAGGCAAGCACATTGTCATTTTACATTCACTGCTGCAGTGGAAGCCTTGAGGCACGCACAGAAGTTCAGGTTTCGTGCAGGAGTCAATATTAATCAATTGTTCTATTCTACCAAGCCAAAATGCCTTAAGAGCACACGAGCATGAAATGAAATAACTTTTCTTTCAGCTCTTAAACAATATGCTTCTGTGGATTCTTTTGTGAGAAACGTGGCAAAAAAAAAAAGGGAGGGGGGGAAAAAAAAAAAGGGATTACTTAATTGAGGATTTTCAAACCCTGCCACGCTTCTGGATACACAAAAAGCCTAAAAAAACTCTTTGCAGGAAGCCTGTATTCAATGCTCTCATCATTAGCAGAGGTACTTTTACAATGCATAATTCCTTCTTTGCTACAAGGGGAAAAAAAAAAGGAAGGTAAGTCAGCTAAAATGATCACAAGTCAGGAGAACACAGAACTGCAATCAGTGTATTGTCTAGACAAAATGTGTCTAAACCTCTTCTCTGTACTCCCCCCCCCAGCCTTATCAAACTGGGGCCAGTAAAAAAACTGAGCCTCCAGATGCAGCTAAAAACTCAGCACCTGCCAGAATCAGGACACTCTTGTTTTGGCTGGTGTGACTTGTAACATTCAAGCCAGCAAACACTGTTGTCACCTAGCATTGAACAAAGAAGTACAGTACAAAATCCAGAGGCCAAGAGCAATCCTCCTATTGAAAAGCTAAAGATGCTCATTGTGGTTTCCTACAGAAGTAAGAGTTACTAGAAAAATAGTAAGCACCTGTGTGCTCATTCAACAAAGAGTCATAGAATCAGCCAGGTTGGAAGATCATCCAGTCCAAACTGTCACCCAGCCCTGTCCAATCAACCAGACCATGGCACTAAGCGCCTCATCCAGGCTTTTCTTGAACACCTCCAGAGATGGCAACTCCACCACCTCCCTGGGCAGCCCATTCCAATGCCAATCACTCTCTCTGCCAACAACTTCCTCCTAACATCCAGCCTAGACCTCCCCTGCCACAACTTCAGGCTGTGTCCCCTTGTTCTGTTGCTGGTTGCCTGGCAGAAGAGACCAACCCCACCTGGCTACAGCCTCCCTTCAGGTAGCTGTAGACAGCAATGAGGTCTGCCCTGAGCCTCCTCTTCTCCAGGCTGCACACCCCCAGCTCCCTCAGCCTCTCCTCACAGGGCTGTGCTCCAGGCCCCTCACCAGCTTTGTTGCCCTTCTCTGGACACATTCCAGCACCTCAACATCTCTCCTGAATTGAGGAGCCCACAACTGGACACAGCACTCAAGGTGTGGCCTGGCCAGTGTTGAGTACAGAGAAGGAGCAACCTCCCTTGTCCTACTGGCCACACTGTTCCTGAGCCAGGCCAGGATGCCATTGGCTCTCTTGCCCACCTGGGCACACTGCTGGCTCATGTTCAGCTACTACCTACCAGTACCCCAGGTCCCTTTCTTCCTGGCTGCTCTCAGCCACTCTGTCCCCAGCCTGTAGCACTGCTTGGGGTTGTTGTGGCCAAAGCATAGAACCCTGTACTTGGCCTTGTTCAATCTCATCCCATTGGCCTCTGCCCACCCATCCAGCCTGTCATGGTCCCTCTGCAGGGCTCTCCTACCCTCCAACAGGTCCACACCTGGTCCTAGCTTGGTGTTGAAGGAGAGGCTAAGAAGCCTTCAGCCCGAGTATGAATCACTGAGGATAAAAGGACTGTGGTGGTTTGGCCCACATCCCCTTAAGAAAGCCATAGAGGTCCTGGAGGACCAGAGAGATCCAAGAGGTGGACCCTGGAAATGGCAATTTTGTTATTCAATCCCAAAATTCTGCTATCATTTTATAAGTGGGCAGCAAAGTCAAATATTTTTCTTTTCTCTCCCTTCTTTTGGCTCTCTGGAGGGAACCTTATGCAGTAAATTTTAGTTGGCAGGGGGGAAAAGTTCCTAACCCACCACAAAGATGCAACTTGTCCTTAAAAAAAAAATACATTCTCCTGTTGCCTGAGTCCTTGCTGCTTCCAGACCAGAATGCAAACAGCCCACTAAAATATTTGCCACCATAATATGCTTATCAAAGAATCATAAAATGGTTTAGGTTGGAAGGGATCATCCAGCTCCAACCCCCTGCCATAGGCAGGGACACCTCCCACTAGAACAGGTTGCTCAAGGCCTCATCTAACCTGGCTTTGAACATCTCCAGGAAGGGAGCAGCCACAGCCTCTCTGGGCAACCTGTGCCAGTGTCTCACCACCCTCACTGCAAAGAACTTCTTCCTAACATTCAGTTTGAATCTCCCCTTAATAAATGCTTAATAAATGCTAAATAAATGCTTTAGAAAGTGGAGGGGTGGGGGAGAGGGAGTGACATCAACTACTGAAGAATTAGAGTGCATAAAGGAGACAATTTAGAGACTTGAAATTGGTTTGTTGGGGGAAAAATAATCACTGGAAGATTTTATCTGTTACAGAAACCCAACCTCTACAGGAAAACCAGCACCATTAGTGCACAGCTAACTCGGACTTCAAAACAGAAAGATCACTCAGTGGTTTGGAATAGTCAGATTAACTATTTTCCAACATTGCAAATTGTACAGGATCAGTGAGTGGCTGGAGAGCAGCCCTGAGGAGAGGGACTTGGAGGTGCTGCTGGATGAGAAGCTCAACATGAGCCATCAGTGTGCACTTGTAGCCCAGAGGGCCAACTAGAGCCGAGGCTGCATCAGGAGAAGTGTGGCCAGTAGGGCCAGGGAGGTGATTCTCCCCCTCTACTCTGCTCTGCTGAGACTCCATCTGGAGTACTGCATCCAGTTCTGGAGCCCCCATTACAGGAAGGATGTGGATGTGCTGGAGTGTGTCCAGAGAAGGGCCATGAGGATGCTCAGAGGGCTGCAGCAGCTCTGCTGTGAGGACAGACTGAAAGAGTTGGGGCTGTTCAGTCTGGAGAAGAGAAGGGTCCCAGGTGACCTTCTTGTGGCCTTCCAATATCTGAAGGGAGGCTACAAAAAAGCTGAGGAGGGACTTCTTGGCTATCAGGGAATGACAGGACTGGGGGAATGAAGCAAAGCTGGAGGTGGGGAGAGTCAGCCTGGCCGTGAGGAGGAAGTTGTTGAGCATGAGAGTGGGGAGAGCCTGGAATGGGTTGCCCAGGAAGGTGGTTGAGGCTCCATCCCTGGAGGTGTTTCAGGCCAGGCTGGCTGAGGCTGTGTGCAGCCTGCTGTAGGGTAGGGTGTCCCTGGCCATGGCAGGGGGGTTGGAACTAGATGATCCTTGTGGTCCCTTCCAATCCTCACTGATTCTGTGAGACATTGTGCAACACAGAAGCAAACTTTCAGACAGCAGAGGGGCAGTAGCACTTTGAACACAATCTGAAAAACAAACAAACTTGCAAGGCCAAGGCACAAAAATAAATTCTTTTCAAAGATCACATCTTAATTGAGAAAGAAAAAAGAAAACAAAATAAATCCTAGAGTAACTTTGTTAGCTAAATCCTCACTCCTTCAAATTCACCTAAGAGAAACATTTTGTAATTGCATTTGTGATAAAGACAAAAAAAAAACCCCTACAAATAACAAATCCACTCCTCCACACTGGGTAAGTTTCCGGGTTTTTAATTCAGGTAATTCTATCATGTGAATGCATTAGCTTAACATTCTCCCCCCAGAATACTAAACCAAAAGGAAACTTAAGTACTGGACCCACATCACCTCAAGTTTTAAGAGGAAAGAGAAGCAGTAAAACTCTTCAAATTGTTCAAAACAAACTGTAATAGGTATTAAAATGTAACAGCTTGGGATCAGTTTTCATTTCCAGCCTGACAGGCTCAAGGAAGCAATATTTTCAGCCAACTGCAAGACATGTAAACTTACAAGGTGCTGCCCAAACCAGTCTGCCTGCCTTTTGGTGATGCATCACCATCCAGGTTGTTTGTAAAATTGGAACTGAGTCCTCAGACTGTGTACCCAAAACCATTCAAGTTCTGGGTTCTTCAATGGACCATCCTGTGATTCTCATTAGTGTAGCTGGGAGACAAAGATCTGAATCTTGTCTTGGAAGACAGACAAAAAGTGTGTGCATAAGTGTGCTTCTGGCTCAGATAAGGAAATTAAAACTCACAGGAATTGTATCTTTGATGAAGAAAACGTTTTTAGAAGCTTCTGGAGCAGATGTCCTGTAAGAATATAAACTCAGGCCTCTTCTTGATAAGACAGGGGAACATTTTGGTGTTGGGTAACATTTACCAACCACTCAGTGGAATTTCTGCCCTGCAAATGCATGCTAATACTACTCATTCATCAGTGACTCCAGCATACAGATCCCTTAGGTCACAGTGGCTGCCTCCACTGACCTCCCCAGTAAGAACATTTTCTCAGTTTCACTTCTCTTCAGGTTTCTGGAATAATGAGTTTGTTAAAGTGTTTATTCAAATTCAAAATCCACATAAATATCCTAAGGAGGAGGAAAAAGGTTAGGCATTAGCAGATTCCAGTGCTCTGAAGAAGGCTAAGAGCAGAGATGAGATGAAGTTTACATGGAGGGGAGAAGCAAAAGGTAAATGACTTATAATGTGCTGAAATATGTCTTATTTACTTGGTACAGTACACTTCCAAATTACCTGTAAACTGCATTTCAAATCATCATGCTTAAGTACACTAACTAGGTCTAGGAGAAAAAGCAGCTAAGTCAGCCTTCTTTTGGAATAGCCATAATAAGCTAATGTGCTATGAAGAAGCCATCAGTGAACAGGGATGATGGATAGGTACTGAAGAGACCTCTTCACTCACAACTACTGCATGTGAAGTCCCATCTGTAACTAAACTCTGGAATGTTTTTCTACTTAAAAGGACCAGCACAGTCATAGAATGCAATGGGTTGGAATGGACCTCTAGAGGTCACCTAGTCCAGCCCCCCTGCAGCCAACAGAGACATCCCCAACTAGATCATGTTCCTGAGAGCCACACCGAGCCTGACCTTGAACGTCTCCTTCACCACCTCCCTGAGGAACCTGCTATAGCGTTCCACCCCTGTCAGAGTAAAGAGCTTCTTCCTAACGTCCAATTTAAATGTGCCCTGCTCTGCTTTAAAATCATTGCCCCTTGTCTTACTGCTACATGCCTTTGTAAATAGTCCTTCCTCAGCTCTCTTGTAGGCCCTCTTCAGGCCACTAGAAGGTCTCCCTGGAGCCTTCTTTTCTCCAGGCTGAACAACCCCAACTCTCTCTCTGAAGAGGTGCTCCAGCCCTCTGATCATTTTTGCAGCTATCCTCTGGTCTGCCTCCATCAGGTCCACATCCTCCTTGTGTTGAGGTTCCAAAGATCTTTGCTGCTGTCAAAAGGCATGCTCTTTTAAATCTTCACCCTTCCCTAGTAAGTGTAACTCTCTTCCCTAGAAGAGAGTAACGTCCTCAAAAACATTTTCAGTCAAATCTGGACATGTTGGTCTCCACAGATAGTTGCTGCAATGCTAATCATTTAATTTTAAACTGAATTCTGAAGACTTGTGTTTCTGATCCAACATTTCTTCTTCAGCAAGTCAGGCATTACTCAACAGCTGAGTCACTTGGAGGGTCTTAGTAATACCTCTCACCCATAAGCAATTCTCCTTTTACTGGAATATGTTAAAGTGCAATTAATTTCACTTCTCTTTCAGCCTGCATGATCAGGACTCATGGCTTTATTAACAAAGCCTAGGGTCTCCAAGAATCTGGTGCAACTTGGGTGGCCAGCTGCAGAAAGCCTTGAGGCTGATTATGTACAGTGCTAGAACTGCACATTTCAAAGTTAAAACCTCTAAGCACTTATCTTAGAATTGTCGAGGACCACTGAGAAAATGATTTTACTCTCCCAAACAAGTAAGGTCGATCCCTAAAAAAAACCACAACCAAAAAACCCACAAAGTAAGCAGTTTACAATGCAGAGAACAGATTACTATCTAAAGGTAAATAAATTAAAAATACAATGTATCCATTTGTTTAATTATAAATAGTTCTAATACATCTTTCACCACTGAAACTTCCAACTGGATCTCTTTTACCTTCCAGCAAAGACCATATCTGACCATACAGCCTATTCAAAGTATAAAAAGCCAAAAATCCCAGGTAACTTTTTAATAAGCACTAACATAAATATCTCCCAGGTTACATCTGAAGATACTTACATATAAGAGAATGGGTGTCAAAATAGGGGAGGAAAGGGAACAAAATTTAAACATAGGCAAGTAACTGAAATTTCTACAGAGTAGTTTCTTCCCAGAAATTGAACTGTGGCTAACCACACAGAGCTGACTCCACTGAAGAGGAAAAAAAAAAAAACCAAAACAACAAAAAACCCAACTAAATTTTTCTGAAGTGCAGTTGGTAATCACAAGGGTGGCAAAAAGCAGGTTTCCAGGTACTTGAGAAAAGGCCAGTGCCTGTTTGAAAGAATTTCACATAGAAAAGAAAAACTGTGAAACAATCACACAGCAGAAACATTACAATTAGTTTAAGGTTGGCAGGTTCCACTGGAACAAACTCTTCCTAGCTAATCTTAATATCTCCCAAGAACCTTTAATGATATCTTGAAAGAAACTAAAGAAGTGCAAACTGACTGCAAAGGGACACAAATGGAAAAAAAACAACAACCCAACCTAAGTGTGTTGTCTATTTTCAGGCAGCTCTAATTGCCTAACCAAGCCTTAAGTTCTGAACTGCAGTAAAATACACTCAGGCAGACTCTCCTGTGGGATTTCAGCCAAGTAGCTTTTTTAAACTCATTTTGCCATGGATCTTTTTGTCTGCGAGTCCTGTCCTCCTCCAGAACCAGAAGCAGTGCTAACAGTCCAGGAAGCCTACAGCAAAAGTAAGCGAGGTATGGTGCTGAGGTCACTGCAATTTCAGAAGCTTTTCAGCCCTTGGCATGACTTCTTTCCAACCTGAAGACTTCTTCTGCCACGTCTATAGTATCTCCAAATCCACATGGCGAACGTCAGGATTTCGTTGCTGAAATAAGATTTAAAGAAGCATTTTAGGAGGAAGTTCTTTACAGTGAGGGTGGTGAGACACTGGAACAGGTTGCCCAGGGAGGTTGTGGATGCTTCCTCCCTGGAGGTGTTTAAGGTCAGGCTGAATGAGGCCTTGGGCGAGCTGCTCTAGTGGGAGGTGTCCCTGCCTGTGGCAAGGGGTTGGAGCTGGATGATCCTTGAGGTCCCTTCCAACCTAAACCATTCTATGATTCTATGATTTTGATTGAAAATAGTTCAGATTTTTGCACAGGGATACAAATAATGGTTTTTAGGCTGGATGTTGGCAATTGGGTCACAAAGTCCCCTTTTCTGTTAGCAAAGGGACTGTTTTGAAACAAGGAACAGCTTCAAACAACATCAACTGGATGAGGCATTTAGTGCCATGGTCTAGTTGACTGGACAGGGCTGGGTGATAGGTTGGACTGGATGATCTTGGAGGTCTCTTCCAACATGCTTGATTCTATGACTGGGGGACAAAGATGGGGACCAACATCTTATCAGGGTCTGTTGTTACAGGACAAGGGGTAATGGTTTTAAAGAGGGGAGATTCAGACTGCTAAATATGGAGAAACACTGGTCCAGGTTGACCAGAGATGTGGTAGATGCCTTGCCCCTGGCAACATTTCAGGTCATGCCAGATGGGGCTCTGAGCAATCTGATGTAGTGGTAGATTTCCCTGCTCACTGCTGGTAAGTTTGACTAGATGATCTTTAAAGGTCCCTTCTAACCCTTCTATGAATATAGCTTATTCTAAAACTGAAAGACAAACTAGAAACCAATTAACTTTATTCACCATGAGATTTTAAACCAATATACTGAAAACCTTGGTGAGGCCACATCTGGAATATTGTGTCCAGTTCTGGGCTACGCAGGTCAAGAAAGACAGGGAACTGCACAGAACCAGAGGAGTGGAATATTTTCCTTATGAGGAAGGAACTGGGTCTCTAGCTTGGAAAAGAGGAGACTGAGGGGTGACCTCCTTCATGTTTATAAATATAGGAAAGGTGTCAGTAGGCTCCTTTTCTGGAGACATTCAAAACCTGAAGCGTGACCTGCTCTAGGTGATCATGCTGTGGCAAGGAGTTGGACTAGATGATCTTCTGAGGTCCATTCCAACCCCTAATGTTCTGTGATTCTGTGACTGCACTCTAAGGGCTTATTCTGAAGGCTAAGTCATTCATTCAAGTCAGGAAGGTTGGAAAAGATCTTGAAGGTCATCAAGTCCAACCAGAAGCCAGCTACCAGCAACGCTAAACTGGACCCTCAAGCAAAGCGCAACATCCACACGCTTCTTCAACTCCTCCAGGGATGGGGGCTCCACCACATCCCTGGGTAGTCATCTCTATCTACTGAATACTTTTCAGCATCACAGATAAATTAGTTCTTATGCTTTATAGTTATGATGCAGCTCTCTTGATGTCAGCAAGGCAGTTTTTATACAAACTGTCTAACATCTCACTTTAAGAAAGTTGTAAAAGATTCTTTCCTGAAATAATCTGTTCTGTGCCATTGAAGCTCTTTATAAAGATTCAAAATATTGCTTCTACTAAGAACTATGCATTTTCTGATACTGCAGAAATACATTTTCACCATTAGATGGGATTGCATAATCTGTGAGAGGTTTACTGAAAGTGTCACTGACTTCAAAGTCATCCAGCATGTGAATCAGACTAGCAGATTTAGTACAGCATATTCACCACGATGGCTGAAATCCCTGCCTATACCAAAACACAGTACTCATGCTTATAACCTCATTAACCATGAGCCTGCTCTTCAAAACTGCATCTGCTGGTGCAATTAAACTCAACAATAATATTTTGATTTTCAAACAGCACCACTAGACTAAAATTAGAGTATTTTATCAAATACATTAAGCAAGGACAGGCAGCCTCATGACCAGACTGTCTGTAGGGCAGTCAGTACATGCTTCTGTATTCATGTCAGAAAATTCAAGATTAACAGCCACAAGAAAGTCATAAAATTAATAAGGGAAACATCCCTTTGTTGCATTCACCAAAGGGTATTTCTATCACAGAATGAAAAGCAGACCTTATAACAAGCTTGTAAAAGTAGTAAACCTTGTACTGCTTCAACAAGAGTAAAAATTGTTTGAGTGAAGCTTTCATCACACACTGATATATTTGATACAGTGCTAAGCAGCAAATACAAACCCAGAACTGACATTTTGCTTCTTTACAAGCAAAACTGAATTCAACAGCCTGCAAATAACCTGACAATCTGAGACCACAGTAACAAAGACATAATCGGGTCTCACCTGACAAAAATATTGTTCTACAGTGGTAAAAACAGGACAAAATACCTATCAAATGGATCAGTAGCAAAGTAAGGTTTGCTGCTGGTCAGAATTTAGTTAATGATGCTACAGCAGGAAAATGTGCATGAGGATTATGAACCTCTTCCCCTCTGTAGTATCTACAAACAAAACCCCACCAAGCAGATGCAGTGATTGTGTTTAAAATCTGTTACAGAATAAGCATTCCCTAATGAGCAGCTACATTTACCTTTAGGTCCTTCTCAAGTCTGTCTACTTCAGCTCCTAATGTGTCAATGATATTCTCACCATGCTTAAGCATGAAAGCTTCTAATTCTTCAAGGGTTTTCACTTGCTGAATTTCCTAGGAAGAAAATCAAATTTAAGAGGTTGAGATGAGGGAAAGAAAGGAAATTAGCAACACTACAGAGGGTCCTGACTTCAAGTTGGTGAAAGGAAGCCAAAGAAAACAAACTGTTTTACTTCAAAACCTCACCTGTTCTTCAGTCTCCAAGACACAGAGGAGTAGCACCTGCTGCATGAAGACAGCTGGCTTACCATTACATCTGCTTTTGCTATAAAAAACTTCTTCTGCCATGCATTTCCTCCTTTGTTTTCCAAATAAGTTGAGAGAATTTCATTCATCTTCTAGAAGTTTCTGGAGTATCCTATGCTCACAGTACAGCAGAGCAGGGTACTCCTGTGTATTCTTTCCTTATTTTCATACATTCTTGCTATTCTATTACACTGCTTAGTCTGGGCATTACATTACCACCTCCTCTGACAATCCACAAGGAGTACTATGAATGCTGCTGTAAATATGGCTCCTCCATGATACCAAAAAATTCAAGGATAGGAACTCAGACTAGTTGATCCATGGCATACAAGACTAAAGTAATGAAGTTAAGGGAAACACAAGGCTATGCTCCTCCGTCCCAAACCCCACAGACATCAGAAGCACCAAAGCAGTTATTACAGCACTGCCATGAGCTTTGCTTAGAGGTCTCACACCAAGCTGCCCAGAAGCCATTTGCCTTGTGGTGGTATTTCAGCTATAGTTTAGGTGGTAAAGCTGTGCTAAGTTTAAGACAAACAAGTTACTGCTAACAGAGGAATTATTAAATAGCCAATTCTTCTTGTGTATACAAGAACTACAACACAACATCAAGTTCTTCTCCCTCACCATTACTCTAAAGCTGAAGAGGGATAATGTAATTGAATCAGCTTAAAAGATTGTCCCAACCACAATCAGCCATGATTATGATCAAAGTCTAGCAAAAAAAAGAAACAAGATCATCAGAATCACAGAATTTCAACAAGTACTTCTCAACTTTAGAAAGAGCAATGTTGATAACGATGCTAGCTGAAAAACTACAGAGCAAAAGGCAAGCACCACACCTGGCCTTGACTTCAGGTGGCAAAGTCCTGCTGAAAGTAACTATTGCTTAACAAGGGTGTTGTAGCTGACAGGAGGTTACTGTCTGAAACTACAAGGACCTGTTGCCAGCATAATAAAAATGAGGAAGAACATTTCCAGCAACACTAGCAGGAAGAACCAGTGAAGGCTGTATGCAAACTGCACAAGGGAATAATGAGTAAAAAACAAAATCTAACTCAGCCCTTGAAAATAAAAACATCGAACTAAAGAGCTGCAGCAGCAAAGCAACAGAGACTTGGCAATACAGAACTAAGCAAAGCTGCAGTGTCTCAGTTGGAAAGAGCTCATAGCACTCTTCTCAAATAGGTATTACAAGGACATTCCATATATGAATATCTAGATCACTTATTGTACCACATAGAAATACATATAAATATACATATATATCACATACACACATTCTTATTTTGACACTTAAAGGCACTTTTTAAAACCTGGCTCACTAATTAATGGTTTTAAAGATTCCAGTAATTGAAACATAAACCCAGGTAACTTCCAAGTGGAGTTTAACAAAGCACAGACATCTAACATCTACTTTTCACTGAAAAGGTATCAAAGAAAGCAATCTTGTAGGTACACAAGCAAAGGTATATTGGTGAGTTATTGGTGAAAATGGGTAAGCAAGAAAAACATTTTGCCCACTTAGTAGAACTCTCTCTGTAATTCAGGGAGATTATTCTTTACTTCATAATTCACTGCTTTGGCACACAGAATGCAACAGAAAACAGTTTTGCATTTATCTACTGAAGTGAAAGGATTAAGAAAAGCTACTCTAAATGACACTAAAATCAGAGACAGACACTTGTTTAAGGGTGGGTAATAGTTAAACACTGTCAAAATGCTAAGTCATGTGAAGCAGCAATCCATATTCAAGCCTAGTCCAACTGACAGGATCAGTAAACTCTGACACTACCTCTGCAACACCCAAGGCTTTGCCAAAACAGACACCTATCTTCAGGTGACAGGCTTATAGATTTAACTGGAGATATTGTACTTCAAGGTTATTGGAAGAATTATGTTCTCATCAAAACTACTTTGGATAAATCTGGAAAAAAAAAACAATTAAAAAATCTCCTACCCCAGATTCTAGGGCCTGGGGGAATGGAGTGAAGCTGGAGATGGGTAGGTTCAGACTGGATGTGTGGAGGAAGTTCTTTACCATGAGAGTGGTGAGAGCCTGGAATGGGATGCCCAGGGAGGTGGTTGAGGCCTCATCCTTGGAGGTGTTTAAGGTCAGGCTGGATGAGGCTCTTGGCAGCCTGATGTAGGGTAGGGTATCCCTGCCCATGGCAGGAGGGTTGGAACTGGATGATCTTTGTGGTCTCTTCCAACCCTAACTGATTCTATGATTCTAAGCACAGAACTGTCTCTATTACAGCAGCACACAATATGATCAATGTCCAAGGAGGCTGTGGGTGTAAGGTGTTCATGGCCAGGCCCTGAGCAACCTGATCTAGTGAAAAGTGTCCCTGCCCATGGCAGGGGGATTGGAACTAGATGATCCTTAACATCCCTTCCAACCCAAACCATTCTATGACCCCACACACATGCTAATACAAAATAAAACCATCTGCAATCCTACACATTGAAGAGGTGGAATACATCTTGCCTGCTTGAAAATCTTGGATTTAGACATACTTGAAATTGGAAAGGTGAAATACCAGAAGTTATAAAATGATTGTTTTCAAACATACTTGTAGCAGCTGTTCAATGTCTTGTTTTTCCAGGTAAGAACGAGTAACAACCCGTCCATCAAAGTCTACTTCTGCCTTGAATCTCACTTTGCTCATTCCCATGTCTGTGGCTTTAACATCATGAATTGCTCTGAAACACACAATTTTTAAAGACAATGTAGAACAGTACAAAACAAGCAACTAGCTACGTTTGACTTCTGATGTTACCCATCCTGCCACTGCTTTGGATTAACGCATCCTCGGTTTGCCACCATGCACATCCATTAAATACTGATTCATACTGAACTGGTTAGAGCAGCTCCACAATTATCTGCTACACCTACACATCTATAAATGGCTCCCTGTCATATATGTGGCACTACTTCAACTTTCCTTACCCTCAAGTCTGAGGTAAGGAATAATAACGGATTGTCAAGCAGCGCAAGCACACATTGCAATGCCAGAAGTGTCCTTTCCCAGGTAACTGTGGTTTGGAAAGGCATGACCTCTTGGAAAGTTTGCTATTCAGTTACATTTGACAGAGGAACAAGTTAAGGATATTGTGTTTGAAACTCATTTTTTTTTAATCATATTCAACTATTGATCATGACTACTCCAAATACGAAGATGATCAGAGGGCTGGAGCACCTCTGCTATGAGGACAGGCTGAGAGAGTTGGGGCTCTTCAGCCTGGAGAGGAGAAGGCTTCGAGGAGACCTTATAGTGGCCTTCCAGTATTTGAAGGGAGCCTACAGGAAAGCTGGGGAGGGACTATTTACACGGTCTAGTAATGTTAGGACGAGGGGGAATGGGTTTAAGCTGGAAGAGGGGAAATTTAGACTGGATGTTAGGAGGAAGTTCTTTACAGTGAGGGTGGTAAGGCACTGGAATGGGTTGCCCAGGGAGGTTGTGGATGCTTCCTCCCTGGAGGTGTTTAAGGTCAAGGATGAGGCCTTGAGCACCCTGCTCTAGTGGGAGGTGTCCCTGCCTATGGCAGGGGGTTGGAGCTGGATGATCCTTGAGGTCCCTTCCAACCTAAACCATTCTATGATTCTATGATTCTATAAATACAGCAAACAGCTGTTAGGAAATGCTGGAAATGTATTTATTTAAAGGTTCATAACAGACACTGGAACATGAATATTGCAATATCTTTATAATTTGGGCCTTTGAAGACTTCTGCCCTCCTATAGCCTAGTTTTGTTCCAGTTTGTTAGACAAACTCTAGTGTGAATGGAGGTAATGAACAAGAAGCCCTCTTTTTTTTCAGAGATAAGAAGATATGAAGCAAACTCAGCACTCAGGCATACTGGATGTGAAATAAAATCACAACATATAAAAATACATTTTAAATAACATAATCAAACACACAAAACCAAACCTCACAGAAAACCCAAACCCCACACAAACCCCTAAAATTAAACCATACAATAAAATACTCTAAGGTGTTTCCTAATTTGATTGGTACAAANCCTCTTGTTCTGGCGCTGGCCACCTGAGAGAAGAGAGCAACCTCCCCCTGGCCACAACCACCCCTCAGGTAGTTGTAGACAGCAATAAGGTCACCCCTGAGCCTCCTCTTTTCCAGGCTAAACAACCCCAGCTCCCTCAGCCTTTCCTTGTAGGGCTGTGCTCAAGGCCTCTCACCAGCCTCGTTGCCCTTCTCTGGACACGCTCAAGGATTTCAATGTCCCTTCTAAACTGGGGGGCCCAGAACTGAACACAGTACTCGGTGTTCAAGAAAAGCCTGGATGAGGCACTTAGTGCCATGGTCTAGCTGACTGGATAGGGCTGGGTGCTAGGTTGGACTGAATGATCTTGGAGGTCTCTTCCAACCTGGTTGATTCTATTCTATTTTATCTTCAAAGCCAAGCAGAACTCCTAACTGTCAATGCAGAGTAAGTTTTCACATTTTCTGTCAAGGCCAGGAAAAAAAAGTAGTGACTGAAATATGGGACATGAACAGGAAGAAGTAGTCCTGAATTATTTCTACTAACGCTTCCAAAGTGTGCTAGTTTGAGCCTACCTGGGGTATTTTAGTGAGAGGAATTGAATTATAGACTAGGAAAAGGAAACAATGCTGATGTCTACTTCACTCATAGGCTTGCTGAGATGTATAAAAACAAGAACACAAACATAGATTACACAGTTGCCCTCTGGTTTTTGGCTGCCTCCCTTCTCTCTCTAACCTGCTAATCCTTCTGCTTCCTAACCCCCCTGGCCGATTCTCCAAACTCACCTCGAATGTAAGGCAAAGTCTGGGATAAGGTAGAGGGGTGGAAAGGAGGTGGAAGGGTGGTTGGGAGCCCCTCCTGGGGACTCTGGTTTCTGGGAGGGCTGCTGTGTTTCTGTGTTACTTTTTAACTTGCCTATTTCTGTCTATAGCTGTATCTATTGTGAATACCTGCTTGTGTCTTGTGCTAAGATGTAAATATAAAGCTTCATTCTAATTTCCAGATCAGCTGAGTCTAGCCTGGTTTATTTTCTTAAGGGGGGGGGGGGGGGGNCCCAAACCATCACAACTATCTGAAGTCAGCTATGAAGTATTTGGGTTTATTAATAGAAAAATGTGATTTTAATACAAATCTTACTCTTCAATGAAGCTCACTTGATGGACACTCCTAAACTTCTTCCCCCCTGTTCATTCTACTAAGTTGTGCAATTCCAGACCATCTTTAAATTTACTATTGTCTTAAGAAAATTTACTCTTGCCAGATAGAAATATTTGTTTTTAATCTAGATGCTTATACACCAGAACTAACTTCATCAAGTGGTGCAGGAAGAAAGTGGAGGGCATGTATTTTAGAAGTGAAGAATAGCTGACATAGAACAGGATGTAGAAATCTAAGATGAACAGTTACAGGAAATGTTCATGGAATACCTTTTGTAATATTTAGGATAGAGGAGGGGTAAGCATATTAAAATAGAACTAGAACCTGAACTAAATATAGAGGCACCAAAAATACATCTTAGTAAACAAGAGATTTTAAAGAAAGTATCAGCTTACTGGTACCAATAAGGAATTTCCAACCCAAACCAAATTTTAACAGCTATGTAAGAATAGAATAGAATCAATCAGGTTGGAAGAGACCTCCAAGATCATCCAGGCCAACCTAGCACCC
>WAAF01004309.1:45247-116592 GCA_013400475.1 Tricholaema leucomelas | reverse complement strand
CCCAGGGAGGTTGTGGATGCTTCCTCCCTGGAGGTGTTTAAAGCCAGGCTGGATGAGGCCTTGAGCAGCCTGCTCCAGTGGGAGGTGTCCCTGCCTATGGTGGGGGGTTGGAGCTGGATGATCCTTGAGGTCCCTTCCAACCTAAACCATTCTATGATCCTATGAAATGAAAACATGTATCAAGACCACCAAAACAACTCTCTCAATTTGGAAAAAATCCCTCTTCTTATTTTATCTATTGTAAAATCAGAAGCAATACATTTCAGGAATGACAAGAAATGAGAGATTAAAAGAATAAGGTGATGCATAAACAAGAACTAATCTTACCCTTACATATTATTACCAAAATCGTTATTTACTCAAAATGCTTACGGATGACTAGGGTCAGGTGTCCTTGCAGACTGACTGATGCCCAAAGCTAGCAAGGCCTATTCAGGACAAAAGGAAAAAACACTGGTTAATATACATATGTTACACACACATTCTGTATTAACTGAACTTTAAATATGCAACCTGCTGATCTAAGCATATGTTTCGTTACTGATATTTTATTAGACCTGGCATACAATCCTCAGAATCTGTCATCTAAATCTATCACTCTCCAAAAATGTATTAATTACATGCATATATATAATATATAGGGAGATAGATAGACAGACAGACAGACAGAGTGTGTATATAGTGATATGGGAAAAGGGATAGAGACCATAGAGTGTAGAAACCTAGTTAAATCATTAACTATGTGAGCACTAATATAAAGCATCATCAATCATAAACACAAAGGAGGTGAGCTAAGCTTGAGAAGGTCTTGAAACACTCTCATGGAGAAGAATATTGTATTCAAAGATGAGAACATTGGAGACTCCAGCCAAGAACGTGACCCACAACTGATGCCAAATGGACGAGAGGTAGAGAGAGGTCAGGGTGAGGAAGACGTCGACCTTCCTCCCAAAGACCCCAAAAGGCGACCACCAAGTAACAATAAGAATGCATGAAGAGGTGGGACATTGTGGAAACGAGTTCCAGGAACTGATTGTACTAACTCCATCTATTCCCAGAACTACCTGTACTAACCCTACCCCTGTACTGAATATGTGTGATTTTGTAGCATAAATATTTCACCTGAACAAGGTGAAGGTGTGCAAGGGCTTTGGAGGAGGACCTCTCCCTGTCACCCAGTGCTAATTAAATAGATCTTTCCTGATAACACTCTGCATGTTGTGAGGTCTCATTTTCCTTAAATCAATATATATATATATATTTTGATTCCTTTTGCAGATACATTATACACAGGCTCTAGCAATGACACACTACATTTGAAGTGTTAATTTTACATTTCTTTCAGCAGTGAACTTCTGTGTTCTCCAAACCAAACAAGTAAAAATATTTTGAAGGAAGAGATAAAAACCTCTTGTGATCTAAATATGGAATATATTTAATTGAGCACGTATTTAATAACTATCTCTTCATCTCCAGTTTGATGAAAATTGTACATAACAGCAACATTGCTTTGCAAGTGTGATTTGCTTTTGCTCTGGGAAGCTAAAACAATACACACACACACAGAGAAAAGAGTACATCTTTCTCCTACTGAGTGCACACTGAGGGTATCAGTCTGGGCTGGCTTTCTTATCTGAATGACTGTAAACAGAAATTTACTAATCACAGAATGTTAGAGGTTGGAAGGGACCTTGAAAGATCATCCAAATTCAACCCCTCTGCCAGAGCAGCATCACCTAAGGCAGGTTTTGAAAGTCTCCAGAGAAGGAGATTCTACAACCCACCTTGGGCAGCCTGTTCCAGTGTTCTGTCACCCTCAGAGTGACAAAATTTTTCTTCATGATTACATGGGATTTCCTATGTCTCAACTTCCACCCATTGTCCCTTGTCCTGTCATTGGGTATCACCAAGCAGAGCCTGGCTCCATCCTCTTGGCACTCAGCCGTTACATATTCATCAACATGAATGAGGTCACCTCTCAGTCTCCTCTTCTCCAAGCTAAAGTGTCCCAGCTCTCTCAGCCTCTCCTCACAAGGAAGATGTTTTACTCCCTCCACCATTTTTGTGGCTCTGACCTAGGCTCTTTCAAGCAGTCCCCTCAGGTCCTTCTTGAACTCGGGGGAGCACAGAACTGGACATAATATTCCAGATGTGGCCTCACCAGGGCAGAGCAGAGGGGGAAGAGAACCTCTCTTGACCTACTAACCACAGCCTTTCTAAAAACACTCTTCCAGTTGAAACTGTTTGTTTAAAAAAACACTTTAAAGACTGTTTTGCCTCAAAATTATTTAAATGGTCACTACATTAAGTACTAGGGGGTTTCCCCCTTCTAGGAAGCCTGTGAACAACAGAAGAATACAAAAATAAACACAGGTATTGAACATGAAGAGCACTGTAAATACACAAACAACCGGAGTGTAAGGATTTTTTTTAGTAAGACTTGTGGCTAATCAACTTGGAATTTTTAGGCTTCTCTACAACACTGATGCATGACAAGGGGGAATGGGTTTAAGCTGGAGGAGGGGAGATTTAGACTGGATGTTAGGAGGAAGTTCTTTACAGTGAGGGTGGTAAGGCACTGGAACAGGTTGCCCAGGGAGGTTGTGGATGCGTCCTCCCTGGAGGCATTTAAGGCCAGGCTGGATGAGGCCTTGAGCAACCTGCTCTAGTGGGAGGTGTCCCTGCCTATGGCAGGGGGTTGGAGCTGGATGATCCTTGAGGTCCCTTCCAACCTAAACCATTCTATGATTCTATGAGCAAACTTTGTAAAGAAAATGTATTTCATAGAATCTTTAGAGTGGTCTGGGTTGGAAGAGACCTCCAAAAATCACCTAGTCTAACCCTCTTTGCAGTAAAAGCAGGAGCATCTTCAACTAGATCAGGTTGCCAGGTTGCCCAGAGCAATTCTGCCAGGTGTTCCAATCCTCTCCAACAAAAAACTGTTTTCATTTCACTGGTGTTTATTATTTAGAGTATAATCAAACTATGAAACATTGAGAGACTGAATTACTGCTTCCAAGGGTAACAGAACTATTGTAAGTATCTGGATTTATTCCTGAACAACTATTACAAAAGTTGATTTAAAAATCACTTTAAAATACTCACCTGGTTACATGTATCTGCTAAAGAATGTATGGCTTCTGAAAACATGCTTGCAGAACCTGTGTAAATCCAAGCAAGTAGCTTAAAGAAAAAATTCAACCCATTTCTGAAAAAAAAAAAAAAAAGAGAAGAAAGCTAAAGAACAACAGAATGTTTGATCTTTAGTATTTTCAGCAAAACCACAAGTGCTGTGTAGTCATGCATTGCCTGCCAGTAAGTGCTGAAACCAAACATCAGTTTAATCTTCAGCTGCCTGTACAGACAGCAGAGGCATACAGATGTTCTGCCTGGTTACTGTTAAAAAGTCCTTTCAGCTAAGCTTCACATCTAAAGATATACAATTTATTTGTCAAAACTTGTTAACTGCTAAGCAGTTTTGAAAGTCACACTTCCTGAAAACTAAAGAATCACAGAATTATTGAGGCTGGTGTATACCTCTGAGATCATCAAGTCCACCACATTGGCTAGACCATGTCCCTAAGTGTCACATCCAATCTCTCCTTAAATACCTCCATAGACAGTGACTCCACCACCTTCCTAGGTAGTCCATTCCAGTGTCTATTTGCCCTTCCATCAGGAAGTGCTTCCTCACATCCAGCCTAAACCTTCCCTGGTGCAGCTTCAGGCCATGCCCTCTCATCTTGTTACAAGTTGCCTGAGAGAAGAGCCCAATCCCCATCTTACTACAACTTACCTTGAGTTAGTTGTAGAATGTGGTAAGGTCCCCCTTGAGTCTCCTCCAGACTAACCAACCCCAGCTCCCTCAGCTTCTCTTCATCAGATTTTCCCTCCAGTCCCTTCCCTAGCCTCGTTGCTCTCCCCTGGACCTGCTCCAGCACCTTAATACCTCTCTTGCAGTGAGGGTCCCAGAGCTGCACACAGGGCTCGAGGTGAGGCTTCACTAGTGCCCAGTACAGGGGCAGAATTACATCCCCAGTCCTGCTGGCCAAGCTATTCCTGATACAAGCCAAGATACCACTGGCCTTCCATGCCACCTGGGCACACTGCTACCATCACATTAATTACCCAGAACAACTAACTGCCTATCAGTGGGAGAATAAAAACCCTTAACCACTTCCTTTTCTCTTTCTTAAGTCCTTTCTGCCTCCTTTACATCCACCTCCTAATACTGGAGTGCAAGCCTATGAGTGAAGTGGACATCAGCATTGTTTCCTTTGCACAGCCTATCATCTAATTCCTCTCACTAAAATATCCCAGCTAGGCTCAAACTAGCACAAGCAACCTTCCAGTACCTGAACAGGGCTGACAAGGTAGCTGGGAAGGGACTTTTTACAAGGGCTTGTAGTGACAGGACAAGATGAAATGGATTGAAGATTGATAAAGGCAGATTTAGACTGGGTATTGGGAAGAAATTCTTTACAGTGAGGGTGGTGAGACACTGGAATAGGTTGCCCAGGGAGATTGTGGATGCCCCCTCCTTGGAAGTGTTCAAGGCCAGGCTGAATGAGGCCTTGATTAACCTGGTCCAAGTGGGAGGTGTCCCCTCCCATGGAAGAGGGCTAGATGATCTTCAAAGCCCCTTCCAACCCAAACCATTCTATGAATCTTTGAAATCACTTTGATAATGCCAGCCTCTGAAGGGTATTTTGTATATCATGGACCTTCCCTCTGATAAAAAAAAACATTATCTTCCTGTGTTTCTTTAACAGAGCTTCAAAGTTTTTTCTCACACACAGAATTCTATTAATAGCAGAGCACACCAGCACAACTTGTCTATACCTTCACACATGGATCTGTAAAGTCAGTTTTTGAGTCAATCATGTTTCATCCTTACTGGGGAAGCCTGAGGTTTATGAAAAGCCTACCAAACTGGAGAAAGTAAGACAGATTGACCTTTATTGACCCAAAACCAGAAGTCACCAAATTGATGTCACAAAGGTAAGAGTGCTGACAGTGGCCTTGCCCTAAATCTCTGAAAAATCATCCGGTATTTTAAGGCCACAAGATCCTTTAACTTGTAAAAAAGCTCCACAAAAAGATCACTGAGCAATACAAGAGGCTCTTCAAACCTCTGCTGGCCTGACTGACAGGCATTCATCTATAAAAGCATCTGATCATTCAGAAGGGATTTATGAAGTGAAGAGTGTGGAATATTTATAGCAATGTTCTGTTTGCAGAACAGGAGGAGAAGTCTCTTTTCTCTCTAAGAACTTGAACATCCAGACCAGCAGTTCTTGTATGTTTTTGAGTTAGAAAGCTCTGAACAGTTACTAGCAGAATACCCTATAATGGAAGAAAAAGATTGAACAAGCTTTGTGCTTTCTCTGTCCAAGGAAAAAGCACATAGTTTTCTAAGAGAGCTCAGAGTCACTTCCTGCTCAAAATGTTGTTTTCTGCCAAAAACAGCATTTCCCTGTGTGCTAGTTTGAGCCCAGCTAGCATGTTTTGGTGAGAAGAACTAGATGATAGGCTGTAAAATGAAAACAATGGTGAGGTCTACTTCCCTCACAGTCTTGCTGAGATGTATACAAAAGAAAGGCAAAACAAAGATTAGGTCACTTGCTTCTTCTCTTCGCTGGGGAGCTTTGCCTGCTGGGGAGAAGCTGAAGCTGCTGGCTGGACTCCATCTTGCTTTCTAACCTCACCCTCCTTTGCTTGGCTGCTTCACCTTGCTTTTTAACCCTCTTGGCCGAACCTCCATTCTTCCTTAGGACTGGGGTAAGGTTGAGAGGGGTAGGGGAAGGTGAGGGGTGGTTGAGAGCCCCTCCTGGGGACTCAGGTTTCTGGGAGGGGAATTGTGTTTGTATTACCTTTTTTACCTTGTATATTTCTGTATATAGCTGTATATACTGTAAATATCTGCTTGTAAATTGTGCCAGCTGTAAATATAAGCTTCATTCAAATTTCCAGAGCCGACTGAGTCTAGTCTGGGTGATTTCTAAAAGTGTGGGGGGCGGGGGACACCCAAACCATCACACCCTGTTTCTAATTTGCTCACTTATGGTGTCTTAAAAAATAAATACCTTTTATAAAACCAAATCTATTCTACAAGTTCACAAGTTTTGTTGCAAGTGAATCTCATCATAATTTCCTGACAGAAACTTAACACACTGTGTAGTTCATGCCAGACATTTACCTAAACTCTGTCCCATCAGCAATGAATAAAGAAATCTATTAACTTCAGTTACAGAGACACAGATATCTTTAACCTGAATACACAGACTGTTCTCATTTCCAGGATAATAAAAACAAATTGTTTGATACTTGGAAAAACAAAACATCTTTTTTTTTAACCTCTAACTTACATGCAAATAGCTACCATTACCACCTTCCCTGGTCCCTTGAAAAACATAGCTGCTGCACTGGAGCGTGGCTACAGAAAGAAAGAAAAGATTATTAAAATAACCAAGTCTTGAGGAACCTCAATTACAAATTAATAAATACAAACTTTGCATTGCCCTGTATTGCAAAAGTGAAGTTTACTAATTTATTGCTGAATGCACTGCAGTTGAGTTTTAAAACATTTCTACATATGGATGGCTATAACAAGGATAAACAAATCCCCCACCAGAGGCCACTGCAGCCACAAGGACAAGAGCCAGCCGTGCAACAGAAAGATGAAGAAATCATTCTGCTATAGCACAGCTCCTGGTCTGCTTAAGAGAAAGGGCTACAACAAAGCACAGAGCAAAGTGTCAGAATTTGGGTTTTTTTCCTTAAGAGATCTATTTAAATTCAAGATATGTTTATAGGCTATAGATGCAATCACAAACACAGCCATAACCTTGTTAAGAAGGCAGATGACTAAAAAACCAGTCTCGCTGGTGGGTAACACTACCACAGCAGAAACCCATTTCAACTGGCATCGTAACTGCCCATTGCACTACAATCAAAGATAGATCTGGAATATTACAGTGCAAGTAAATCTAATAATATTGAGTTAGTTAAGCATATGCAACTGTTTTCACAACTTCTTATTTCAAAAAGTGTCATCTTGTGACGTTCTTCTAGCAAAAAAACTACAAACCATCTTTTACCTTAGTATTTCCAAAGAACTCCTTGTATTCCCACAACAGCCTTTGGTTTCTAAACAGCTCTGCAAAACACAATTATTGCCATGAATATAAACTAGTAATCAATACTTTCAGGAACTGAGGTCATAACTCTTTAATGCAGCAGTCAGCTTCTAGGCAGAGATTCACAGTCTGCCTTTGTGAAAAAAAACTCCTCTCCTGGTATGGGTAAGCAGTAACACATATTGTGATATACTCATGCAAAAATAACAATACAATCTGTTATGATCCTTTATATGGGTTGGCATATCTATCAACAAAGGATGATACAACAGAGGGAATACACTGCACCAAACCCAAGCATTCTACTGCTCCTCAACTACAAAGAAGGGGAAAGGATGTTTCAAAGCAATTCTTGTTTGTGTTCACTATTTTTCCATCTACTACTGATGTTCAGTAACTTCAAATAAAGTTTGTTATACCACTGTATCTAAAAGCTGTAGTGCTAGATTCTCCCTTATAAAGTCATACAAAATACACTGTACACAATAATTGGAACAGTTTAAAATAGCCAGTGGAGTGCAAGCAGGGTGTCTAACTAAGAGACGTTTGAGTATACAATGCTATTACTTACTATGCTACTGTGACTGAGGGTTTTTAATCTCAGCTTTTGGATTATGTCCATGAATTATTCTCCTGGTCATAAAAAAAAAAATTGAAGCTACTGACTGCATTTTCAGTACAAATACAGGTATTAAAAAAGTGTCTGCAGCTCAAGCCTTTTTATGAGGAAGGTGTGGAAACAGTGTGAACAGTGGAACTGTTTCAAAAAGCATATAAAAAGGCCTCTAATTTTAAGGTGCATAACTGGAATAAGCACCCTGAAGCTATAGTGCCTCTCCTACAATTTTAACTGACTAGACAAATCAAAATCCACTACAAACTACTGATTTGACTTCACCTGTTATTGGTGACGTCAAAAAGGATGACAACAATAATTTTAACCAAAAAGATGACTGGGGGAGTGTTTCCCCCTCCTTCTGAAGCTCAAAGGTACAGAGAATTCATTTCAGAGTTAAAATAAATTACTAACAGCAAGGTATCGAGACCTGGATTGGTTTAAAGTCTTTTCAAAATTCTCAATTAAAAAATCCAAGATCACTGAAGATGTTAATTAAAATCTCATAACTGAAAGCTCATCAGAAAACAAAGTATGACTACAGATCTCAGCTGAATGTAAACTGTTGATGTATCACAGAGATTATACATGTTAAGGTAGTAACACTATATCTGCATAGACAGCCATGTGTTACTCTAACACTATGCTATAAATCTTTCCTGGTAATGGTTAATTCCAAATCTGTATGCTCTCCAGGAAATCACACATTATGGTCTGTGGTCCAGTGGATTTCTAACAGTTTGTGCTTTGTTGTTTACATCTGAAGCTATTTGAAAGCTTTATACTCACTTTCTCTGTACTTGATCTCTGCCTCTTTACGTCGCTTTCTTTCTCTAGCAAGAGCCTCTGGGCTCCCCCAAACTTCAAGAGACCTGAACAGAGTAAAAGTAACTTAACAATGGGTCTACTTACGCAACTTTTTTTCAGTTTAATCACATTACAAATGCCTTTCCTAAGAGTAGAACACCACATCAATCTGATAAGAAGCCATGCAGACTACTTTACAGAATCCAAAGACGGGAAAGAGGGCTCCAGAGGACAAGCACTTAATCTTTGGACACATGAAACATACTCTTCAATTTTATGTACACCATGAAATCATTACAATAATGAGGATATAAAAAGTGTTGAGACAGAAAATGGAAAACTAATGCCCTTTCACACTATAAATTTGACTTGTAAAGGCTTTTTCTCTATCTCAGATAATCCATTTTAAATGAGCCAAATTTTATCCTTAATAAAAATGTTCTTACTTTGCCTCCACATCCGATCTCAGGTACACAGTAAAAGTCTCAGTGTCATCATGGGGGCTTCGTCGTTTAATTTTCCTCAGCTGGTCTAAATCACTAAGGGAAGTGAGCAAAGAGTTTAGTGCAAGAAAAAGTGAGTATTATTTGTATTTTACTTTCATGCCTGGGTGATCTTCCACAATTCTGATATTACTAATTTGCAGTACAAAAAAACCCCTTGTTTACTCAAGCCAAATAGAAGAGATGTGCAACATGAAGCAAGCAAGCTCTAGGATGCTACTGAAAATCATCCTGCTTTCCACACTTAGAAACTTAAATCCTGTCCTCACACTATGAAATACTATACATAGAAGACAAAGTAATAAAACATTGAACAATGCCAATGCAGCAAAACTTTACCAAGCCAGTTATCAAAGGACTAAGCATAATTTGACAGTGGATTTTCATTTAAGACCAAACCTGGTGACATACACTATATGTAAAAACTGGAGAGGAACAGTGACAGCATGAAAAAGTATAAATAAAGCTGCAATGCCTTTAGACTTAACATAGGTCACATACAGTACATACATGAAATCTGACAGATATTTCAACTACAGCAATACTCAGTAAGACCTGCTGACAGGCACAGCACATAGTAAAAGGCAGTAAATATGGATCAAGTAACAACAGTTAGGTTCCAATGACCTAGATGATATTTTATTCCAAATTACAGACCTCAAGTAATACAAAGTTTCCACAGATCTTTAAGAGATCACCATCAAACCAGCATGACCTCAACATGCTGAAGACAGTTATTTTCCCCTGTTCTAGAGGCAGACTTCCAGAACTATATTTATGGTCATATAAAGCAGAAATAAATCACCTTAAGAAGCAAGTATGGAAATATAAGTTTATGGAAACATAAGATCCTAATCAACGCAACACTAAGTAAACAGAAGAATTAGTTAATTAATAAGAATTAACTTCATCCACTCAGGATTATGTATTCCACAAAAGCATTTAAAAAACACTGCTGTGCAAAATCACTCTACAATCACAATTACTTTTGAAGCAGATCAGGACAAACAAATATGCACACTTTAAATTTCAAGTCAAATCCACCATACCTGGATTTAAGACAAAACTCATTTATTGCTCTGACTCCAGTGATGAAATTATTCTGTGTGTATTTTGGTCCATACTCTCTTTTTTTCAGGACTGCTTTCACTTAAAAACAGAAATGGATAAGCAATTTAAGTCATTCATGGAGACTACAGTAGAAACTTCACGAGGTATTTGAGTCTAGTGTCATATCAGAATGCCTTCAGGTGGAGATCTGAAAAAACAGTGCTTGTCAGTGAGATAGAAAACTCACAGTGATGAGAAACAAATGTCCTTTGGTGTAGAAATGAGTAAGAGCACAATGGTTTAACACCAAAAATGCTACCTGCTGTCATTCAGGCTTCTTAAACACACTGAACTGTCACTGTTAGCTATTTCTCCAACCCTGATGTCAGAGGCTATGCTTGGCTACCAATTCAAGCATGGTCATTTGGAAACCCTCGCTCCAGCAACTGAAACAGAGAGCTCCATTTCCTTTCCCCCCACAACTCCACCTAATGCAGAGATTTTGGACCTTTGCAGCCCACACAGAGAACCAAGATAGACTTCATACATCACTTTTCTCAACTAGTACTTTCAAAATTAGCACACTTAATACTGGGCATTTATAACAATTAAAAAAGACAGATTCTTTATTTATGATGCTTTGCATGTCTAGAAGATGTACTACCATCACATCAGGTTTCCATGCACAAGGGAAAGAACTGCATATATTCAGAAGGATAAATGGAATTTTAAATGTATGCCATTATTTCCTCATTTTCTATACATAGATAGCTTCATCTTAGTTTAAGTGTAAGTCATTACACACTCACTTCCATTATAAACATTATGCTTACTGGAAGAAGAGCTACAATTGCTGAACGGTAACTCAAAGAACACAACTGAAAACAAAATTCCTCAGATGGGAAGACTGATGGACATCACATGAAGTTTCTGCATTTCATATGATGGATAAAAATTTCTATAATTAGGCCAGAATTTCTCCTTAAGTCACAGGATAGTTACAGAAAATAAGACATCTAAAGACTTTGAGAATTTTCCCAGGGTTCAACATTGTCTCATTTCTGAAGTTTGAAAGCTAAAACACTCAACAATGTTGCTTACACAACCAATATTGCTTAACACTCAACAGTGCACTACCACTACAGATGGCAATATTCGATATCATTTAATTTCTGTCACCTGGTTTGACCTTACAAAATTATTTAAGCACTTGAGTAATCACACTTAAGCCACAACACTCCTGAGTGAAGGTGACAAAAAAATTAAAGATGTCCTAAAAAGAGTTCATCATTTACTAAGTTTAGAACAAAATTAACATTTTTGCAGGAAGAGTGCTTCCCATCTTCACTTATTAAAAAGATATATATATATACATAGTACCTATATATCCAATGTATATTAAGCTTAGCAAAAATCAGTATCACTTGTGGATTCATCAAGCACTTACTAACCCACTTTTCAGCAACACAGGTAATCTTCACTCAAAGAAAACACTATAACCATTTATGCAATGCAAATGATTTCTACAATTTTACCCCTAGTTCAAGGAAATGTGTTCAAATTGGTGAAAAATGTGGAGAAAAAAAAATATTAACCTGGTATTTCCAAGAGAAGGATGAAGATAAATAAACATTTGAAATAGTAGATTTTTTTAAATGAATGATCCTTTTAAAATGTTACAGCCTTAGTAATACTTAGATCAGTAAGTTTCTAATAAGAGTCTGATGCCTGAAATTCCTCTTCCTACACACTACCAAACTCTTTAACATAAAGAGTCTTGGGTTTAGATTATAAACGTTCTGTAATCTAGATACAAAACTCTCTTCACAGAAACAACTATCTAATTTCTCCCATCTACCTTCTAGGCTCCCCCTAATGGCATACACTAAATGACAACATACTCAAAGAAACTGACACAAAGGATGTAGACAAAAGTGTAAAGAAAATAAAGACAGAGAGAGACCATCTCACCTTGTTATTAACAAGTATCATTTAATGTTTATTTAAATTTAGGGAAAGAAAGGAAGGTGTTTTGATACAATTTATAACCTGCTGAGTCACCTTCACTCCAGAGATTTTTTTTTTTGGATCTTTGCTATTTTTACAGAGCTCAAATAGAAATGGCAATTTCTATTTTGATTGTAGTTCTTTCCATACATAGAAGACTAGGAGTGATCAAAAGCACAGGAGGTTTTAATAGCATCACTCTCACTATAATAGAAACCATCAGAAGGATGGAGTGAAATCAAGTAATGATGATTAAAAGCAAGAAAGAACATTCTGCTATTTCGTCTACTTTTATTACTCTTCTCTGATTTAATTGGTAATTTTCCCCAAGTCAAGACTGCTTTGTTTGTGACAATAATGACTTGAGATCTCTCTCTGTCCTTATTTCAACCCAAAAGCCTTTTATTTTTTCTCATGTTTAGTTGAGGAGGGGAGTGACAAAGTGGCTTCAGTGGGCACCTGGTGTCCAGCCAAGGTCAACCCACCACATTTCTACAGACACAAACAGGAACATTAAAGAACTCAGATTATGCCGTTCATGTGGTCAAAATATATTTAGAAGCAACACTGATTAGATTAACTCAGCAATAAGAAGGAACAGAGGAAGACTTAGAACAAGGAACGGGGGAAGATCAAGTATTAAGCTCAGCCATAGTAAGGCTGAGATGGTGAAAGTCTAAAAACACACAAAGAGGACAGAAAGTGATAACATGAGAAAACAAATCAGTCTTTTCCTAATAAACTCTCATCTTAGATGAAACTACTAAAAACAGACAGAGAAGAGCAAGAAATTTGAAGGAACAACCCTTTATTTGACTCTTCAGCAGCAGTTCTCAAACAGCTCTATACCAAAGCTGACATGCAAGTGGGCTTTAAAATGTTTTTCACAACTCATTACACAACTGGAGAAGAACCACAGTTTCCTTACACAGATCTCTTCTGGCTATTAGCAGCCAGCAATGAAGATTCAATAGAGGAAGTACACCTTTACCTTTCACTTGAATTGGCTCTTTAATGAAAGACTGCTTTTGCCCTGCATTGCTCATATCTTGGCCTGCAAAATAAAAATAAAGCTCACTGTGAAAATCATAGAATCAATCAGGTTGGAAGAGACCTTAAAGATCATCCAGTCCAACCTAGCACCCAGCCCTAGCCAGTCAACTAGACCATGGCACAAAGTGCCCCATCCAGTCTTTTCTTGAACACCTCCAGGGACGGTGACTCCACCACCTCCCTGGGCAGCCCATTCCAATGGCAAATCACTCTCTCTGTGAAGAAAGAAATTGAAGTATTTCTTTTTCTTTTGTAGTATAGAGTTTGGTGGACATAAAACAAGACTACATCTTGATACTGCTTTCCACCCTTACTTTTTGGCAGATTTACAACATCTAATTCTCAAAATTCAAAGACAGAAGTAGTAAAAAATAAATACCAAAAGAAGATATTAAATATAGCACCTAGCAACTTGCAGAAGAACCTGCAAAATGCTTTAGAGAGCATTCTGAATTTCTGCAAAATCTTAACAATGTTCTTAGTCTGGGACAAGCCACATGCAAAATTTTAGAGGAGTAAATATAATGAATTCTGTATAGTTATGGGTGCTGATCATCAGAGTCTCATAGAAATTTCAAGCTAGGATTCAATTTTAAGGGACTGAAGTTTTTGCATTCAAAGAAGTTAACTACTTGAAATACTGAGTATTTAAATTGAAATCCACACCTCTCGTGTCACAAGCTGGAGCTAGAACGAAAACAAAGTATTTCAGCTTGTTTTGAAACCTGAGGATATGACCCAATAAAAAGCCAGTAAAATGTAATCTGCAGCACTGTCTTAGTATTTGGAAAACAATGAATTCCAGTCATTGCACTGAGAAATTAGAAGTACTACTTTAAAATACAAACAAATGTTGCACCCTTATCTCACAAGTCTTAACACAGCTTCTGGAACAAAAACCTTTTCATTCTAACAGGTCAGGCCAGTATGCTCATTCTTTGGTAGCCTAACATTCTCTTACACCAGAGGTTTGCCACTCAACTAGTCAACAAAATTAAAACTGATGTTATTGAAAGGGATATATATAAAAAATAAACACAAGTTGCAGATTTTTCCAAGCAGGTTTGTCTTAACTCATGAGAAACTCACAGCTGAGCATGCTACTCAAATTACTCAGAGGTCGTGAAGATTGGACTACCAATCTTTCAACAGGCAATTAGTTACTGCCCTAATAGCAACTGAGGACTATGTCTAACACTTTTCCAACAAAGTATATTTGCCTTGTAACACTTACAAACGTATGAAACTGTTCTTACTACACAACAAATAAGGCTGGATCATAGATCACTGGCATTGCTATAACAGCCAAACCTGTTAGTTATTATTTGACTTCAAAATAAAAGCTGCTCCTTTCCGTTCTTTTCTTACCCAGTTTAAAACACCAAGCAGCTACCTATCAGTATTCGTTATAAAAAGCTTCAGCTAACATTACAGTCTCACAGTATCACCAAGGTTGGAAGAGACCTCATAGATCAAGTCCAACCCTTTACCACAGAGCTCAGGGCTAGACCATGGCACCAAGTGCCACGTCCAATCCTGCTTTGAACAGCTCCAGGGACGGCGACTCCACCACCTCCCTGGGCAGCCCATTCCAGTAGCCAATGACTCTCTCAGTGAAGAACTTTCTCCTCACCTCAAGCCTAAATTTCCCCTGGCACAGCCTGAGGCTGTGTCCTCTTGTTCTGGTGCTGGCTGCCTGAAAGAAGAAAGCAACCTCCTCCTGGCTACAACCACCCCTCAGGTAGTTGTAGACAGCAATGAGGTCTCCCCTGAGCCTCCTCTTCTCCAGGCTAAACAATCCCAGCTCCCTCAGCCTCTCCTCGTAGGGCTGTGCTCGAGGCCTCTCACCAGCCTTGTCGCACTTCTGGACACGCTCAAGCATCTCAATGCCCCTCTTAAACTGGGGGGCCCAGAACTGGACACAGTACTCAAGGTGTGGTCTAACCAGTGCAGAGTACAGGGGCAGAATGACCTCCCTGCTCCTGCTGGCCACACCATTCCTGATGCAGGCCAGGATGCCATTGGCTCTCTTGGCCACCTGGGCACACTGCTGGCTCATGTTCAGGCGGGTATCAATCAGCACCCCCAGATCCCTTTCTGTTTGCCTGCTCTCCAGCCATTCCGACCCCAGCCTCAGCAAAAACTCAGGAGTAGCTTATTTTCAGAAACTGCAACCATTTATGTTATTAGAAGAAATATGACCCACACTATTTAACAAAAGATTAGACCATAAGAATTGAGGGGCAAAGAGGAGGCACAAAAATATCAAGACTTCTACCTATGCATACAGACATATGAACATCAATTATTCTTTAGAAGTTTACTATCTCAGCCTAGAGACCAGACAAAAATCACAGGGCACCAATGAGGGAAAAAAAATACAGATTATTCAATTCACAATTGCTGGTTTTCAGACCAGGAGAGGTTGATGTGATAGAAGTTTTAAGCTTAATAAGTATTTTCAATATTACATTAACAGGAAAAGCCTATTTCCCCAGTTTACTGATGAAGAAAGGGAGATCTATTATTTGCTAAATATTTAAGTTACTGGAAAAAAATGTCAATTCTCATAAACACTGTATTACCTTTTCAGATTTCAATCAAAATATCAATAAAAATGAAAATAAATAAAACAGCAGTAATATGTCAATAATCTCTAAGAACATAGCACCCTAGGTCCCAGAAAACACTACCTACATGAAGGGTTTAACAACATGCATCCCAACCACATTACCAAGGGAATGCTCATCTCTGCACAGTATCTTCAGGCCACAATTTCATCTGTACTTGCACATCTCAGTCCCCACACTCATTGTCCATATGGTGCAGTTCCACCCAAAGCTTACTATCATTCAAGGCTGCACTGCCACAAAGAACAGCAACTCTCCTCCAATCATTTTAGAGACAGGCAGCAGGATAGGTTTACTGATCCAGCCTACTTCTGCAAACAAAAAAGCAACTCATTTTTCAAAAAACGAGTCTAAATATTAGTAATGACAGCATGGGCTGCCCAGGGAGGTGGTGGACACCCTGGAGGTGTTCAAGGAAAGACTGACTGAGGCTTTTAGTGCCATGGTCTAGTTGATTGGACAGGGCTGGGTGCTAGGTTGGACTAGATCATCTTGGAGGTCTCTTCCAACCTGCTTGATTCTATGATTCATAAGAGAGGGAATTTATCAGGGAAGAAGTGGAATACCCCTTCTAGTAACAGCCAACAACTACATAAAATTAAGGCAATCCTGAGAGCAGTAGTGCTAGGCTGTTCTGACACATAGGATTTTTAACACAAGTAACTGCATGTGAAGAACCCATAAAATACCAACACCTACAACTGGCTCCACAGCCTTTTACTGTGTTCAGGCACACATACTTCTGCAAGAAGGTTGCCCTCTAGCTAATACCTTCAGCTCAAGACTTTCCAAGTAACATCTGTAGTTTTAAGTATTGTCCGCTTCTAAAATCCAACCACAGACTTAAGAAATAACATCGAATTGTTACACTTAGAATAACATCTAAGTTCCACTTTTGTACTTCTAAACATCAGAAAAGTAACACTCTTGGCTGGCTACAGTTAATAACTTTTAAAGACTGCTGCAAGCCTCAGGAATTTACAATTCACTGAGGAAAGAATAAATACCTGACAATGAAGAGAAGGAAATTTTCTTTAGAAGGTAACTGAGTTTTACACAAAAGCTCACAGAAACAGGTCTTTCACTTTTGAAAGTGTCTCATCTCCTAAGCATGGTAGTCTGACAAATAAGTATCTGTGCAGTCCTATGGTTAATAAGCAGAAAAAAACTCAGTGGACGCTACAAAGGAGGAGCAAGAAGACAGTTCTGAATTGCACAGGTACCTAACCAGCACAAGATTTATGAATGAAACACCAAGGAGAGTCTGGTTATATCCATTTTATCAAATATTTAATGTGAATGATGCAGTTCTGACAAATGTCAGGTAAGACAGCTCTAGCAGATGAAACAGCTTAGCCTTCTTTACCACTCATCTGTGGTCTGGCCTGGAGAAGTCACAGTACTCAATACTCACACCCAATAATCACTAGTTCATTTCACATAACAAACCTGAAATACCACAAAAAGAATTCAAGTAAGCAAGCAAAGTGGTGAAAGAAAAGTAATGCATTCTATTTCCTGTCCCTTAAGTTACCTAATCCCTTTTGACATCCACGTTTTATCATCACCACATTAAATTTGATTACTCTCTGAATTTAAATCCTTTCAGGACTGGAATGGTAAAGAATTAAGTTCCAGCAATCCTTCCTGCTTCTGCATTTGAAATTTATATACAGATGCCCACAAGCAAAAAATGGTAAGAATTCTGCAGCCATAACATCACACAACTGGGGGAGGAAAACAGTTATCAATTTAAAATATGTACAATTCTTACATTATATAAATACTCCTTATTTTAGTTAAGTCCTACCTGTCCCAGCTTTATTTGGGGTTTCTTCAGGGGTTGATCCATTTGTGTCTTCCGATCCAAGACCTTTTTTCTGACCATTGGATGTATAAACTCTCACTTGACTTATCAACTGCACAGGCAGACGATTGCACGGTAGAATATAAGACAGACTCCCACTTTTCATTGAAGCTTGCCATCCTAACAGGGAAGGGGAACAGAGATGTTTCAGGAAACCATTTTAGAAGGAAAAAGAAGGGGAAGTGGTCCAATTACACCAGTATATATTATTGAATGCTAGCTTTTTAGTACTGATCTGTGCTTATTTTACTCAGTGTTTTTGGAATTACAAAATGTGAGTACACAGCATGCTTCCACTGCCTTCACTTTTAAACTTCATTCTAGCATCAGAGTTTTATCCTCATACAATACCAAAGACCTCTAGATGATCTTAAAGGAAAAAAAAACACCAACAAACAAAACTCCAACAGGTGATGCAAAGCCATCTGAAAAGAGTGTCTTGAGAATAAATTTTGTTCTAGTTATACTTCCTCAAAATCTTTAAAAGGCAACTATTGATGAAAGGACCAATACAGACCACTACAAAACCACCAAACCATTAGCCCCTGCATTCACTTCATTCTTTATACACTCTGTGTGAGCCACACCTTACCAAGTAAGAAAAACCAAACTGTGTCCATTTCAAACTGAGAGCAACCTGCCACAGAAATTACACAGAGGAGCAGACAACATTGTTTAAAATGTTTTATACAGAAGAATCTTACATTCTGCAATGTCTACAACTGCGAGATAAACATGCTGAAAAATCCTAACCTAGATAACCAATCTACAATTCCAAAAGACCAGCCCAAAGTTGAGTTGTATGAAGTATAGGCCAACCTCTTTCAGCACCCCAGTTTCTTTCAGACACCATAAATAATTTTGTAGATATACAACTCCTCCAACCAGAAATGCAACAAGCAAAGTGGCTCCTTTCTAAAGCACTCATTGAAAGAATAAATATATTTTAAAATAATAACAGATTAAGCAGTGCTAGTAAATGAAGTTCGATGGTTTGGGTGTTACCCACCCCCCCATACTTTGGAAAATCACACTCAGCAGCTATGGAAATTGAATGAATGAAGCTATGTTTACAGCTTAGCACAATATAAAAGCAGATATTTACAACATATACAGTTATATACAGAAAATATACACGCTGAAAAGTAATACAGAAACACAACAGCCCTCCCAGAAACCCGAGTCCCCAGGAGAGGCTCTCAATCACCCTTCCACCTTCCTCCCACCCCTCTACCTTACCCAAGACTTTTGCTTATGCTTCAAGGTAGTTTGGAGGGCCAGCCAGGGGGGTTAGGAAGCAGATGGATTAGTCACACAGATGGCAAGTCAGATTAGAGAGGTGCAGCCCAAAAAGCCCAGAGAGAGTGACTCTGTCATCTATGTTTGTGTTCTTGTTCTTATACATCTCAGCAAGTAGATAATCAAGACTGTTTCCTTTTCACAGCCTATAATCCAGCTCTTCTCGCCAGAATATTCTAGCTAGCTTCAAACTAGCACATGAAGTTATCCAAAGTCTGACTAATCATATATGAATAATACACCTCTCACAAGATGACAGCATTTTAGAAAACCTATTTATTCCATGAAAGACTCTACAGCTGTCATTTTAGTACTCTACAGCGCATGTACATGTTGAAACTTTAAAGAACCACTACTGGGCCAGGCAAGCTCTTATTAACTATTAGTCACTGTTGATGTGACAATAAACGAGCAGGAAAATCAACACCTCAGTGAACTTCCTGATTACAACTCATAAAGCACTACAGTAAATAGATGGCACAAGATGAGCAGTGTTGTTTGCTAAGCTCTGGTGAGCAACTAAAGAAGGGGAACTCGATCAGCACGTTCACAAGATATTCCTCCTACTAACCCATGCATACACACCAAACCATGAAGGACAAAGCATATTTGCTGCAATTTGGCCAGAAGTGCTTATATTAAGAGGGCCAAAACCGGTCTGAATGTTAATGTTTGGGATCGGTGGCCTAAAAGAAAAGCCTCACTCCTCTGACCAACCGGGCAGAATGTCATGGGATCTGTGGCCTAAAGGAAAAGCCGGGGGCTTACTCCTCAGCCCGTCACCAATCTTGCAAGACCACGCTTCATTTTATCTAAGGACTGCAAACTTCAGCCCCAAGCTGGGCATGACGTACCGGTTTTACATAAGACTGGGGCTAACAGGGCAGCAGGCCTACAGCGGGTCTATGCCAACACCAGCGGGAAGCTTGCTTTGCTCCTCAGGATACGTTTCGCCTCCCAAGGCAGCCACGACTTCAGCAATTCCCTTCTTAAAAGTAGGTTCTCGGCTGGCAGTCTGCGCTCCGAGCTCTCAGGCGGCTCCCGGCCTGGAGATGCCCTACAGCTGGGGACAGCGTCACTATCTTAAACCCGATTACGGCTTCCTACGAGACTCGACCGGAGAAAGCGGGGGTCCGCCGGCCTGGGACTGCCCAGTCTAGCCCGGGACGCGCCAGGGAGCTCCCGGCAGCCCGCCGGGCCCTGAGGGACTCACCGTGGCAGGCGCGGGGTAGCGGCGGCGCCTGGCACCGCAGGTACAGGCGGTAGAGGCCGCGGCAGCCCCGCCGCTGGGCTGCCAGGGCCGGCATCATGGCGGCGACCGGAGCCCAGCCGCTCCCCGCCGCACGGCAGCGGCCGGCGAGCGGGCCGCGATTCGCATCGGAGAGCTCCGCGGCGGCTGCGACGCGGCCCCGCTGGCCCCGGGCAGCAGCTCGCAAGCTGGAGGCCGGCGGTGGGCGGCGCCACGGCACCCGGATGTACGGAGGAGCCTCGGGGCCGCCAGCGGCAGCGACTCCCGCACCGACTCACGCGCCCCTCCTGCCGCGCCTGCGCGCAGCGCCCGCCGAGGCCTCGGCTCCGCTCAGCGCGGTGGCTGCCCCGACCCCGGGCTCGGCTTTGGAAAGCGGTCCGGCCCTACCTGCCTCCTGCCGCGCCTGCAGCGAGGCTGCGTTTGAAGAGACTCCTCGGGAGCGGCTCCTGCGCGGGAGCGGCACGTTTACTACTCGTACTAAAGAGATAATATATACGTGCCCGCATGTAGGCTAGAGATGCGTGCTAAACTTGTTAGCATAGGTAGAAAGACCTGACGATATGAGATTTAAAGTAACCATATTGAAACACCTATGCTAAAATTGTAACATTTTTGTGGCAGTGCTCTCTTCTACCTTACGTCCTCCCCTAAAATGTGCTTCCCGACAAGCGAAATAAAATCACAGCATGCCAGAGGTTGGAAAGGACCCAGAGATCGTCAAGTCCAACTCCCCCTGCCAGAGCAGGGCCATACAATCTAGGTCAGGTCACAGAGGAACACATGCAGACAGGCCTTGAAAGTCTCCAGAGCAGGAGACTCCACAACCTTTCTGGGGATGCTGTTCCAGTGCTCTGTGACACTTAACAGTAAAGAAGTTCCCCCTTGTGCGGAGGTGGAACCTCCTGTGCTGCAGCTTACATCCATTGCTCCTTGTCCTGTCACAGGGAGCAAGTGAGCAAAACCTGTCCTTCTGCTCCTGCCACCCAGCCCTCAGATATTTATAGACATTTATTAAATCTCCTCTCAGTCTTCTCCAGACTAAACAGCCTCAGGTCCCTCAGCCTCCCCTCACCAGGCAGTGCTCCAGTCCCCTAATCATCCTAATAGTCCTCTGCTGGACCTTTTCCAACAGATCTCTGTCCCTCTTAAACTGGGGAGCTCAAAACTGAAGGCAGTACTCAAGATGAGGTCTCACCAGGGCAGAGTAGAGAGGGAGGAGAAATAAAAAACTGTTTCTCTAAGAAGTGCCCTGCAGATGACCATGCAAATGAAGACAGTTGGGATGTCATCTGTTCTGACGTCTTGCCTGCAGTCTGGCCTAAGACCACGTATGTAATTAGTCCCACTAGCAACAGATTACACACTCCTCAGAAGCAAAAAACAGTAGTGGAGCAATTTAAAGTTTGTCCTGAATAGCTTGACAAAACGTCTCTGGCTCCCTTGCCCTCATTTGAGCACTGGGAACAACACAGGAGCTCTCCAGAAATTAGCATGGAAGGGAATTTGGATAATTAATGTACCTGATAGCCCACAAAGCATTTGATCACTGAGGAGAATGATTACCCTGCCTGTCTTTATCATCCTCAATTAGATTTTAAACAAGGTCTGCAGGCATGGAACTTCTTCACCAGCCAGTTAGTAATTAGCATTGCCAACACAAGTTTTCCTAGAAGGTTGAAGATGGAGGTAAAACACTTGCATAAGATAATTAACACCTACTTTCCCAGTAGTCCAATCACAGCCATACCAGGTCAATCAGGACCGTGGCAACAGATGATGCATCATTAAGTACCAGATGTACAGCAGTGGAGTTCAGGACAGAATTCACTGCAAATTGTAGCAAAGGTGAGGGCAATTCACCGGTTATGGCTGGGGTCTAACATGCAGCTGATGTTTTGCTGGCTGCTTGTTACTTTGGCAAGAGACTAACAGCAGAGAAAAGAAGAAACATGAGGTTAACAGAGCTCCTTTTCTTTTCCCTACACAAAGATGTCTGAAAGGCTATCAAAATTCTTGAAACATTTGCAATTCCTGAAGAGTCTCTGATATACTCTTAGAAGAAATGCTAACTGCTAAAACAGGTTTATTATTTCCTATCCAAAACCAAATGGAATTACCAACCTATTTCATATTCTTTTACCCAGCCAAATAAGTCAGTTTGCCTTGTCTGGTTTTGTTGTTGTAAATATAAACCAGGAAGGAAAATAATAAACCTGGGATACAATGGACATAATGAGACATATTACTAGAGGGATAATCCACTGGGATCGAAGGGCTCTGCAGGAACTGTTCTATTGCTTAACACAGAAACCTGAGGAAAGAAACAAAGAACAAACAAAAGAGCACCAATAACAGCCTCTTTGTATTCAGCCATCCCATGCTGAAAAGTAATTGCCGTGCCTCCTGGCAGATAGCTGCAGCATCCTAAGACTAAAACATCAAATCCTTATTCACAAGCATCATGACCACTACCAATCACTAGCAATGAATGGAGAGACACCCTGTATGACAGGCAACTGCTTATATATCTTAACACATCCAAACTTTATTAAACAACTCTGCCTATGACAAAGACTATGTATAGCAAATAGGTGAGCCCTTCTTTCTCATTCAGTATAACTGGAACTGCATCCTAAAGGTTTAATTTTGAGTAATGGTTATCCAATATCTACTTTAAATACTTACTAATTGAAATCAAGCTGTTGCTAAACTATAGCCTGATTGAAAAATAAATTAATACATGCCATGCTTGTACAGGGGCTTCTCTGCCATCCAAGCCTCTGACTAAGGAACAGAGGTTCATATAGCTGTTGTGTGAAGATCTTGAGATGTTGCTCAGAGGAGGGTATAGCTACCACCTTAGGGGCATTTCCTCAGGCATCCTTTTGCAAAAACTCTAGAATATTGTTGTATAAAGCATATTATCAGGTCAAAAATTTAGGTGATGTTGAAAGCATATTATCATGTCAAAAATTTAGGGGATGTTGCTTTACCAGGTCTTCAGGAAGAACAGGGACTGTATGAGTACAACCTTTTACGATGTAGGAACTGCCTTTTGGAGACACTGGGAAAGTTCCTTGATCTGTAAGCAGTTCTAAGTGAAGACAGGCAACTGGACTGAAATACAGACCTTTGGAAACTTTTTTTCCTCATTCCTGTTCACTTAGAAGAAATAACTAACCAGATTATTCAGGCTAGAGCAGTACCTCATGATTAAATCCGCCGATGTTGCTGCCTGGCAAGAAATCTGTGGTACATAAAGGCTACCAGAAATTGTTTTAGTGTTTCTTATGTGAAAAATTATGTAATATAAAGCAAATTTCATTATCTTTGAATTTGAATTTCAGCAAAGACTTCAAGTTCATACGGTGGAGGAGACTTGCAATGTCCCCAAATCAGAGGCAAGAGCTGAAGTAACAACTTAACATAGTTACTCTTTGAGATTCAAGTAACATCCTGTCTTGTAAAAACCTTGCTATGCTGCATAAAAGACACACGTGGGACTGCTTTGATTTTGTACCTTGTATGATCCCACACATATGGTTAGGACGAGGGAGGTTATTCTGCCCCTGTACTCAACACTGGTCAGGCCACACCTTGAGTACTGTGTCCAGTTCTGGGCTCCTCAATTCAGGAGAGATGTTGAGGTGCTGGAAGGTGTCCAGAGAAGGGCAGCAAAGCTGGTGAAAGGCCTAGAACACAAACCCTATGAGGAGAGGCTGAGGGAGCTGGGGGTGTTTAGCCTGCAGAAGAGGAAGCTCAGGGAAGACCTCATTGCTGTCTACAACTACCTGAAGGGAGGCTGTAGCCAGATGGGGGGTGGCCTCTTCTCCCAGGCAACCAGCAACAGAACAAGGGGACACAATCTCAAGTTGTGCAGGGGGAAGTATAGGCTAGATGTTAGGAGGAAGTTGTTGGCAGAGAGTGATTGGCATTGGAATGGGCTGCCCAGGGAGGTGGTGGAGTCACCATCCCTGGGGGTGTTGAAGAAAAGCCTGGATGGGACACTTAGTGCCATGTTCTAGTTGATTGGATAGGGCTGGGTGCTAGGGTGGACTGGATGATCTTGGAGGTCTCTTCCAACCTGGTTGATTCTATGATTCTAAGCTGACAGTGTAAATGATATTATCAAGAAAACACATACTCCTGCTTAGCAAACAAAAAAAAAAGTTGGAATACATGAAGTGGCCAGAGATTCAAAATGGCTTTTAAGCAACCTGATCTAGTGTGAGGTGTCTCTGCTCATGATAGTGGGGGTTGGTACTAGATGAGCATTGAGGTCACTTCCATCCTTGACAATTCTATGATTCTAAGTTTTCCAGGTAAAATATTTTAAGCAACTGAAAAAGATAAAATGCTTCCTGGCAGGCAGGTGCATGAGGAAAATGATTCTTCCAAAGCACAAAATGGTGAATCTACAGAAGCCTGCATAACACCGAGTCATAAAGTTATTCCATGGTCACTAGTCCAAAGATCAACATGAACTAGAAGCCAATGTCTTTGATTTCCAGCATGTACATAAGTGTTTTTCATTATTCACATGCAGTTCCATTCACCTGAACACCAGCAGAGTCACCTTCAGCTTGCTGAACTGTATATAGCACTCAACCAGCCCTCTGAAACCTAGCAGCAGCCAGGCAGCTACTGACTTCCTCCTGCTACTAGAGCAGTTTGCAGTTCTCCCACAGCACACAGGCTGGCAAACATCCTTTCCTTGCAAACCCAGGTGATTGGATTCCAAGTCTTCCAGGAGGCTGACATCAGCACTGCAGAATCAGTTGAACTGGAAATACAATAAAGGAGGAAGACAGGATTACAGGAGAGAAAATTTCACAAGGATGTCATGGCAAGCCTAAACAGACCAAAATAAGCCTGAACATGTCCTGGCTTAACCAGACATGTTTTTCTGCTCTCCCTATCTCTGTTTTGGGGAGAAGCAACAGCAGGAAGGAGGACAAAGAACCTGGAGCCACTGAGTCTAAAGCTAAAAACTCTTTTTATCAATAAAAGACATGAGCAGGTAACACAACGTGCTCTGCCTTTGTATTCATGCCTGCTGCTGCCACTGTTCTCTGCATCTGTCAGTGATTCTGCCATCGCCTTCTGCTTTGCTAAACTGTAAGTTAGCTCTGCTGAACTGGCAACCTCCTAAGCAAATAAAAAAGGAATTGAGATTCTGCTAACAGAATTACTCTGCTTTATGACTGTAAGGATTTGACAATGAATGTTTAAAGATCTTTATTACAAGATGCTCTTGCAGATCACAGAATCTCCTAGCATCCCAAACACAGCAAACATTTGGGCTTGTGAGTAGTTGCTTCTTTAAAGAAAGCTTGACCATAAATCTGGTTTTCTTTTGATCTCCCTTCTAATGCATCAGACAGACACTTGTGAAGCCAAAATACAATAAATCAGAGATTACTCTCCTGAGAAATACAAAGGGAAAGAGGCTTTCCTGTAGCAAACAGGCACGAGGAGCGTGTTACATTGCTGAAATGTTTTGCTTCATAGTTGCCAACCAGCCACTAGAGGCCAGTGGTTGGGGATAAAATCAGCACATGGGAGAATCCCATCTCATTTTAAATGACCAAATCATATCACCAAATAGATTTTCCAGCTTTTGAGCAAGAAGGAGCAACTCTGAGGATCAGCAGCACTTACCTTCATCCTAAAGCAGAAAGATAGTTGAAAACTCTTAAAAAACAATACTATATATCAGACATAAGACTTTGAAAGAACTGCCATCTCCCTCAACATGTTCAAGGCCAGGTTTGATGAGACCTGATGCAGGAATCTGCTTCTAGTCCTGCTCCTATTCCTGTCTGCATGTTACTGCAGAAGGTAAGAGCAGTTCATAAATTCATAGAATTGAAAAGGACCTTAAAGACCATCTAGTTCCAACTGCAAGTTACTGCAGAAGGTAAGAGTTCATAAATTCATAGAACTGAATTGGAAGAGACCTTAAAGATCATCTAGTTCCAACTGGATGTTACTGCAGAAGGTAAGAACAGTTCATAAATTCATAGAATTGAATTGAAAGAAACCTTAAAGATCATCTAGTTCGAACTCCCTCCCATCCCCACCATGGGCAGAGACACCTTCCACTAGACCAAGCTGGTTAAGGCTTCAATTCATGAACAAGGTTGTCTTGCAATGATCTTCACAAGCTGCACCCAACTGATCAAACTGTAACCAAAAACATACTCTAAGCCTGGCAGTCTGATAGCAGATTGATCCACGTGTCTTTGCACACAGAAACACACATACATCAAGACATCAGGATGTGCCCCTAGAATGCCACTATAAAAATGCAGCAAAGAACAGCTTAAAAACAAACCAACCCCCAAAATAAACAAAAAAAACACACCAACCAAGAAGCCCAGTAGTAATTATAGACCAGAGTAACTGTTTATTTCTGTAATTTTCCACTACAGCAGCTTCAAATATAATGAACACGCACACAGAATTCTGCAGCTGTTTTCCATTTTAAATAAACCAAGACCAGCCAGTCAGTTCTTGTACAGTGTGAAAGCACCTGAAAATGCTACTCCAACAGTATTTTAGAGGAGACTAAATTAGAAATAACTTACAAAGCTTCAGCACTGTCCAGAGGATACTGATGGCATAAAAGTATGAATAGAGAATTTGAGTTTGTGAAAGCAACATAAAAATCCTGCTGGATGCTCCATTTCTTATCCAGAGATAAATTCTTTTTTGTTATTTTTGTCCCCATTCTTCTTCCTCCTCCTCCACTGAAAACACTGCAGAAAATCTAAGTCTGCACCTTTATAATTTCTGATTTTCAGCCCAATTTTCCTGTGAATTCTCTCAATCAAATGATCTCTATCCAACATATTCTTGCTCTTCACACTGGCAAAGGTGCATGAGTGAACATTCACAGGAACACAGACAGCAAATGGAAATGTCACAATCTGCACTTTCCAAGAATACCAGCTTCCTCATTCCAGGCAGGAATCTATACTCTTTCAACACTTCACTCATATCAAAAGCAAGATAGCATGGTCAGGCACATGGAAACTGGGATAAAGGTGGATGACTGAAGCATCCCTTTCTTTTAAGGGCAAAGTCTTTCACAGCTCCTTAGAATACAATCCACACTACTCTTTCTACAAAGTCACAACTGTACTGGCTGTGGTAAAATAAAGCCCCTCTGGTAGGCACTGGGGTTGAGCAGAAGTCAGCTGTTTAATGTGCCAACAGAAGTGAGCTAAGCCTCTCCCACAAAGCTTACACAGGGTCACATTACTAACACTGGTTTTACAATTTTACTTACTAGTTGCAAACCAAATTATTATACTAATTTCCCAGTAATCAAGCGCTAGCTACAGTTCATTTTCAGTTCAGCAGTGGCACCTATTGAGGCAGTGGGATGTAATCACTCACACAGTAACCTATTTTAAGATGAAAGGGACAGGAGCAAAACACAGCTGTAGAGCCAGCTTTCTCTACTGACACCTGCACTGAAAATAAGACAGTAAACTGAGCACATAGGTAATTTCCCCCCTACCTCCGCCATAGAATTGAGGCTGGAATAGACCTCTGAGATCAAGTCCAGCCTATAACCTAACACCACCACATCGACCAGACCACGTCCACAGGACTCAGTGCTGCTTATGCAAGGTGTAAAGCAGAACAGCTCCAATAACTTACAATTTTGACGTGGTTCAGTTGGTTTTAGTTTTGATGTAGAGCCTAATCTTCCTTTTCCTCTAGAAAAAGCAAATGACAAGTCACAGTAGCTCACTGCATCCTGCTCTATTCTAAATACACACAAAACACAACAAACAAAACCACTCAACAACCAACATGCACCTGGAACATTCAAAACAGAAAACTGTTGGTCAGTAACTTAAAACTTAAAGAGACCTGAAGTATACAAGTGCCAGTTTGCAACACAACACTGGTAATATTTTAAACCCAGGAAAACAAACAAACAAAACCTCAGCCTACACAATTTGATTTCAAGAACATCAACAAAATCATAGCTGTATCAATACAGAAAACAATTTAATTTGTTTCAAAATAAATATTTGACATACAAAGCACATACAGTGGAAAAGGGTCACAGTAAATTACAAATGGAGATACTTGCTCGCTCACTCAGAAAAGCCCTTGATATTTCCAATTTCAGACCATCAGATTTATCATTCTTGCTGATTTAAGCACGGCACTAAACAAATATGGATCCCAGTGCTTTCTTTCACAGGTACTGGCGTGGATAATTTACTGCAGTGATCCAATTTGAAAAATCAGTAGGGACCAGTAAATCGCTGCATAAAAGAAAGAGCGAATGAGGTGCTTTTTCCTTAGTGTCAGCAGCCTGTGATTATTATGTTTATTAGATTTTCTTCAAAGGGCCTCACATTTTCTCAAATATGCAGGAGAACTATATTTCCCCTCTGAGCCCTTCCATTAGCATTTTGTGCCTCAGCCCTTGAATACAAGCAAAAGATGAATTTTTCAATTCATTTTAGAAGTTTGGACCATCTGGATGGCACAGAACTAAGCAATGAAACTCCCTCACCCGCACAGTACCCTCGCTATTATGACAGAGCCAGCTTCTGCAGTGAAGTTAATAAGTAATGGTGACATTTCATGAAAAAGGTATTTTCTGAATCCACATTTGAGATTAAATTCAATTACACTACCCATACTGATAATACATCTTTAAAATAAAGCATTGCTCGAGGTTCTGTCCTTAAAAGGTGATTTTAAAACAGCAAGGCCTGATTCTTCCTGTGACTTCAAGAAAATTACAGCATGAGAGAAGTTACAGTTTGAAGACACACTAACCCATTTCATTATGTTAGTTTAGCCACAAATTCTTGCACTGGAGCAATTAAAAAGTCTAGACTATTATAACAGCCCAGCATAACACCTGGCATATAAACGCTTCTTGTGTTATTTTTTCCTCACCAGAGAGTTTAAGATACCAAGGGCCACACCTAGCCTTTGCACACAGAAGAGCTTTACAAGGACATGCTCAATGGTCTTCACTAACCTTAATCAGTGCACCATACAGTGAAGTACTTCTTCAAATTGTTTAAAGAACCATTTGTGGAAATAGGAGCAAGAAGTTGTATGTGGTGTAGGAACAAATCCGTTCCACCTGGATGCTTGCCCAACACTTATCTACTTCCTGCTCTGCTAGCACTCTTACGTTGCTTCAGGCCAAGTGATTCATGCCTCACCTCATCTGTAAAATGGGCAAGAACTGTACTTCCTCAATTAACAACATCTGCAAATGTTGCAATGCCAGTGCCTATTGATTAAAAAAGTCTAACAGACTGTACAAAGTAACAAGCTACATTATTTGTTTGGAGAGTATTGTCACATATAAAAGTTAGCAGTTCAAAGACTGCTGCAATAAGTAATGGCTCACAATATATTAAAAAATTCTTAGGATGTGGAAGAAAATATTAACAGATATTGCTCCCCTTGAGCATTCAAAGAGAGCAAAATATAAACTGACAGGACAAAGACAACAAAAGTATAAAGACAATAAAGGAAAAGATAGATGCATTACTGAATGGTGTGCAAGAAATCCAAACTGGCATTAGCAGCTCAAATAAATCAAGCATCAGCACTCACCATTTCTTTCTACAGGTGAGAACACGCAAGTCTTAGGCTGGAGCATCACATCTACAGCAAGCTTGTGCACAGCAAGGAGTAGGTCTACCCACAGAATCAATACAACAGTGTCTTAAGAAAAGCAATGCAATAAAAGCAATCAGCAGTGTGATTTATAGTAGTGGAAACAATTACCATGTTAGGTAGACAACTGTTCCATTGCAAAGTTTTTCTACTGCCACTCTCACAAGCTCTGCATCATGGCTAGCTGTTGACAGCACAACTGCATGAACATACAGGTCTTTTCCACCACAAAAATCTCAAGCTATCAGGACACAATCAACATTTTGTGCATTTGATTTAGTTCTTAGTACAGAAACAATCACAAACTCTGATAAGGAAGCAGGCACAAGCACTGGATAATTTTGGCAGCATTGTGGAAACTCAGTGTTATCACTTAGGCAGCCTAAAGGTTCCAGTAAAAATCAGTTGATGCAGAGTGTAGGTCTGCTGCCCTGTTTATTTTGGTTGGAAGCTATCCTTACTTCATTGTTCCATGTTTTTTTGGCTGATCAGAGAGGTTAAGTTTTACCAAACCATGAGTAAATGCCAGGCCTTGTTTGTCATGCACCTCTTTGCAAAGAGAAGAAGATACTACTAGCCAAACCAAATCAGATCCCATTTGTGAAACATCTTCCTTCTCTTGATACATTTTTAAGACTTAAAAAGGTCTACTTCAGGCACATACAAGCTTTATTCCACACCACTGTCTTCCAACACTCTTATTTGCAGAAATCTCAATCACTTACTTTCTTTAATCTTCCTTGTCCATTCAAAGAGTTGGATCTCAAGACTTTTCATCCTTCAGTTATAGTTGCAATACATTAAATCCCACTTGAGACTTCAAATTTAATAACAGCATAAAATTAAAGGTGAATGTGCAGTCCTGGACCACAGATTTTTTTCAGATGTAGGATATTACTTTGCTTACACTAATTATAAAAGTATTTATTTGCCTTCACTCTCAATATGGGGGACCAACTTAGATGATCAAATTAATTACTGAGCAAAGTCTGATGTCACTACTTGGAAAAATACACCCTGCAACATGAAAGAGGGTCTACAACAGTGCTGAAAAAGTGAAATGGTAGCACGTAGGTCTAGGTTTCTGCTCTGAATCAGTGCCATTGTTACAGTGCTTATTTTGGGGTTAAACTTTGAATGGAAGGCTCTAAATTTTTGCCATTCAGAAGGCAAAAATTCCCCATAAAGTAACTTAGAAACACACACAAGCCATTATGTCCCAGTTCTGAAGCAGCAGTAGGAATATAAGACCATACACACAGTACAGCATTCTGCTCAACTTCCAGGTTCAAGCACCAATACGTTGTGTTAGAGAGAAAATAAGCTTGGAAGAGCCTAGCAAGTTACATTTAACACTCCTTTTATTGCAGTAGAAATTTTAGTTTTTATAAAATCCTCAAATTACAGGATATACATATAGTCAATCTCCTTGCAAATCTTTAGCAGCTGGAGAGTGTTACTGCATGCAGTCGCTTCTGCAGTGTGCAAGTGTTCTATAAATAGCTGATCATGTTCAGAGAGCAAGACAAGTAGTCAAAGAATAACATATTCAGTTACCAATTGGTTCATCAGTACCAAGAGGTTGAGCAAAAAAAAAGTTTATAAATACATGGCTCTGATCTAACAAACTACTACATCTGGAAATTCTGAATGATATCCACATCACAAAATAAAGAGAATTCAACAGCTACAGGAAAAGACTTTGCTTCAAGACTGGGTTTGGAAGTGTTTCACAGAAGATTTCCCTGACCAAGGAAGAGCAGTTAGGTGCAGTGCTAGAGAGGTTTACAAAAGGCCAGTGAAACCCATTTAAATTTATGCAGTTAGGACACTAACATTGATTACAGAAGATCAGGCAAATCCTTTGCCTTGAATTTATGGAAAGAAGTTGTGTTCACCCAGATAATACTCTTTTTCCGTGACGTACCTTTCAGCAGAATCAGCACTCGATGCAATATTCACTGCTGTAGTCATGACACTAGCTTCAGGTAAGTGATCAGATGAATTTACAACAAAAAATTCCTACACCCATTTGTTTCCAAAGCTGCCTAAACAGGTGCAATCCTTTATGCAAATTTCCCATCACAACAAGAGTCTCAGAAACTGGAATAACAATTTATATAGAGCTAGCTACAGATTCATTTTCTAAGAAGCTGACATGCTTGAGTTACTGCAGTCTCATATCTGTGTAGACACAGGAACAAACCTGCAATGATTCTGCAAAAGTTACTTCATTTACATTGATTAGTTCACTTAAGAGATGGCTAAAAGTTTAAGCACTGCATCTTTGCCTGAAAAGCCTAGAGGTCAGCAATTTGGCTTGGTGAAACAACTCATTATGACAAGGTAACTACTCAGTTATCCATGATCAGTGTTGAGATTACTTCCAATAACATAAGACACATTACAAGGTAGAAACTTAAAAACTCTCCTAAGTAGCAGTAATAAAAATTAGCCTGTCCTTTGAGAAGGTGTTTACTGTGTCAAGCTTGACTGACTTTAACAAAATAGATCAAATTCTAAGTGGGCCACACTGAGTGATTTAGACAAAATGGTTCTACAGATACATGTAGTAAGCAGAAGAATACTGTGCGATGTGTACTGCATATGTATGCATACCAACTCCTATCCACTGCAGGCATCCTACAGTAGCTACAGTTCCAAACATACAACTTTACTGAGAATAGACCAAGTTTTAATCAAGCTCAAGCAATCCTTAATTCCTATAAAAACCAAAACTCTGTATGACTGGACATGTTTTGGGTCAGATGCGGTTACATTTTTTTCCCCACCAATTAGCAACACAGCAATTTTACATTTCCATGACTTACTTTTGATATGCTAAATCTCATAATATCTCCAAGAAAAGCATATAGACATTTTTATACAGCCTGGAGTGAGATCAGTGTAAAAACCAGGAATTCTTAATCATCAGCAGAAGTGCCAGCTGCTCATAATGTTCACAAAACACAAGTGCCTGAAATTTGGCTATGCAACAGTTGGTGCCAATCTGCTTATAAAGGAAATGCTGCTGAGGCATAGTCTTCTTACAAAAACAGGGCATGCAGGCTTCATTATTAAGTGTTCAACAACAATCCTCAGCTCAGTGAAGAGAGTCCTGGAAAAAAGTCAGATTTAAATAGTTTAAAAAAAAAAAAAATCTTACAGCAATTATCAGAACTAAGCATTGTTTAAATCTTTTTTCATTCACTTTTCTCAGCAGCCCCCACAGATGCACCCTAGTTAGCAACTTCTTTGGATCAACTTGGTGCAAGAGCTTCAAAATTCCTGTCTTTAAACCATTAACAGTTAACTTAAGTGAAGCAGCTTCAAGCTGAGGATGTGTATAGGGACAGCAGAAAAAATTCCACCTTCATGCAAAGAAAGACAGCAAGAAAAAGAACATCTACTATAGAAAACCCCCCAAAACACAGTAATGCTTTATCACAAATCATGTAGGAGTTGGGAGGCAACTGTGTTTGCACTGAATGCAAGAACTCTGCACTCCAGAAGCAACCAGGAGAAGATATACATGAAAAATAAACCCCACAACGTCATCTTCCTTTAAAACTACACAAATGCCAGCAGAAAATCTTGGATAAACTAGTTTTCTTGAAAGTTAGTTTTAGGATTGCACAACAAAATTATTTTGAGATATTGAAACAGTAAAGTACCTTCACAGAAATTTTTCTGGTTGTTAAAAAAAAAAACTGTATAAATAATCATTTTAAAACCCACAAAACAGACTGAAGAAAACTAAATATGCACTAAGAAGGAACAATGGATTTATTACAAAGCAGTTGGGAAAAGGAGAGGGTTAAGTTTCATTCTCTGAGCTGCCTTTGCATACTGTAGCAGGCAAAGCCACTTCCTTGGTACACTAGCAAATAATTTTCTAGTTAAGTACTGATGAGACCGGAAAGTGTGTTCACAAAATCTTAACACTCTACAGTACTTGTTATGAGATTAAAAAAAAAACAAGAAAACACTAAACTGAACAAATCCCCATAGAAATATTTGTGGTTTCGATGTTTAATGCAATAGTAGTAGTTGGATCAACTTCCAAATGAAGTCAATAAGGCTCTAATTCAATTATAATTAACCTGAATTATGAATTTAATTAAAAGAAATAATGAAGGGCAAGGGAGGTGATTCTCCCCCTTTACTCTGCTCTCGTCAGACCCCACCTGGAGCACTGTGTGCAGTTCTGGAGCCCCCAGCACAAGAAGGACATGGAACTGCTGGAGCGGGTCCAGAGGAGAGCCACAAAGATGATCAGAGGGCTGCAGCAGCTCTGCTATGAGGACAGGCTGAGAGAGTTGGGGCTCTGCAGCCTGGAGAAGAGAAGGCTTCCAGGAGACCTTATAGTGGCTTTCCAGTATCTGAAGGGAGCCTACAGGAAAGCTGGGGAGGGACTCTTTACACGGTCTAGTAATGTTAGGACGAGGGGGAATGGGTTTAAGCTGGAAGAGGGGAGATTCCGACTGGATGTTAGGAGGAAGTTCTTTACAGTGAGGGTGGTAAGACACTGGCACAGGTTGCCCAGGGAGGTTGTGGCTGCTTCCTCCCTGGAGGTGTTTAAGGCCAGGCTGGATGAGGCCTTGAGCAGCCTGCTCTAGTGGGAGGTGTCCCTGGCTATGGCAGGGGGTTGGAGCTGGATGATCCTTGAGGTCCCTTCCAACCTAAACCATTCTATGATTCTATGATTCTATGAACATCCTTAAGGTCATCTACAGGTTTGGTGGTTTTTTCCTGTTGACATTACACAAGTTCCTAAGTGCCTGTTGATGTAAGACTTAGCCTCAAGTAGGGCTGGAATCTAAAAATAAAGATATCTTTCTGTTGCAAAGCAAATAAAACTATTTTCCTCTCCTAAAGCATAGTTTTAATTACACAAACACATTCTGAAAGCTTAAAGTTCTCTTAGATGAAATAACAGCAACTCTGAACCAGCAGTTTTTTACAACATTCGGGTGTATTCCACATGTTATCACTACCATTTGCAGATTTAGTATTATGAGTTACATATTCCCTTCAGAATGAAAAAACTTGAATGCTTAAACACTCTGCAGCTGAACTTTCAACATCAATGCAGCACTTACCGACAGTATGGATTTCGCCGAGAGGAGTAGCGTAACGTGAGAAATCTATAGTAAATGAATGGCTGGAGCAGACTACCTTGGCCACTGAAATGGAAGACAGAAACAGAGCTTATTATAACAAACAAACAGAAAATCCCTAAGCCAAAATATAGAATCATCAGGGCTTTTTTTCCAATAAAAGAAAACTATTTGAGCTCAAAAAAACCCCAACTACATTGGGGTCACATTAGTTCAGATAATCTACACCTGAGAAGAAAAAGTGCCTAACTATACACTTAAAGCAGAGACTTACATTATAGAATAAAACTGCTCAATGAAGCAGTTAACTGCTGTTCTTGTACTGATCATATTTATGAAGCTTTTTTATACTGCCTCACTTCTGCTGATGGACAAAGAATCACAGAAGTGATCACACAATGTTAGGTATTGGAAGGGATCTCCAGAGATCAAGTCCAACTCGCCTGCCAAAGCAGGATCATCTAGAGGAGGCCACACAAGAATGCATCCAGGTGACTTTTGAAATTCTCCAGGGCTGGTGGACACCTGTCCAGTACTAAGAAAAAGCCTGCTGGTCAAGCACAGAAATCAGTTGACATCAGTCCAGCTACAGTGAGCTTCTGCAGCTCCAGCTGTAGTGCTTTGAATATCTGGACCATATTTCCATTTGCAAAACTTTTCAGAACACACTGGGACTATTGCAGATGTATTGAGATATTAATGCCAAGCTGCTATCTACTGCAGATGTATTGAGATATTAATGCCAAGCTGCTATGAGTTTCAGCTACACAGAAATTAGGTTTTGATACTTTGAAGCTGCTGTTTCACAGAAGAGTGCTGTAAAATGGTAAAAGGATACCATACAAACCACACACAGCAAAGCACTGAAATGATGCAAGTTTAATTTTAGTGATTAAAGATTCTTTATGTAACATCATCTTAAGTCCTGTTTGAATATGACAGTTCCAGTAACCACAGCTTCTTTGGGTATGAGCAATTTCAAGCAAAGTGGAATCTTCCAAGAAGGCCACTCAAGACAAATGCTCTCACTGTGCTATGACTTGCATAGAACAAAGGTGTCATTCCCTCTTCAAATTGACCCAGGCCTGAGTGACTGATAGGTTATTATGCCTATATGACTTCAGTAAGGTTCCAACATGAATATGCTCAAGATCCCTGTGGCGAGTTTACACCACTTAAGAGCTTGGGATTTACCCCTCAAAAGTAAACTACCACACTAGTCAGAATCTATAAAGTAAAATGAAATTATTATTTACCAAGTAGGCTAAATAAAAGGCAATAAGCATATACAAATACACAATTACAACCAGACAAAAACCCACCTAAATCTCCTGTAAAAATCCAGACTTAAGTGGACAAGAAGTCCAGACACCTCCTCATCTGGACACTGCAGCCTGCAAGGCTACATTGCCTTACCTCACTACTGCACTGTAACCCAAACAATGTTTTGGCGCAGAGCGGGCAAGGCCAGAGGGAGAGAAACAGTGGGGAAAAACAACCAAGCAAGCAAGCAAACAAGAACACCCTGAAACTCAAATTCTACAGAAAAATAACAACCCAATGAAGTGGGATAAATTTATCTCTTATATTCTGTTGAGCCTCCTTTTGGGATCTATTCTGAATTCTCTGGAAAATTTTATTTACAATTTAGGGCCTCAGTGTTAAAACTGTAACAATCCCCAAAATGAACTCAACACTTATATTTCTGGAATCTAACAGTGGAAAAAAGAATTGACTTTCAACGAAGCTGCAGATCTTAATATTCTGTTGCACTCACTAAAATTAAACTTGCTGAGCAGTGGTGGAGAATGCAAATTACAGGCCTGTTTCATTTGACCCAACAATGTCACCCATGCTATGAAAATGAAGGGGCTTTGGTGCTCAGTTTTATTGGAATGAATGCTTTTTGGTTTTGTGACACATCAACTTAACTCTCTGAACAAAATTACTAGCCTTGGTCAACCAGAACCACATATATAGAGATCTATGACCCATAGCTCAACTGCAAAAAGTAATCTTGTGCAAAAAGTATCTAATTCTGAAAATATTTATGGTAATTCTTACCTGAAGAGCATAAAAACTGTAGCTGGCATCAGGAAGATTTCATTGCAAGCAATGAATTTTAGAATATTCTGTTGATTAGCACTTAGTTTCTCCAAAAGATTTCTCAGAAAGGGCAGACTGTTTGAACTTCGTGCCTTGAAAGAAGAGCATCAGAAAACATGCACATTACATCTACCTTCTCTAGCACTGCTAAATCAAAATACTAATTCTCATTTATGACTCATTTCAGCACTTCAAAACTAAATCCCTTAAAGTGACTGATATCAATATCCAAAAGAAAACTACCAGAAGCTTTGAACTCTGTAATTACGGAGTCCCATGAAAAACATGAGGCATCGCAATTCCTTCACCCACTCATTTGAGATTTAAGTGCACAGAGAAAGCCACCAGCCTTATTCTGTCCACTGGGAGGAAGTACCTATGGTAGCAAGACGGTCCAGTTAGGAACACCAAAGGCTGGAGTTACATTAAGCTGCACAAGGCAGTTCATTAAGCAACAGGTCCAGCTGCTTGCTAGCCTTACCCTGCAGTTTGTTCTGTTATGCTTCTGCTAGAATAGGATATTAAATTTCACAGGCTGTGTTTGGCTTGAAAAGACATGTCTAAAGTTTCAACTTAACTGTGACACAGCTTTGCTTCCTTCAAAGAACAGCATTTCAAGAAATTTAGTAAATGTCGACTCCAACAAATCCAGTCATAACAGCAGGGGGGTCCAAGCCCCCAAAGAGAGTTCTCAGATTCTGCATGCTGAGATCCCATACTGCAATTTCACCCTAGGTCTTCAAAGTGAAACCACAGCTGCAACACAAACCTGCTTATAAACACCCAAAATACAAAAAGTATTAATTGTATCATACATCATACTTACATCAAGAACCTTCTTTGTGTATGTGGCAGCATGAAGCAAAGAGAACAGCAGAACTGGAAAGATACTCACTGAAGCAAGCGATAAGGAGAATTAGAGGCTGCACGAGTGCTTCATTTCATGGTGTTATGCTAACACACAAGTCATAGCTTGATGGCAAGAGGTGGGTTTGAATGACCTCTACCGGGTTAAGAAATGGGTATATATGTCCAACATCTACATTTATAGCTCTTCCCTTTGCTTCTTACACCTCTTTACCATGCTTTTTTATTAACTTTGAGATGTATATGCAGATATGCAGAAGAACAACATATACTGTCCACTGAAACGCGTGAGGACCCAACTGAGTTTACTACTTAAATCTACCAAACACATGTGGCAATGTTTGTGGTTTTTTTATTAAGTGATGCTACAAAATGCATTTCTTTACCAAAGAACATGCAGCTGCCAGCCATTCAGATTTTAGAGAGCAGGAACATAAAATTTCTCTGCCAGAGGAATGTTTAAGAGCAGAACAGTAAGCAGACACAAAGTGGCACAAAGAGAAGTCAGTTCTTGCGTATCACCTTTGACAAGCCACGGGAGTCTTTTTTGCAGACTTGATCTGTTTAGTAATTTATCTTAAGTAAGTTTTCATGTCCTGCTTACAGTAAGAAGTCAAATACAACCCCTGTAGTGGTAATAAAGTTACCAACTTCTGAAAGTATCATTTGAGGCTGGTCATAAAATCCACCAAACTTCACTCTCAGAAAAATCTAAGCAGTCAAAGACTGCTGTACACTAGTTTCAGAGGTGATTAACCTAAATATGGATCAATCAACTTAAGACTCTCCTATTTTACATGAATTATGTTCTATAAATAGCAAACATTGCAGTTTAAACATGTCTTTCTAATCATGGCACAGGTGATGAAAAGATTCAAGTCTTTCAAATACTTAAAACCATTAGGAGGATGACACAAGTAAAGGATACTTGTAACTGGGTAGGAATTCACAAAGATAAGAGAGTACAACAGGTAGTGGCAGCTGTCCTCCAGCAAAGCCTGGGCCAGGAACGCCCTGCTAAGCTGAAAGTGCGGTAGCCTTTGGTGTAGTCGGAGGGCACTAGTTAGAGCATTTGCCAGCAAGGCACGCTGGTAAAAGCTTGCTGCTTCATGCAACCTGCAAATCATCAGAGGAGACGTTACCATACGAACCAAGCTCCTGTTCAGAAGTCTTCCACCCTTGGGGATTGCATCACAATCACACAACGCCTGAAGTATTTCTATTATGGTACATAAGCATAACCAAAATACAGCTCAAAAACTGGTAATACTGACTTACTGCAGCTGCATCACCTCCATATATGACTCCATAGCTAATGATAAAAACATGTACATGCCACTACTTTACAGTTGCTCACTTCTCAGAGACATACAAAAGGGTTTTAAACCAATCTAAAGCACATCTGTTCCGGCAAAAAGCATCCAAATAAACTGAATAACAGAAACTTACCCTTAATCTAAGAGGGTTTTTAACCAATCTAAAAACCTTTAACTGTTCTGACAAAAAACATCCAAGTAAACTGAATAGTAAAAACTCTTACATGAAAAAAACTCTATGAAAAGGAAGCATAATCACTTTGTAATTTTTTTATGTTATTTTACAGTATTACAATACATACCCTAGAAGAGGCAGGACAAATAAAGCTGAACAGTAAACTGTGAACAAGCGGGAAATCCACATTGCTGTATCCAACTTGTTAGCCATCAGAAATTGCTACATTAGAGGAAGAAAAGAAAAACCCAACCCCCACAGAAGTTGGTATCTTGGTATTTGCATACAATGAACATTCTTCCCTCCTACATTATATTGCAACCTTCTTCAGCCTTGAATAGAAGCAAATTATAGCTTGATGTGAAGAGCATCTTTTTGATCTGTAATACTTGACTCTTAAGATGCTTAGCTATTTATGACCTGGTTAGTAGCATCTTCAGAACCAAAAAGATCCTTTGTATACTATAACCAAATCCAGTGATAACATCTGTGCAAGCAGTTTTTCTACACAAACCAACCTCACTGGACAGCCAGCTTCAAAAACATTATCGTGCAAGGTCTTTAGACCTGACTTTTACATTTATTGCTTCAGTGTTTCTTTCAGATCACACAACACACACCTGGGGCTAAATCTCTACATTTTTTTCTGAGGAGTAGGAAAAAAAAAAAACAAACAAGTGGTCAGGTAAAGTTAGCATTCCAACATCTGAAGGAAAGCAGCATCGTTTTGGCCTGTATATTCTTAGCCTCCAAAAAGCAAAAAGCTTTTAATGGTAATCTAGCACCTCTCCTGTTGCACTGTCCTTGATCACAGCCACCTTCACTGATGATACTGTCTCCATATCAGAAAGGCTCTATTGAAACACAGCATGTTTTGGCTATTACGTGCCTAAAAGTCAAAATATCATCTTCCTTTCCTAGAATCATTGAATGGTTTGGAAGGTACCTTAAACATCATCTACTTCAATCCTCCCTGCTGTGGGCAAACACCTCCTCCTAGACTAGGTTGCTCAAGGCCTCATCCAGCTTGGCTGTGAAAAATTCCAGGGCTGGGAGCCTCCACAACTTCTCTGTGGAACCTCTTCCAGTGTCTCATCACCCTCATAATGAAGAATTTCTTATTAAGAGCTAACATAAATCAAGCTTCTTCCAGTATGAAGCCATTATCCCTCATCCTGTCACTACCTGCCTTTTTACAAAGTCCCTCTCCAGCGGTCCTGTAGCCCCCTTCAAATACTGGAAAGCTGCTAGAAGAAGCCCAGAGCCTTGTCTTCATATGAAAAAGAAGTCAAAGAATTTTCCAAAATTTGAACCAGTTTTTGAAGACTGCTCTTTTATGTTTTTGGACTGGTTTTATGACCACGATCAGAAATTATCCTAACCTGCAAGCGTCTTCATATCTTTGATATACATTCATATGTCTTACTTGCACAATGTAACTACAGACATACAGTTGATGGTACACAGAATTAGTTTTGATGGAGACGTTTTCCAGAACAACAGCGCAGTAACAGCACAATGACAATCAGAAAGTCTAAGAGCCTCTTCCTCCTGTCCTTACCCGTGCAGGCAGGCCGCCATAGTGTGATTCCAACGCGACCCCAACAACAACAGCACAAGGAGCGACCACGCTGCTAGAGAAGCTCCATGGCAGTCCCGGGACCCCCACGCCCACCCCGCAAAAGCTGAGCCAGCACCACGGCCTACTCGCCCCCAACCCCAAAGCTGGATACTACTTACCACGGCTCCGCCGCCGGCCCCGCCTTGCATGGGCCCATTCTGTGTGGAGTCCGCCATGGCCGCACCTGCGGAGAGAGAAGCGCCTCAGCTGGGACTGGAACAGAGGAGACCGCGGCAGTCGCCGCTACCTCCTGAACTCTGGCTCCAGGCCCAGCCGTCCGCGACCCACCGCAAGAGCCACAACCGGGAACGCACGGCCGCCGCACGCTCTCGGATGTGACCCGACGTCACTTCCTGCGAGCCGCGGGGCCTGCCGGGTAATGTAGGCCCCGCGGTGTCACGGCTCCGCCCACGCCTGGTGACGTCAGAGGGCCGTGCTGAGGCTGCTTGCACAACCGGTTCGGCAGTGCCTGGCGGGGCGAGGCTGTAGAGGAGGCGGTGGCTTGGCCCTTCTTCCTCGGCCGCAGCTCCTCCTCTGCGGCAAGGCTGGTTGCTGGCCGCTGGCGCCCTGCTGCCTCCAGCAGGGTGAAGGTTTGCTGCGCAGCTGTCCCTATAGGTTCTGTATAGGAAGACTTCAGTGTCGTGACGGTTAACAGCAACAGTATCGGTGCTCGATTCGACCCTGCTCTGGGGACTGTTTGCTAGCTGAGGGCTAAACAGTCTTTCCAGAGCCATCTAGCAGTACAACAGATGTGCTCTTGCACAACTGAAGAATATAGGTTCGCAGCTCCCAGACATACCTGTCTCTGGTTAGGTGATGCTGTGGTAGCACAGTGGTGTCGCGCAAAACCGATGCAATGTGCAAATGACCTAAGCCACCTCAGGCTGTGTCCGTGTGTTTCAGCGTCACTGGTTCCCTGTAATAAAGCAGGTCTCTTCAACGCCGAGCATGCCCAAGCATTCATACCGTGAGGGGTATCAGATTATTGTTCCTGAGCTCTCAGATCCATTAAACCTTAAGGAGTTTTAATCAAGCACAGGTACATCAGCAATGTTGACAGGAGGACCAAGCTGGGTAGTACAAACCGGAAGCCTCCTGTTCACAACATGTCACTATGCCGTCTGCAGGGTTTTGCAAAGGGTGAATTCTCTATTCATCTGACCCTTGTCATAACACTGCCTTCTTTCTTTGCTTTTAATTCTATGTGCTCTGCGAACACCTTGCTGCTCTCACCTCGAACTCTGTAAATCCAATATAACTCGGCTGAAGTGGTGTCAAGGTGAAAGAAAACAAAGTGTGGGGTCTCAAGACCCGCACGTTGGACTTTTAACTCCTGTGACCTCATGCGGTCTGTAACCTCAAGCGGTTTGTAAGCCTGCGTTTCTCGCACGGATGTGCAGCAGGTTCCCCCTTCTGGCAGCATGGGTTCCAGGACAGTAAGCCATCTGCTCCAGTTCCTAATCGTTCTAGAGAATCAGAGTGTCAGGGGCTGGAAGGGACCTCGAAAGCTCATTCGGTCCAACCTCCCTGCCAGAGCAGGATCTCCTATACCAGATCACACAGCAGCGTGTCCAGGTGGGTTTTGAATATCTCCAGAGATGGAGAATCCAGAACCACCCTGGGCAGCCTGTTCCAGTGTTCTGTCACCCTCACAGGAAAAAAAATCCTCCTCGTGTTTAAATGAAACTTTCTATTCCACCCATTGCTTGCCCCTTGTCCTGTCATTGGGCATCACCGTGCAGAGCCTGGCTCCAGCCTCTTGGCACTCACCCTTTACATACTTACAAACATTGATGAGGTCTCCTCTCAGTCTCCTCTTCTCCAAGCAGCACAGCCCCAGCTCCCTCAGTATCTCCTCATAAGAGATATATTCCATTACCTTCATTACCTTTGTGGCTCTGTGCTGGACTCTCTCAAGCAGTTTTGTGTCCCTCTTGAACTGGGGGGCCCAGAACTGGACACAGAGCTCCAGACATGGCCTCACCAGGGCAGAGTAGAGGGGCAGAAGAACCTCTCTTGACCTACTAGCTACAACCCTTCTAATACATGCCAGAATGACATTAGCCCTCCTGGCCACTGGAGCACATTGCTGTCTTATGGTCAACCTCCCATCTACTGGGACCCCCAGATCCTTTTCCCCTTCCAACAGATCAGTCCCCAACCTATAGTGATCCCTGGGGTTGTTCTTTCCCAGGTGCAAGACTCTACATTTGCCCTTGTTGAATTTCATTCAATTTCTTCCTGCCCAACCTCATTCCCAGGTACTTTCAATTACATTTTAACAGGGGAAAAAAAATAAACAACCAGACAAAACCCCACATTTTTTTGTAACCAAATCAAATGACCAAATATGTGACCATATTTTTGCTGGAATCAACATCCACAATCAGCCTCTGACAATGATTAGGTTTGAAGATTGACTGGAAGAGATTCAGGAAGTTATCAGGAAAAGGAGTAAAGGAAGACTCAGCTGATAGGGATTCTAATACAGTAACAATTACAAGTAAAGTAAAGTAAAGCTTTAGGCTAATTGATGCTTTTTAAGCTGAAGATGCAGAACCTGATTTTCCACTTCTTTTCCCAAATGTTTTTTGCCAAAGTGGCCATGAAGTGGGCACAAGAACTGCCTCCTGTTTTGGAACCATTTTTTTACAGATTGAGGAGGCTCTAGCAAATAGCACTAGGGAATTAGGACTCTCACCATGCCTGCTGGGTGTTCTCAAATGTGTAATAAACATTTATGCTAAAAAAAGTTAAGGATTGGAATGTATCACAGGCTCACAGGATGTTAGGGGTTGGAAGAGACCCAAGGAGGTCATTGAGTCCAACCCCCCTGCCTGAGCAGGACAATCCTATCTAACACAGATCACAGAGGAACACATACAGAGAGGCCTCGAAAGTCTCCAGAGAAGGAGACTCCACAACCTCTCTGGGAAGCCTGTTCCAGTGCTCTGGGACCCTTACAGTAAAGAAGTTCCCCCTTGTGCTGAGGCGGAACCTCTTTTGTTGCAATTTACTCCCATTGCTCCTTGTCCTATCCCAGGGAGCAGTGAGCAGAGCCTGTCCCTCCTCTCCTGACCAGCCTTCAGATACTCAGAAACATTTATCAAATCCCCTCTAAGCCTTCTCTTTTCCAGACTAAACAGCCCAAGGTCCCTCAGCTTCTCCTCATAAGNTCCAGCAGATCACCTCCCAGCCTGTACTGGTGCAGTTTATTATTCCTCCCCAGATGCAGGACTCTGCACTTGTCCTTGTTGGACTTCATCTGGTTCCTCTGTGCCCAGCTCTCAGTCTGTCCAGGTCTCTCTGGATGGCAGCACAGCCTTCAGCTGTATCAGCCAAGCCTCCCAGTTTGGTGTGGTCAGCAAACTTGCTGAGCAGACACTCTGTGCCCTCATCAATGTCATTGATGAAGATGTTGAACAGGACCGGCCCCAGCACTGATCCCTGGGGGACACCACTAGTCGCAGCTTTCCAGCTGGACCTGGCACCATTGATCACCACCCTCTGAATTCTATCTTGCAACCAGTTCCTAACCCACCTTACTGTGTGCTCTTCCAGCAAATGACATTTAACCATCACCAGATTGTTTCCTTACAAAAGAAAATATTAATATATCCAGGAGATATATTTAGATGCAGCTGAACTGTGGAAATGCACATCGAAGACCGCCAGATGTTTAATGCTGCCAAACTGGAATGTCACAAGGGGGAAAATAAATCTTCAAGATTAGGTATTTCTGAAATGAACTGTGGATGGCAAATCCATGTCTTTATCAGAAATGCTTGTTTATTTCTTAGCATTTGTTATTTAAGGGGGACTGGATACACATGCATGCAGAACATTAATTTCTAGAGGCTGGTTTCGTGTCCTATCAGTCATAACACTAAAGTTTGTATTTTCATTTAGCAGAAGTTTGTCTTTCACAGATTGGCCTTAATTTCAGTTGAATACAATGTTAAAGCACTGCTAATGGCTTTTAACTGCCATACTTTGGAAAACTTCCTAAGAAATACCACTCTTGGCCCCTTTACAACCAAGAAGCTCCCTTTGGTCTATATCAGTTTTTCTTCTCCTGACTTTCCTCTTCACTTTTGTTCTGTACGTGTTGTTACTTCTTGTTCCATGAAAGTCTCTCTCCTGTTGAGCAGTTTGGACCCTGCTGCTGTTCACTTTAACTTGAGAAAAGACATGAAATTATATCTTACGAAATCAAGTGTCAGCTATTGGCTTCTTCCTTTCTCAGTTCTCCTCTGCTATAATATTGCTGATTGAGCAGAGAGGAGGAGGAGCAGGAACTGATTCCTGTGTTGTTAATGATTTGGTTTCTGACGGTTATATGGGGATTCCTCCAGACCATGAAGGGATCAGTTTGCTTTCATTGGTGATTGATAGTTCAGATATTTAGAAGAGTACTGTTGCAATTGCTGAGTGCCCAGGTGGCCAAGAGAGCCAGTGGCATCCTGGCCTGCATCAGGAATGGTGTGGTCAGCAGAAGCAGGGAGGTCATTCTGCCCCTGTACTCTGCACTGGTTAGACCACACCTTGAGTGCTGTGTTCAGTTCTGGGTCCCCCAGTTTAAGAGGGACATTGAGATGCTTGAGCGTGTCCAGAGAAGGGCAACGAGGCTGGTGAGAGGCCTCGAGCACAGCCCTAGGAGGAGAGGCTGAGGGAGCTGGGGTTGTTTAGCCTGGAGAAGAGGAGGCTCAGGGGTGACCTTATTGCTGTCCACAACTACCTGAGGGGTGGTTGTAGCCAGGAGGAGGTTGCTCTCTTCTCTCAGGCAGCCAGCACCAGAACAAGAGGACACAGCCTCAGGCTGCGCCGGGGGAAGTTTAGGCTCGAGGTGAGGAGAAAGTTCTTCACTGAGAGAGTCATTGGCTACTGGAATGGGCTGCCCAGGGAGGTGGTGGAGTCGCCGTCCCTGGAGCTGTTCAAGGCAAGGTTGGACGTGGCACTTGGTGCCATGGTCTAGCCTTGAGCTCTGTGGTAACAGGTTGGACTTGATGATCTGTGAGGTCTCTTCCAACCTTGGTGATACTGTGAGACTGTGAGACTGTGATACCTCATTAGCAGCGTAGTCCCATTTCTCCTCTGTGACAGTCCAACATGATCAGCACAGACATATCTGACATCTCTCTCTCTTTCCCTTCAGAAAATATCACAGAATTATTGATAGCAGCAAAATGTGGGACTGGAGCTCTCCTAAGGAAAAAAATAGAGTTGCAAAGGGCTATATTTTAGCCTTTTGGACCCAAACATATGCACCTACCTTCACTAGCTCACTTTGATGTCTCAGGAGAGAAAAAATAAACCACCCTAGTATACTAGCTGTAAAATGAATCATGTGTTTTAGAAATAGATAAAAGAAAATACACAGAATCTCAGAATCACAGAATTAACCAGGTTGAAAAAGACCTTTGAGATCATTGAGTCTGACCTATCACCTAACCCTTCTAATTAACTAAACCACGGCACTAAGTGCCTCATCCAGCCTCCTTTTGAACACCTCCAAGGATGGTGACTCCACCACCTCCCTGGGCAGCCCATTCCAATGCCAATCACTCTGTGAAGAACAAGAAGCTGGACATGAGCAGACAGTGTGAGCTTGCAACACAGAAGGCCAATGGCTGCCTGGACTGCATCAAAAGCAGCATTGCCATTGCCAGCAGATGCAGAGAGGTGATTCTGCCACTTTGCTCTGCTCTGGTAAGACCTCACCTGGAGTACTGTGTCCAGGTCTAGAGCTCTCAATAGAGGAAGGACATGGACCTCGTGGAGCAGATCCAGAGGAGGGCCACAAAAATCATCAGAGTGTTGGAGCACCTCTGCTATGAGGACAGACTGAGGGAGCTGGGGGTGTTTAGCCTGGAGAAGAGGAGGCTCTGGGGAGACCTAATAGCAGCCTTCCAATACCTGAAGAGGGCTGCAAGAAGGCTGCAGAGAGACTGTTTGTAAAGGCCTGCAATGACAGGATGAGAGGCAATGGCTTCCAACTAGAACAGAGCAGATTTAGACTGAATGTGAGGAACAAATTCTCTACCAAGAAGATGGTGGAACACTGGAACAGATTGCCCAGGGAGGTGGTTGAGGCCCCATCCATGGAGATATTCAAGGTGAGGCTGGACAGGGCTGTGGGCAGCCTGATCTAGTTGAGGATGTCCCTGCTGACTGCAGTGGGGAGTTGGGCTAGATGACCCCTGGAAGCCCCCTTCATTCCAGACCATTGTATAGTTCTATGAAGAAGAAAATGTTGTGTTTGTGTTGGCCTTGCTCAGAAAAAGCAAGCCCAAGACAATATGCCAACAGTGCTCTGCAGTTGTTGAGCTCTGGCCGAGGCTCTCCAGACACAGTGCAAGTTTACCAATGCTCACAACGTCACTGCTGGTTTAGATGGTCAGTGAAGACTCTGGGTCACAAAGGTTAGTAATTTGTTTGTAGGCACTGTGGGTTCCAGTTTTGTTCCACCTCTTCAACGATGACCTGGTTGAAGGGATCGTTGGCAAGTTTGCTGATGATGCCAAACTGGGAGGGTTAGCTGGAGCAACAGAAGGCCTTGTAATGACAGGATGGGGAGTAATGGTTTAAACTGGCAGAGGGGAGATTTAAACTGGATGTTAGGAAGAAGTTCTTTCCAGTGAGGGTGGTGAGACACTGGCACAGGTTGCCCAGGGAGGTTGTGGCTGCTCCCTCCCTGGAGGTGTTCAAGGCCTGGTAGATAAGGTCTTGAGTGACCAATTCTAGTGGGAGGTGTCCCTGGCTATGATGGGGGTTGGAGCTAGATGATCTTTGAGGTCCCTTCCAACCTAAACCATTCTATGATTGTATGATTCTATTCTGTGATTGTGCTGCCTTTCAGGGAGGTCTGTACTACATGGAGAGCTGAGCAGAGGGGAACCTAATGAAGTTTGTGCTAGCTTGAGCCTAGCTGGGATGTTTTGGTGAGAAGAACTAGATCATAGGCTGGGAAATGAAAACAATGATGAGGTCTACTTCGCTCACAGTCTTGCTGAGATGTGTAAAGAAGAAAAGCAAAACAAAAGATAAAGTCACTTTACTCTGCACTTCACTTGGGCACTTCGTGCTGGGCTGTTCTCTTCTGCTTTGCCTGCTGNCGGGGGACACCCAAACCATCACATCCAGCCAGCAGGCAAAGCAGAAGAGAACAGCCCAGCATGAAGTGCCCAAGTGAAGTGCAGAGCAAAGTGACTTTATCTTTTGTTTTGCTTTTCTTCTTTACACATCTCAGCAAGACTGTGAGCGAAGTAGACCTCACCATTGTTTTCATTTCCCAGCCTATGATCTAGTTCTTCTCACCAAAACATCCCAGCTAGGCTCAAACTAGCACAAAGTTTAACAAGGATAAGTCTGGAGTCCTGCACCTGGGAAGAAGCAACACCATGCAGCAGTACAGATTAGGAGTTCTGGTGGACAATATGTTATCCATGGGACAGCAGTGTGCCCTTGTGGCCAAGAAAACCAGTGGTAGCCTGTTGTGCATTAAGAAAAGTGTGTCCAGGAGGTCTAGGGAGGTTCTCCTCCCCCTCTACTTGGCCCTGCTGAGACCATGTCTGGAGTATTGTGTTCAGTTCTGGGCTCCTCAGTTGAAGAGAGACAGGGATATCCTACGGAGAGTCCAATGGAGGCTACAAGGAAGATCTGGGGACTGAAATGTCTGTCTGAGCAGGAAAGGCTGAGAGACTCGGGGCTGTTTAGTCTGGAGAAGAGAGAGCTGAGAGGAAATCTTATTAATCTTGGCAAATATCTCAAAGGTGAAGATCAAGAAGAAGGGGGCAATCTCTTTTCAGTGGTGCCCTGTGGTAGGACAAGGGGCAGTTGATACAAACTGAACCACAGAAGTGGGCAGTTGATACAAACTGGACCACAGATGCTCTACCTCAACCTGAGAAGAAACTTCTTTACTGTGCACATGACAGAGCACTGGAACAGGCTGCCCAGAGAGGTAATGGAGTCTCCATCTCTGGAGACTTTCAAAACTCATCTAGACAGATTCCTGTGTGACCTGCCTTAGGCAATCCTACTTTGACAGGGTGGTTGGACTTGATGATCTCCACAGGTCCTTTCCAACTTCTACCATTCTGTGATTCTATGATCGCTGAGCTAGAAATGGAATCCACAACTCCTCAGTCCTTGCTGCCACTTTCCTTCTTAGTCATGATGTGTTTTCAGATGAAATCTTATGCAAAACCCCATCTGTAATATGAAGCCACTTTGAATACCCAAAGAAGAAGGACACTTTTGTGGTGTTTCAAATGAATTGCTGAGAAGCTCACTACAGACACTATGGAAGCAACATTAGAAACAACAATTATTAATGAATAAATGTTGACAGCCATAACAAATATTTTATAGAACAAGTATTTTGCATTGCTGCTTGTTTTAAATGTGAGATTTTGGGGGTTGTCTTTTTTGTAGCAACATCAGCAGGAGCGTTCAATCTCTTGTGGTCTCCAGCAGCCTCAACTCTGAGTCACTGTAACAGAAACTACTGCAGCATTGTTCAGACGATGTTCACCACCTTGCAGCATGGAGCACTTGAAGTTCACATAATGATTTATCTGTTTTGTCCTTCTTGATTTGAAAGAAGGGACTGTTGCTAGCATCTGTATACTCTTTCAAATAAAAGAGAGAACATTCCTCCAAGGACTGCAGCTCCTCATAGCCAAACTAGCTCCATTATTTGTATCAGTAGCATATAACGCAAAGCTAAAATAAGTTTTTATGCAAAGCTGTAATGAACAATTTGGTTCTTGTTTGTGGTTATCTCAAGCTGGCTGTCCAAATCTCAAGGAACAATAAAGGACATCGGGTCAATGCCTGTTCCATTTTTCACAAAAAGAAACAGAAGTCTTCTGTCTCTCTCCTCCAGATTGCTTTGTGATTCTTGCTCGATGGTCTGTAGCAATATCAGACATGGTCTTCTTTCTTTTCCCTCGCAGCTGCAGTTTCCATTTACTCATCTTTCCTGGAAGGGTTACCCTTTTAATTGCTGAGTGCCTGCTAAAGCAGTGAAAAAGAGAAACCACGACCTTTATGAAGAGGTGCAAAAGAGGGAGATATTCATTCCAGTACTGTTCTGTGACAGCATTTTCAGAACTTTCAGCCTTTTGGTGTATCTCTGCGTTATTGTGATACACAGAAACGGTGACTGATGGAACAAAGGACTGTGATAAATTTTTATATATCTTTTAAAGGAGATAACTTCTTGTCTTGGTTCTAATTTTAAATTTCCAGAGACTCTAATAAATTTGATAGAACCAATAACAATTTTATTAAGTGCCCCTCCCTCTTCCCCCTTCTTTCCTGAAAGAGGGATTAGATAGAGAGAGAGAAGTAAGCACATCCAAATAAATCAATCTTACTCGATTTGGAAGTTAAAAAGAAAAGCTTAACAATAACTTAAAAGGGTATCAGAGGTAGAGAGGTTGCAAAGGTGTAGGGAAGGGGAAATAACAAATACAAAAGGTATAAATACAACCCGAGTTTGATGGTGGTGGCTTTGTCTGCCTCGTGGGTGATGGCCATGTGGTAAAACTGAAACCAGGATCAGATGGTAAATGGTGGTAATCACGGAGCAGAGAGAGATGAGCAGAGAGAGATGAGCAAAGTGGGTGCAGAGAGCTGCAGGGTGGTCCAGAGAGAGAGTGAACAGAAAGTCCCCTGCTTTTATGGACCAGGGAAGGGGGAGTGGGCTAACCATCACCTGGTGGTGTTCAGACCCACCCCTGGGGAGAGTTCAAGACCACCTGAGGTCAAGTGTCAAGTTCAGAGTTACTCCCCCTGGAGTGTTAACCCTATACACTTCTTTTCTCTGAGGGTAACAGAGTGCTGGAACAGGCTGCCTGGAGAGATTCTGGAGCCTCCTTTTCAGGAGACTTTCAAAATCCTCCTGGACGAGTTGCTGTGCAACCTGACCTAGGCTAGCCTATGTTAGCAGGAGATTGGACTAGATGATCTCCAGAGGTACCTTCCAACCCCTACTATTCTATGATTCTAGGAACACCCAAGTAATAAAGATAGAAGATTGAAAGTATGGAACAAGGCTTGGCATATGACTGAATGAGAGAGCCCTTGTATTGTATTTGCAATGTCCAGCCCATTAAGAACATGACAAATACTGGAAACTTAAGAATGGAAATAAACATGGGCAAGTGTTCTTTTAATAAATGCAAGGGAGATTAAAAAGATTTCAGCATTCTGCAGCAAGAGATTGGATCAGCAAATGGAGGAACACAGTGAATTATAGATGTGAACTTTCGACTACCTGTACTGCCTCATTAGCAGTACAGCAGCAAGAAAGATTGATAAGCATCCACTTGCAAGCTTGGAGTATCTGGAGGTGTATTGATCAATGCTGAGTTGTTAGTAAAAGGCTCCTTTTCTTCCACAGCAGGGTACAACACGGGAATAAGAAGACAACAAGGGACAAAACACCAAAGCTAGTGATCTTCCACAGGAAGTTCAGTTCATGATGCAAGGCAAGTTAGCTGTATGTATGCAGAGAAACTGTTCCCTTTCTGAAACGCTGTCCTGTGTGAACTGAGGAAAAACACCCTCCAAGTTTGGCAACAGTAATGCTTGACACTGTACTGCCCTAATATCTAAAGACCAGCAGTGTGCCCAGGTGGCCAAGAGAGCCAATGGCATCCTGGCCTGCATCAGGAACGGTGTGGCCAGCAGGAGCAGGGAGGTTATTCTGCCCCTGTACTCTGCACTGGTTAGACCACACCTTGAGTACTGTGTTCAATTCTGGGCCCCCCAGTTTAGAAGGGACATTGAGATGCTTGAGCGTGTCCAGAGAAGGGCGATGAAGCTGGTGAGAGGCCTCGAGCACAGTCCTACGAGGAGAGGCTGAGGGAGCTGGGATTGGTTAGCCTGGAGAAGAGGAGGCTCAGGGGTGACCTTATTGCTGTCTACAACTACCTGAGGGGTGGTTGTGGCCAGGGGGAGGTTGCTCTCTTCTCTCAGGCAGCCAGCGCCAGAACGAGAGGACACAGCCTCAGGCTGCGCCAGGGGAAGTTTAGGCTCAAGGTGAGGAGAAAGTTCTTCACTGAGAGAGTCATTGGACACTGGAATGGGCTGCCCAGGGAGGTGGTGGAGTCGCCATCCCTGGGGCTGTTCAAGGCAGGATTGGACGTGGCACTTGGTGCCATGGTCTAGCCTTGAGCTCTGTGGTGAAGGGTTGGACTTGATGATCTGTGAGGTCTCTTCCAACCCTGATGATACTATGATACTATGATATGATACTATGACTAATCACATTGTAGTTGGGTTCCAGTCTTTTCCTGCATTTCTGCCACTCACTCAGTGTAAGCAGATGTTTGTGGCTCAGTAATGAGGGTTACAAGCTGTATAAGGCTGAATGAAAATGAACAGCCAAGACATTTTCTGCTTTTATCTGCAGGTGGCTCAAGCCAAAGACTTCCTTCAACATGCCCACTGCAAGGGGGTGGAATAGATGGAGATCCCTTCCAACTCAAACCTCTTTTATGATGGGTACCAGCCAGGATGTGGGGAATCTCAATCCACTAACATGCAATCTCACAATTACAGCAAATGTAGGGGATGCACCTCTTTTGTTCTCTGCACCCTCAAAGCTGCCTCTGCTTTCATCTACAAGCATCTTTAGATTGCACTCTTAAGACCATTGCAAAAGCATCCAGACAATAAATGGTTTACAGGTGTGTGTAGAAATCTTTACTAAATTAGAATCATAGAATGAAGTTGGAAGAGACCTCCAAGATCATTCAGTCCAGTCTAGCACCCAGCCCTGGCTAATCAACCAGACCATGGCACTAAGTGCATCATCCAGTCTTTTCTTGAACACCTCCAGGGACTGTGACTCCACCACCTCCCTGGACAGCCCATTCCAATGCCAATCACTCTCTCTGTGAACTTCCTCCTAACATCCAGCCTATACCTCCCCTGGCGCTTGAGGCTGTGTCCCCTTGTTCTGTTGCTGGTTGTCTGGCAGAAGAGACCAACCCCCACCTGGCTACAGCCTCCCTTCAAGTAGTGGAGGAGGCTTCATAAAGAAGCTGTTGATTTTGGATAGCTTTTACACAATCCAATAAGCTTCCTAACCTGGGTAGGTTCCACTAATCTCATTTATTGTATTATATACAGTCTTGATCTTTTACCATTTACTCCAGGTATTACTTTTCCTTACAGATAAACTTGGAAATCAGTAACTTCCTGCATTCTTTGTAAGCTCCTCTTCAGAAATCCAGTCACAGAAAACTGGATGGGTGATGACATGATGGGGATATGTGGAAATAGTTTTAAGGTTTGGTATTTGGTCTTAAATTGCTCAAACACAGTGGGCTGATGTCTTTTATTCATTGTTGTTTGCCCATTCACAGCCTATCCAATGCCAAACGTAGGGAACAAATGCTCCAAGGGTTGCGGTTTATGTAATTATTGTAATTAATGATTTAATTATGTAATTAATGAAGTTTATGTAAATTAATTTGGTTTTGTTGTTGGTGCTTCATTTGGGTTTATTCTATATAAATTAATTAGAAGAATCCAGGTTTATAATAATTGCCAAAAAAAAAAAAGAGAGAGTATATGCATATCTTATCTGGGTTTTTTTGTGGCCATTGGTAATCAATAAGAGTTTAGAACTTAGAAAAGATAAAGAATACATGGAAAGACAATCAGGTTAATTAGATTTGTCCTTCCAAACAGTCATAGGTAAAGTCCATCCATTTAAATCTGATCTAATCATGTGCTGAAGCGGCGTGAAATTGAATGAAATCAAGCTGCCCATATCCCACCAAATGTTCTTACTGAGATATAAAAATCCTCAAGGATACCAATTAGTCAGATAGGCTACTGATAAGTCAAGGATAAGTTTCCCACCCAGTCATACTGCTTCAAATTTATCTCTTGACCATGGTGACTGGTAATGGAAGAGGATTCTTTGAGGCTCATAACTTCTTATTGAATTCAGCCTTCCGTGTTACGGCTTTTGCAGGCAAGAGCTATCTCACGCTTCTTTGGCAATTTTGGTTGCTTATATATAGCCACTAGTAATTACTGTATTGGGAAGGTACAATACAAGGAGGTTAGGGTTCAAGGGAGATATCTGGCCTCAGAGAAAGGAAATTGTAAGCAATCTAGAGAAGGTCACAAGTCAAATGAAGAGTTAAACGGAGAGCAAGATTATTGACATGGATGACAGCTTCTGAAATCTAATGGTCACTGATGTATCAGTCAGTGGCATGGGAAGGGAAGCACAGGGAGTTCAAGGTATGTCTGTGCTCTCTGCTAGCTTCTTCACTGAGGTTTAATGATACTTTCAATGAGTTAAGCCATTTATTCTTACTGATAGAAACATTGATGAGTTGCACACTTCTGTCCTCTGCTATGAGGACAGGCTGAGAGAGTTGGGGCTCTGCAGCCTGGAGAAGAGAAGGCTTCGAGGAGACCTTAGAGTGGCTTTCCAGTATCTGAAGGGAGCCTACAGGAAGGCTGGGGAGGAACTATTGACAAGGTCTGGTAATGTCAGGACGAGGGGGAATGGGTTTAAACTGGAGGAGGGGAGATTTAGACTGGATGTTAGGAGGAAGTTCTTTCCAGTGAGGGTGGTGAGACACTGGCACAGGTTGCCCAGGGAGGTTGTGGATGCTTCCTCCCTGGAGGCATTTAAAGCCAGGCTGGATGAGGCCTTGAGCAGCCTGCTCTAGTGGGAGGTGTCCCTGCCTATGGCAGGGGGGTGGAGCTGGATGATCCTTGAGGTCCCTTCCAACCTAAACCATTCTATGATTCTATGAAAAGTACACAAATGTCCTTAGTATTTTTTTTCCTAATCAAAATACATGACAGAGATTAAAAAAATGAACAATCTCATTTACTCATATTTAAGATTATATTACACTTTGCCCAGGACTGTTACAAACAGCTCTTTTCTGGCACCTTTGTTTTAATCTTTAGGGAGAGGGTCTTTGTTAAAAGCCTTGAAATATTACAAAGTCTAGCAAGCTTCTCTTCTGATTCCTTCAGAGTAATTTGTCTGCAGCAAGAGGCAATGTGCAGATGTAAAGTTTAAAATAACTCTGAGAACAGTTAAAATAACACAGCAAAACAGTTCTGGAAGTTCACCTAATGCAACAGAATTCAATGACTTCTTGGGTAATTAATATCCTGATAAGGATGCTTAAAGGAAGAGAAGCCCCACCTGTGCTCAGTGTAGATCCTCTGATAGCCCATGGGGGAGGCAGAAGCTATGAGATGCCTTTAGCAGGTAAATAAAAAATGAGTGAGGTGTTATGAATGATGCAAAATTATAATCCATATTAATTTTGCTATCCAGGTAATGTTTGTTCATAACTATGAAGATTGTTTAACAACATTAAATGTCACCAGAAAACTTATTAATGTGTGAAATGCAGGGTTTGGATATTTATACACACAGGGAACAGGCAACCTAGAACATTGAAGAACTAACTAGCAAATTATAACAAACATTAACTCTTTAGGAAAGAGAATCTTGCAGCTGATATGCCACTTGCCCCTCAGGGAGACCTGAGAGGCTCCTGTCTGCTACAAAGGCAGAATAGAATAGAATAGAATCAAGCAGGTTGGAAAAGAACTCCAAGATCATCCAGTCNCCCCAGCTCCCTCAGCCTCTCCTCATGAGGTTGTGGTGCTTTGGGGTATGATTTAAGGTGAATCTTGTAGAGTAAGGTTATAGATTGGATTTGGTGATCCTGAGGGTCTTTTCCAACCTGGTTGTTTCTGTGATTCTGTGATTAAGTATCCATCTTTGGCCTCCTTTTGGACCTATTTTGGGCACCAGGCAAGTCAAGCTAGTCAGAACCTTGTTCACCAAATGTAATCCCAAAATGAGCCTTTCCTCAGTACCATATTAATGCTTAATTTATATCAGGTATATAAATAAGGTATATCTATAATATATATATAATAAGGTATATATACCTTATTATCAGGTATAGCTGAGCTAACAGTCTTAAATATGAAGAGAGAGCAAGCCATGGAACTTGCACTCTTGATACCCACAGGGACTTTGGGCCAGGGCACCAATTATTCACCCAATTTATTAATATGACACCAACTTTCATGGCCAAGATAAGGATGCTGTCAGAACTGTAGAATTCAAAATGTAGTAAACAGAACAGGTCTTGACTCTCCAAATTAAATATTCTCAAGAAGATTTCTCCAATGTGCCTTCGTTTGTGAAAACCTCCTCTTAAAAGAAACCAATAATATTTTTTTTCCAGAACAGATATGAATATTGATAATATTTGCTAGTCTGATGACCTTTGTGTCCCATACTGGGAGTGCACATACACTTCTAACTATTAAATATGATCAGGCTATTTTATAACAGTTTTAAGCCAGAGGTGCCTCAGGCATAAAGCACAAAATTTCATTCTTCTCACCTGTGAGCATCAGCAATAAAATGCAGTAGAATAAAACTTGTGCCAATCAAATGTTTATCTGTCTTGGCTTTGCATAGTGCCTATCACAGGATTTATCACTTAGCAATAAAACTGGAAAATAATCATTTGGAAGCCAAGCACTCATGAGTTAAAAAAAGGATGCAGATGAGAACATGTAGACCTCTCTTAGAATCGTAGAATCAAAGACTCAACCAGGTTGGAAGAGACCTCCAAGCTCATCCAGTCCAACCTAGCACCCAGCCCTAGCCAGTCAACTGGACCATGGCACTAAGTGCCTCATCCAGGCTTTTCTTGAACACCTCCAGGGATGGTGACTCCACCACCTCCCTGGGCAGCCCATTCCAATGCCAATCACTCTCTCTGACAACAACTTCCTCCTAACATCCAGCCTAGACCTCCCCTGGCACAACTTGAGACTGTGTCCCCTTGTTCTGTTGCTGGTTGTGTGGGAGAAGAGACCAACCCCACCTGGCTACAGCCTCCCTTCAGGTAGTTGTAGACAGCAATGAGGTCACCCCTGAGCCTCCTCTTCCCCAGGCTAAACAACTCCAGCTCCCTCAGCCTCTTCTAACTGTAACATCAGGTTGGTGTTACATTTAGGAGGGAATCAACAAATTGATACATTCCTGGAGTATTTTCACTTGTAATTAGAATATAATTTAAAATAGGCATTCAGCAATTGAAAAAAAGAATGTATTTAGCATAGAATGGTGGAATCATACAGGATAGGCATTGGAAATGTACCTCTGGTCCAACTCTCCAGCATAAGTAAATATATCAGTATTTGTCCTCTTTTGTTGGTCAAATACATGCCCATCATAGAATCATTTTAGTTGGAAAAGACCTTTCAGATCATCAAGTCCATCATTCTGCCAAGTCTGGTGCTAAACCATGTCCCTCAGCACCACAGTTCTGTGTGTCTTAAACACCTCCAGGGATGGGAATTCAACCATCTCCTCTTATCCTATCAGTTGTTACTAGGGAGAAGAAACCAACCCCCACTTATCTCCAGCCTCCTTTTCAGGGAGCTGTAGAGAGCAAGAGGACTTCAACTGCCTGTTCTCCAGATAGAATAGAAGAGAATAGAATCAACCAATAATGATTGGGAAGACATATATGTCTTTTATAACCTCTTATAAGGAGGATAATCCATCTACCACTGTGTGGTCTCAAGAAGAGACACAATGCTGCAAAACTGACAATAATGGGAATGGAGGACCAAATAGCAGCTAAAGGGAAAGGCATGGTGAGTGATCAAACATGTTACATTAAGGAAATGAGCGCTGTGGCTTGCCCTCTCTTCTGAAGTGTTGAGTTGGCCTCTCTTCTAGGCCGTGCAGGAGAGGGAGAGACACCAGGCTTACACCAATGTGATGCATAATGGTCAAACCATTTATTGAAGCTAAGTGTGATACCTATACAGTGGAGTTCAGTAGGGGGGAGTGTACTTTTGATAGGCTTACAAAGCAGAGTATGGGCTGTCCACACACACAGAGGCAGACCTGACCAACTACCCCCCTTAATCCCCCTTTGCAGCAGCTTAGCCACAACATTGCCTGTTCCCAGGGCTGAGCAGCCTGTCTTCTCACATAGCTCAGCTAAGATAGCAGCCTCTCTGCCAGCCTTCCAAGGCCACCCCTCTGCAGCTGTGCCTCCTTATCAGAATGACCTAAGTCTGTTCAGTTACTCTGCCTGTTCTTTTCAGTTCTGCTCAAACCCCAATACTGAAGGTGCAATGTCTTGCTCTACAAGAGACAGCAAGGTCAGAAGACAGCTCTGTTTTCATCGTGTCACAATCAATGCTGGAAAACACAACCTCACAAGTGATTCTGTCCTGATAAGGACAATGTATCAGATGCAGTTCAAGTCTTTCAGTAAATCCCAGTGAATGAACAAACTGGGGAGCACAACCCCAGTGAGGTGACACATTGCTGGTTAACTTATTCCTGAAACAGATTTTGGAATTCTGGAGTTAACCAGACCTCAGGGAGGTGGTGGAGTCGCCATCCCTGGGGGTGTTCAAGAAAAGACTGGATGAGGCATTTAGTGCCATGGTCGAGATGACTGGATAGGGCTGGGTGCTAGGTTGGACTGGATGATCTTGGGGGTGTCTTCCAACCTGGTTGATCCTATGGTTCCTTCTGCTGTCTTACATAGTAAATGGGTGAAGAAAGTTGGGTGAATTTTATTTCTACAGCTTTCTCAGGGTTCAGTTGTTAATAATGATGCAAAATTAATAATCAACATTAATTCTGATATCCAGACAAAGATTGTTAATAACTATGAAAACTGTTTGTTAACATTAAATCTCACCAGAAAACTTACTGACAATGTTTGAAATGCACAGATTGGATACTTATACACACAGGAAACAGGCAAAACTAGAACACTTTAAGAAATAACTAGGAAATCCAAACATGAAAACTAGAAAGAGGTTCTCAGTTTCAATTTTACCTCTTGTCCACCAGGGGACTTGAGAGGCTGTTTTCTGCTACTAAGGCAAAAAGGCACAATAGAATCTAGTTACAGAATTTCTTAGAGAGAGGCTTTGAATATTTCCTCACAAAAATTAGCTCCTGACTCACAGGGCTAGCTACAGCTTCAGACAGCACCCTAACACTTTCAGGGAGTTCTGTCAGCAACTGAAGCTTCTAATTCTTCCCAGACTCTATCAAGGATGCTGGGGGAGAAGGCAGACAATCTCTGACCTGGCCCTGGCCTCTCGTGGATGATCTATATGTCACTTCCAGGGCTTCACAGTCATGTCAGGAGGCTTGCAGGTGTAGGCAAGATATCTTGCAGATGTGCAGTCTTGGCATAGGTGTCACACTGGCTATGTAGGCCTATCGTGTGGAGGCATTTAGAGCCAGTTCCTAGTAAACTCAAAGCAATATAGTTTCCAGGCAGATAAGCTGAAAGCATCAGGGCTTCTTATTAAGCAGCAGGCCTAACTTATAGTTAGCATAGCATGATGCTGCAGAAGGCAATGGCAGAATCACTGCCATGAGCAGAGAGCACATTAATGCAGAGTCAAGGACAGCAACAGCAACCAAGCACACAGCAAAAAAACACTGTCTCTACCTGCTCATCTCTTTTATCAATACAGCCCAAGACTAATGGACCTTTGGACATGGAATAGCCAATCAGAATAGCAGTTATCCAAGCTTGACTATATTAGGTGAAGCCATGGGCTGGCTTTACCTGAATTTGGGAAAAACATAGGCCTTGCACGAGGCAGGCACAAGCCACGTGTATGTTTACCACAGGATATAAACAGGAGTAAAACAAGTCTGGACAAGTCACAGTCCTTAGACTCAGTGGTTCCAGGTTCATTGTCCTACTTCCCTCAGTTGCTTCTCCCATCAGCAGAAGGAGGGAGAGCAGAAAAACATGTCTGGTCAAGCCAGGACATGCTCTGGCTTATTTAGGCCTACCACAACATCAATTTATTGGCTATTTAGAGCATTATGATCTGATAATTTGTATTCTGTGCATACTGGTGTAGTAACTTCCTCCCATGGCTTTCAGGTAAATTCATTTCTGTTCATCCAGATTCGTAATTATCCAGAAACTGGACTATGTCTCTACTCCATGGCTTTGAAAACCTAATGGGGCACTACATTTCCATGTTTTTCAGTAAACACAGATGCACTTGGTTGGTATGGCCCCACTTCAGACAGAGTTTCAGACTGCAAAAGCCCAGGAAGGATAAAAAACAACAACAACAACAAATATTATTGGCTTTCCAGCATTTGAAGGGAGCCTACAGGAAAGCTGGGGAGGGACTATTTACACGGTCTAGTAATGTTAGGACGAGGGGGAATGGGTTTAAGCTGGAGGAGGGGAGATTCAGACTGGATGTTAGGAGGAAGTTCTTTACAGTGAGGGTGGTGAGACCCTGGCACAGGTTGCCCAGGGAGGTTGTGGATGCTTCCTCCCTGGAGGGGTTTAAGGCCAGGCTGGATGAGGCCTTGAGCAACCTGCTCTAGTGGGAGGTGTCCCTGCCTGTGGCAGGGGGTTGGAGCTGGATGATCCTTGAGGTCCCTTCCAACCTAAACCGTTCTATGATTCTATGATATTTCTTTTCATCCAAGCAAGTGCAGCATTCAGGAAAGTCTCAATAGCCTCATTTGAGAGGTGGTGATAACAAAAGCAGTAAAGCACAGAAGGACAACGGTAGCAAAATAGTAGTGTTAAGTTCTGTTCATCATTTATTGTATAATTATCTCATTGAGTTTCAGTGGAGACCCTCACACTGAGATTCTCCTCGTTCAAAGTGTAAATCAATCTAACACTGCAGAAAAGGTCAGTGGAAATGAATAGTGAATAATATTTGGGACAAGAAGGGTAGTTAGGAGAAGCATTTATTATATTGAGGGACTTTTTCAGTGGGGTTGGCATCTGAGCATCTCTGGCATTTGCAGATGCAGAGTCGCATGATGTCGTGAAGGAATGGTATTTCTCAAAGAACAGCAGAGTTTACTAGGAACCAGAAATAGTGCTGGGGGGTGGGGGGTGTAAGATTTCTTCCTCAACTCCTAAGGGGACTTTCATGCTATTTATCTGTTCTTCAGAACATGGAACACTCGTGCCATTGGATCACGACTTCCCCAGATTCTGAAAGACTGATAAAAGGGGCACATTGATACCCTGTGAATAGAAATACAGTACTGCATTGGGGGTTTCATCTGCTCTCTGTGTTCTTTATATTCAACCCATAATATTCAAAGATTGTTGTCATGAACCTAGCTTGCTCGTTCCGCTCTGGAGGTCAGTGTGAGTAGTTTTCCTTTCCTCTCTGAATATTGAGTGTCAGGTTTAAGAAATTCTTGAAACTATGTCTGCCATATAGAATCATAGAATCATAGAATGGTTTAGGTTGGAAGGGACCTCAAGGATCATCCATCTCCACCCCCCTGCCATAGGCAGGGACACCTCCCACTAGAGCAGGCTGCTCAAGGCCTCATCCAGTCTGGCCTTAAACACCTCCAGGGAGGAAGCATCCACAACCTCCCTGGGCAACCTGTGCCAGTGTCTCACCACCCTCACTGTAAAGAACTTCCTCCTAACATCCAGTCTAAATCTCCCCTCCTCCAGCTTAAACCCATTCCCCCTCATCCTGACATTACCAGACCTTGTCAATAGTCCCTCCCCAGCCTTCCTGTAGGCTCCCTTCAGATACTGGAAAGCCACTCTAAGGTCTCCTCGAAGCCTTCTCCTCCAGGCTGCAGAGCCCCAACTCTCTCAGCCTGTCCTCATAGCAGAGCTGCTGCAGCCCTCTCAGCATCTTTGTGGCTCTCCTCTGGACCCGCTCCGGCAGTTCCATGTCCTTCTTGTGCTGGGGGCTCCAGAACTGCACACAGTACTCTAGGTGGGGTCTGAAGAGAGCAGAGTAAAGGGGGAGAATCCCCTCCCTTGCCCTGCTGGCCACACTGCTCTTGCTGCAGCCCAGCACAGGGTTGCTGTCTGGGCTGCATGTGCACACTGCAGGCTCATGTTGAGCTTTTCATCAACCCAGATATATATTAGTTACGCACAGACATTGTGCTTCAGTTGCTATCAGCTGCTAAAGGCTTTTTGAGCAATGCCATCAGCTGAGATCAGTTTGAGTAGAGAGGCATTTAACAACTTGTATCAAAATGGAGCTTCATTTTTACGAAGAATAAAGTTCCTAAGGCTAATACCAAACACTTAGGTGACTTGGGATTAATCTTGGGTTAGATCTTGCCTCTAGAGACCTACTGTGAAATCTTGTTTTGAAATCATGAGAGAAAATCAGTTTAGTGGTTTCATACTTGTTCCTTGTAGGTATTTGTCTAGGTAACAAAATCACCACACAATTCAGTGTGCTTATCAGTCTGAAAGTAAAAGCAAATAGAAAGACAAATATTTTCTCTCTATGGAATAGAGTTTGAGTTATATTTTAAACTATAGGAAAACCCCATGGATGAGTAGGCTTAATTTCACCCTCTTGTGCTGCTGACTTACATTATGGGGTCCTCAATTCAAGAGAGATGTTGAGATACTGGAATATGTTCAGAGAAGGGTGATGAAGCTGGTGAGGGGCCTGGAGCACAGCCCTGTGAGGAGAGGCTGAGGGAGCTGGGGGTGTGCAGCCTGCAGAAGAGGAGGCTCAGGGCTGACCTCATTGCTGTCTACAACTACCTGAAGGGAGGCTGTAGCCAAGTGGGGGTTGGTCTCTTCTCCCAGGCAACCAGCCTGGGAGAATGAGGGGACACAGTCTGAAGTTGTGCTGGGGAAGGTCTAGGCTGGATGTTATGAGGAAGTTCTTGCCAAAGAGAGTGATTGGCATTGGAATGGGCTGCCCAGGGAGGTGGTGGAGTTGCCATCCCTGAAGGTGTTCAGGAAAAGACTGGATGAGGCAGTCAGTGCCATGATCTGGTTGATTGGCCAGGGCTGGGTGCTAGGTTGGACTGGATGATGTTGGAGGTCTCTTCCAACCTGGTTGATTCTGTGATTCTATGATCATTAGATGAGCATAAATGGCAGCACCCCCATGCCTTAGTATCACAACTGTTAATGAGGCTGCTTGAACACATCCTTGCAAAATGCAATGATACAAAGACCTATCTGCAGGGATCTTTGTCCTGCCTGTTTAGGCCAAGTCGTGGACTCCTAGCTGCTGCCTTCAACCTGTCCCACATAGTCATCCAGCAGTCCTTAGATAAAGTTATGTTGAAGATATTATGTCCACCTTGGGTCATGGTGGGAGGATATTAAGATTGATCTGGTGATTCCACACCATCATTTCTCATTGCACTGGCAACCTGGAGTAGCTAGGGTAGTTTGTGGAGAATTTAAACTGTTAAATAAAAACAGTTCAGAAAGTGAATGTGAGCAGTCATGGCAGATCCAGTGCCTGAAAGGGTCCTGCAGGAAACCTGGGGAGGGACTGTTTTCAAAGGCACGTAGCAATAGGACAAAGGGCAATGGTTTTAAACTAGAGAAGGGTAGACTTAGATTGGACATTAGGAAGAAGTTCTGTACTATGAGGGTGGTGAAACACTGGAATGTTTGCCCAAAGAAGTGATGGAGCCCCCATCCCTGCAGACATTCAAAGTCAGGCTTGATGGGGCTCTAAGTAACCTGATCTAATTGGGGATGTCCCTGCTTACTGCATGGGGGCTGGACTAGATGACTTTTAAAGGTCCTTTCTAACTTAATGCGTTCTATTGTTCTGTGATCATCCACACTGCAAGCTCCTGCTTTGCTCCTTGTTTCTATTGTAGATTGCTCCCATTCGTTTTCCTCAAAGCAGGTCTGTAAAGGAGTCAGAATGCAGTGTGGACAGAAGTTGTTTGATCATTTGGACTTATTCATACTACTTAGTCCTCTTTGACTTAGCAGTATAGACTCTCCAGCCTGTGTGTTAGCACTAAGGCACTAACACACAGGCACCTTCTGGCTTACCTTGAACAAACAAGGTTCTTGCCCAAGAAGCTATAGAGATAAATCAAACCCTGTATTCTGGCCCCTTTTTTTGTCCATGTCCACTGTCATACACCAGGCTTAGAGTGCCTTTGTCAATGGGACATTTGAACCATGCAATTCCTGCTGAATTTGAAATTAATTTCACAGCATAAGGGAAATTCCCTGCTCAAGATCCAAATTACTCTTGCTATTTTAATTAAAGATGCTTATGCTGTGAGAGTTTGGTTGTTTTTTTTTCACAGAAGCTATAACCAAATGAAATCTTGTTCATACTCCAAGCCCTGACTCCATCAGAATGGAATTAATTTCTCCTGGATGTTTGACTACATGGTAGGAAGTTATTTGGGCGAATGCTTTTACCTAATAACCTTTCAAGAGCCACTCAAAATGAGACAGTCAGGATAGGAAGAAGTCACTGCTGCTTTCAGGTGTTTATAAAAGACTCTATGAGAAAATTACTGTTAACATAAGTAATTAAAATGGGCCTGGCTCTGTTTTCTGAGTGTATGGATAACGTATTGAACCCCTGTCTGCATACTCTGCCATGAGATTCTGCCCCTGTACTCTGCACTGGTTAGACCACACCTTGAGTACTGTGTTCAGTTCTGGGCCCCCCAGTTTAAGAGGGACACTGAGATGCTTGAACGTGTCCAGAGAACGGCAACGAGGCTGGGGAGAGGCCTCGAGCACAGCCCTACGAGGAGAGGCTGAGGGAGCTGGGATTGTTTAGCCTGGAGAAGAGGAGGCTCAGGGCAGACCTTATTGCTGTCTACAACTACCTGAGGGGTTGTTGTGGCCAGGAGGAGGTTGCTCTCTTCTCTCAGGCAGCCAGCACCAGGACAAGAGGACACAGCCTCAGGCTGCGCCAGGGGAAATTTAGGCTTGAGGTGAGGAGAAAGTTCTTCACTGAGAGAGTCATTGGCCACTGGAATGGGCTGCCCAGGGAGGTGGTGGAGTCGCCGTCCCTGGAGCTGTTCAAGGCAGGATTGGAGGTGGCACTTGGTGCCATGGTCTAGCCTTGAGCTCTGTGGTAACGGCTTGGATTTGATGATCTGTGAGGTCTCTTCCAACCTTGGTGAGACTGTGAGACTGTGATACTGTGACTAATTACTCAGAACAGCCCCAGGTCCGTATTTTCCCCCCCCCAGATTATGTCCATGCCTAGGAATGGGCCAAAACCCCATCCAATAAGCACTGTAACAGCTGAATAGGAATGGGCAAATGGGCAAATAGAGGCCACTTAGCTATAAAAATTATTCCAAATGTTGCTTGCAAGCAAATAAAATCACAGGCAACCACAGGGTTTGATCCTTACCATCCATCTGGCTTTCTCCACACAAAAAGACCAGCCATAGCCTGCCATCGAGCTGTCCACAAGCCCTTTTTTATCAGGGAAAAACAGACATAGGATCAGATATATTTCCCTAAGATGCTGTGCAGTACACAGCCACCTAATTGCATTATGCCACTGGTCCTGGCTGTAAGCAATGAACCTGACAAAAGCAGGGTTCTGGGCTAACTGTCCTAATGGACCATTTTGGTTGTTTGCTTTCAATAATAATAATAAAAAATAAATAAATAAAACTTCTGCACTGTAGGCAAGGATTTAAGGTACTCAGAGAAAGTTGTTAAGCTCAATATATTTGTATCCTGCTCAAGCAGCAGTAGACTGAACACAATAGAGCAGATTTTTGGAAGAAAGGTCAGGGGGGACCTCATTGCTCTCTACAACTACCTGAAGGGAGGTTGTAGACAGGTGGGGGTTGGTCTCTTCTCCCAGGCAACCAGCAACAGAACAAGGGGACACAGTCTCAAGTTGTGCCAGGGGAGGTCTAGGCTGGATGTTAGGAGGAAGTTGTTGGCAGAGAGAGTGATTGGCATTGGAATGGGCTGCCCAGGGAGGCGGTGGAGTCACCGTCCCTGGAGGTGTTCAACAAAAGCCTGGATGAGGCACTTAGTGCCATGGTCTAGATGACTGGCTAGGGCTGGGTGCTAGGTTGGACTGGATGATCTTGGAAGTCTCTTCCAACCTGCTTGATTCTATGATTCTATGAATATTACACTCTTATATTCCAAATATTTGCATAGCTCCATTCAAAATGTCATAGAATCATAGAACCATAGAATCATAGAATCAGTCAGGGTTGGAAGGGACCACAAGGATCATCTACTTCCAACCCCCTTGCCATGGCCAGGGACACCCTACCCCAGAGCAGGCTGCCCACATCCTCAGCCAGCCTGGCATTAAACACCTCCAGGGCAACACCTCCCTGGGCAACCCATTCCAGGCTCTCACCCCTCTCATGCTCGACAACTTCCTCCTCACGTCCAGTCAGAATCTCCTCACCTCCAGCTTTGCTCTATTCCCCCTAGTTCTGTCACTATCTGACAGCCTAAAAAGTCCCTCCCCAGCTTTGTGGGATATCAGGTAGTCCACTTGTAACATACAGCTGAGTGTGGCTGGAGGTAGGAGGGGGCCTGCATTTTAATAACAAACAATATGCATAATTCACCTTTTCCAGTTATTGATATATTGATAATGACTGAGTGCAAAAAAAATAAAAGCTTTGTTTCTTTCCTGGATGGTTAAGTGAATATTAGTCTGCAAATTGGGGAATATACAGTTTATTAAGTACCATCTGTCTCTGCACAGAGGAGTGCTACAGAAGATCAATGACTCGATTACCAGCTTTTAACTGGTCCCAATGAAGTCCCTGAAAATGGCCTGAGATGAAATTAGTGGAGGGGGAGCCTGCAGGTAAGAAACTGAGATACAATATGGTAGAGGTGCGAAGCAGGCATGCTCTGTGCTCCACCACCAGTATGAGGGGGAGATACTTAAGTCTGTAAGTGCCATGAGTGGTTAGCTGGGAGGTGCACACCAGCAGAGCAGAAGGGCCTGAAGTGATGGAGAACAGATTTATATGCCTGTGGAGAAAATGCAGTTATCTGTCTGCTTTAGGTACTTCAGCAGATTTTGTGGAGGACAGCACATGCTCTGGGTCACATAGAGGGCAAGCTGCTGTAGTGCTTCTCCCTTTCTATAACCCATGGTGGGTTTGGATAAGAGAAGGATCTGGAGCTCCCATTTGCCCTCCTGCCTAAGGGCATGTCTAGATAGCTCAGTACAGTGGCATGGAAGAGACCCGCAAAGAAACCAAAATTCAAGTTAGAAGCAGTTGTAAAGCTCTCACAGAATGTCAGGAGCTGGAAGAGACCTCAAAATATGATCCAGTCCACCCCCCCTGCCAGAGCAGGATCGCCTATAGGAGATCACACAGGAACGCATCCACACGGGTGTCTGGGTTCTAATTTAAACTCCCAGAGACTCAAATATATTTGATAGAACCAACCACAATTTTTTAGAGTGCCCTTCCCTCTTCCCCCTTCTTTCCTTAAAAAAAAAAATAAGGAAAGGAATTAGATGGAGAGAGAGAGAAAGGTAAGCACACCCAAATAAATAACCTCACTCTGATTTGGAAGTTTAAAACAGGAAGAATTTAACAATAAGTTAAATTAAAGGGAAGTTGCAAAGGTATAGGGAAGGCAAAACAAAGACAAAATGTGTAAATACAACCAGATTTTGATGGTAATGGGTTTGTCCTCCTCGTGGGTGATGGCCATGAGGTAAAAACAAAGCGACCCAGGAGCAGGATGGTGATGCTGGAGGTAGGGAGTGCGGAAAGAGAAAGAGCAGGAAGTTCCTCCTGCTTTTATAGACCTTTAGACAGGAAGGGGCAGTGGGATAACCATGAATCACCTGGTGGTGATCAGACCCACCCCTGGGGAGGGGTCAAGACCACCTGGGGTCAAGACCACCTAGGGTCAGGTTCAAGGTCACTTCCCCTGAAGGTTAACCCTGTACAACGGGTTTGGAATATCTCCAGAAAGGGAGACTCTGCAACCCCTCTGGGCAGCCACAGTACTCCAGATGTGGCCTCACCAGGGCAGAGTAGAGGGGCAGGAGAATCTCTTGACCTACTAGCCATGCCCTTCTAATACACCCCAAAATGGCACTGGCCCTTCTGGCCACAAAAGCAATGCTCATGGTCAGCCTCCCATCCACTAGGACCCCTAGATCCTTTTCCCCTTCACTGCCTTCCAGCAGGTCAATCCCCAGCCTATACTGATCCATGGGGTTGTTGTTTCCCAGATACAAGACTCTACTCTTCCCCTTGTTGGATTTCAGTAAATTTCTTCCTGCCCACCCCTCCAGCCTGTCCAAGTCTGACTGAACAGCAGCACAGCCTTCTGCTGTGGCAGCCACTCCACCCAGTTTGGTGTCCTCAGCAAACTTGCTGACGGTGCACTCTGTGCCCTCATCCAGCTCATTGATGAATATATTGAACAGAAGACTAAATTCACCAAATAACAATGTACCCCTTTACAACTTGGTTGTGGGGCTCCATTGGCATAGTTTATGGCTTGTTTGGCCACAGAGACTCACCAATCAGAATGGCACTTTGCCAAAACTGACCATATTAGGTGAAGCCAGGGCTTATTGTGCTAGTTTGAGCCTAGCTGGGATGTTTTGGTGAGAAGAACTAGATGATAGGCTGAGAAATGAAAACAATGGTGTCTACCAGCTTCATTCAAATTTCCAGATCCGACTGAGTCTAGTCTGGGTAATTTCTGAAGTGTGGGGGGGCAGGGGACACCCAAACCATCACACTTGCTTTACCCTTATTTGGGAAAACACAGGCCATGCATAAACAAGCCTATGCACCTTGTTTACCACCAAAGCAGACTGGATGTCTCCAAGCCTTTTGTCTCATCTTCCAAGCTGCTCCCCTCCTTCATCAGGAAGAAGGGGGAGCAGAGGATCATGTCTGGACAAGCCAGGACATGTATTAATCCTATATTGGCCTTCCACAATGTCCATACATTATCAGACCTCTCTTCTACGTAACCTGGATTTCAACCAAAAGTGGTTTAGTGCAGGAGTCACTGAGTGCAGCCTGTAGCCTCAGAACAGCAAAGCTGAGCAGTTTCTCTGCTGAAAAATGAGGCTGTAATAGCACAAAGCATGGTCCTAGAGAGGCTGAACACTAATGGACATGACAAGTGATAGGACAAAAGGGTAGAGTCTCCAGTTGCTCCAGGGGAGGTTTGGGTTGGATATTAGAAGAAATTTCTTTGCTGAAAGGGTTCTCAAAGACTGGAATAGGCTCCCTGAGGAGGTGGTTGAATCTCCATCCCTGGAGATGTTTAAAAACTGCAGAGATGTGATGCTGAGGGACACGGTTTAGCACTGAATGTGGCAGTTACCTAATGGTTGGACTTGATGATCTTAAAGGTCTTTTCCAACCAAAACAACTCTATCATTCTACAATGGAGAGCCTCGATGGTGACATCAGGAAGTGAAGTGACATTCCATGGAGCCTTTGTAGGAGAAAAGCAACCCATACAAAGGGACAGACACTCTCATGCCTCCAGAGCAGGTGTAGCAAGCATTTGATAGGATGACAGAACACTTTCAGTGCTTCATTTGAAATGTGCATTGGGTAGTTTGTTCTAAGCACTGCACCTTCACATATTGCCAGCTGTCCTTGCTATCTGTTCTGATAGAACAGATTATTTGATAGAAGAGATTATTTGTTTTAAAGCACTGGCCAGGTGCTGCACTTTGGTCACAACAACCCCATGCAGAGATACAGGCTGGGGTCAGAGTGGCTGGAGAGCAGCCAGACAGAGAGGGATCTGGGGGTGCTGATTGATACCCGCCTGAACATGAGCCAGCAGTGTGCCCAGGTGGCCAAGAGAGCCAATGGCATCCTGACCTGCATCAGGAATGGTGTGGTCAGCAGGAGCAGGGAGGTCATTCTGCCCCTGTACTCTGCACTGGTTAGACCACACCTTGAGTACTGTGTTCAGTTCTGGGCCCCCCAGTTTAGAAGGGACATTGAGATGCTTGAGCGTGTCCAGAGAAGGGCGACGAGGCTGGGGAGAGGCCTCGAGCACAGCCCTACGAGGAGAGGCTGAGGGAGCTGAGATTGTTCAGCCTGGAGAAGAGGAGGCTCAGGGGAGACCTTATTGCTGTCTACAACTACCTGAGGGGTGGTTGTGGCCAGGGGGAGGTTGCTCTCTTCTCTCAGGTGGCCAGCGCCAGAACGAGAGGACACAGCCTCAGGCTGCGCCGGGGGAAGTTTAGGCTCGAGGTGAGGAGAAAGTTCTTCACTGAGAGAGTCATTGGCCACTGGAATGGGCTGCCCAGGGAGGTGGTGGAGTCGCCGTCCCTGGAGCTGTTCAAGGCAAGATTGGACGTGGCACTTGGTGCCATGGTCTAGCCTTGAGCTCTGTGGTAAAGGGTTGGACTTGATGATCTGTGAGGTCTCTTCCAACCCTGGTGATACTGTGAGACTGTGAGACTGTTATTTTTATATCTTTATTCTTTCAGCTGGAAGAAAAACCTCTAAGGTCATCCTGTCCAACCATCAGCCTAAGACCACTATGGCCATTAAACCTTCTCCCAGAGTGCCACACCTCATGTTTCAGAAAACCTCAGTGAAGTGCCTGCTGCTGTATTTTGCTACCTGCTGCTGCTGCAGGGAGCAGATGTCTCCATTTTGCTGCTGGCCTCCACAAAGCTCCTGCAAACCAAGCAGTCCACCGTACAGATGAGAAGCAGACACGCAGGTTAGAAATAAATGCTGCTGGTACACCAAGAGTCAACATTTTTCTGCTGGTTTCAGATGAAAGCTTTTTCCTTTTAGGTGGTAAATACCTAAGGGAGGGCATAAAACAGGTATGGAAGGAGAGCTTCTTCCCCCAAAACTGTCTGCAGATTCTTCTGAGTTTCAGCAGCTGGGGTCGTCTGCCTGTGAGTGCTTTCAAAGCAGGAGGGATGGAAAGGCTGCTCCTGTCTGCGGTGGGAGAAGGAGTGGTGTGAGACCTCACAGCTGGGTGGCTTCTCTGCTGACCTTCCTGCCCTCGCATTGCCGAAATTTCTGGAAATCGCTCATTAAAAACAACCCGAATGGAACCGGGTGCCGGCAGCTGCCCAGCACCTTCGGGTGGGGGATGCACGGCTTCTGCGCACGGCGGAGCGCTTGGGGAGGGGCTGCCGTGTTCCTCTCAGCCCGGCCTGGGGGTGTGGGGAAGGATACGAGTAGGAAAGGTGCTTTTGAGGGAGCTGGGGGGGAGAAAGAGAGAGAGGGGGAAGGGAGGAAAAAGGGAAATGAGAGAGATAAGGAAGAAAGGAAGAGGAGAAGGAAAGGAAGATTGGAGTCAAAGAAGGGAGAAACTGCAGGAGGAAGTGAGGAAAGGATGAAGGAAGCTGGAGGGGAGAGGAAGAAGGGAAGGGAAGGGAAGGGAAGGGAAGGGAAGGGAAGGGAAGGGAAGGGA
>WAAF01004309.1:7866-45176 GCA_013400475.1 Tricholaema leucomelas | reverse complement strand
AAGGGAAAGGAAGGGAAAGGAAGGGGAAGGAAAGGAAGGGAAAGAAAGGGAAAGGATTTCTTTGTCTAGAATGTGGTCCTTTTACAAGCACTCTCTATCATCTCTCCTAACTATCTCCATGGAGAACATCCCAGATCAACATCCTCTCTGTTTTCTGTTACGAATGTGGCTGTAGCTGTAGGTCAATTAAAATGACATTTCCCCCCACCTCCCAAAAAAGGCATCGAGAAGCAGAAGCAGAGAAGCCGGCGCTTTGCGGCGTCCATCCGCCAGAGGGCGCCCCGCACCGCTCCGCTTTCCCGCGTAATCGCTGGCGGCAGCCGCGGGAGATAATTAGTTTTATGTATATATAATATTGGATCATGAAAATACTCTTTGCCTTATTCTGGTGTGGGGGACCTATAATATATGTTAAAATAGTTAATTTTTTATTATGCCTTCCGATTGTTCTAGCCGTCCTAACCGCTCCCCCACCACCACCCCCAAATTACTGTGGCATCAACCGAAAATGTAGGCAATGTAAGCAACGTTAAATCTAATTTTTCTGTGCAAAACCTAATTAGCCGTTTTAAAAAAGGTTAACGCCAGCGCCTCAGACGGTTTTTGTTTAATAATCCTATTACTGATGGCTCATCATGTATAAAATGGTGCGGGTAGGATGCAAAATTTCCACTTGTTTATAAGTGTATCTGGGAGAAATGTATAAAATAATCTACAGCGCAGGAGGCAGGTCAGTGCGGAAGGGAAGGCACCCAAAACGTAAGTAAGGCACCTTTCGCTCTGCTCTTATTGCCGTTGTCTTTGCAGAATCGAAATATTAAGCCTGGCTACAAATTTGTTTCCAAATATCCGCAAACTATTCTTCCACCTTCGTATTCTAAAGAAAATCTTGCTTGATTTTTTTTTTTTTCCCTTTTCCCTTCTCTTCTCCAACCACCACCCCCCCCCCCCCTCCACCGCGTCGCAATGCAAGGTTTTTTCCTTGGAGAATAGATGACTTGGAGGACCTTGGTTAGCTCTTGCTGCATAAGGGAAAGAAGGTATCTGTCCTGGAGTGCTCCTCACGAGAAAAGGGATGCTTTCAGGTCGGCCACTGCAGTGTCTTGCCAAGACAGGGGAGGGAAAAAAAAAAGAGAAAAAGAAAAAAAAAAAGAAGGAGAAGCGGGGGGCTGAGGTTTCGCTACCTGCCGGGAGCTCCAGCCTTGCCATCCCTTAGACCTGTGCCCGATCACCGAGTCCCCTACAAAGGTTCACCCCAGCCTTTTCCCCGTCACAACCCCGAAACCCCGCGCTCTGCTGGGTGGAAGTCAATGGCTCTAAGTCCTGTATCCGACCTTTTGCTATTTCTGGTGGCGTTTAATTATACTCCAGTGTCCCGAAATATAATGATGTAAGGGGAGAGAGTTTATACATGGAAAAGGAAAAAGGGGGAAATGGTCAGGAAGTTATTTTGCAACGATATATCCCCGGCAAGTGACAAGGAAAAAAGTGCCATACGTGGAGGAGAAAAACGAGCTGCAGCTTAGCGAGTGGATCTCAGCGGGACAGGAGGCAGATCCTGCTCTACAGACCTCAAAATCGTTTCTTGCAAACGATTTCTAATTGCTTACCGATTATTTCAAACATATTTAAAGCTCCAGGAAGCAAAATGGAAGGAAAGTTCCTTATTTGAGACTGAGGTGGGGGGGGAGATATTTTTTTGGGAGTGCCTGTGTTAGCTTTCCATCGCTCCCGGCTGGATGCGATGTCCTCATCGCTTGCCGAGCCTCGGAGCGTTTGCGATCTCGGACAGCGGATTTATTTTACAGTGGCTTCCTCCAAAGTGTAGTTTGTGAGACACGAATATATATATTTTTTTAGCGCCAGCAATGTCTGAGTGTAGACACAGTTATCCCTCCACCCATCCATCCACTCACCCACCCATACAGGAATGTACACGCATATGCACATCTCACAAACGTTAACTCTTTTTCCCAGCGATACTGCCAAAGCGACGGTGCAGGAGGCTGTACCCGGAAAGGGGGCCGAGGGTCGCGGCCCCGCCGGGGCAGGGGCAGCCGCCCTGAGTTCAGACCCTACCCGGGCTCCTCTGGCCCGGCTCTAGCCATCGGAAAGTTTCGCACGTCGCTTCCCGCTTTTGGAGGATACCCCAACTTTGACACCAAAGGCACTCAAGCGAGCTGCTTGCCTTGTGCAGCGAGTCCGCAGCTGACAATCTTTGTTTTAAACCCCTGCTGATGCTCTTGCTCCCGATACTCCCACATCAGACAAAAATATCTGCATTTTCACCCAAACGCGAGCAATTACTAAGGAAACGGGCCTCTCGCTCCTTGCATTTTCCTTCTGGTCCATTTGAAAACGGATCCATCAGCGGGTACCAGGCGTTTAAGGGAGAATTTCTTAAAGGGCATGTGGGACGGCAACAAAAGGCTGCCATTCACAGGAGAAGTCAAAGGCACTAAATGGGAACATCAAAAGGAATTCGGATCCAATCGAAAAATAAAAGAATCTGATTTCTTTTCTTATCTGAAACACGCAGATGAAAAGCCCCTAAAGCAAACAGCCAAAGAAAGCGATGTTTTTAAAACAGCAAGAAAGGGGGAGAAAGGGGAGGGATGGGGGGGTAGAAAAAATAAAGAAACAATCTCATGAATGCATTTCTTCGGACTTTAAATGAGATGAATGACAACATAATATCAACAGCTTCTACACGACAAACCCCATTAGACTAATGTCTTTCACTGCCTCGGTTTTACGCCTTAAACTATTCCCGGGCAGAGCAATGACTATTGCTAACAGTGGAATAATCCGGAACGACCCTTTCTCTAGGTGAAGAGCCTCAGAGAGAGGCGGGGAGGCAGAGATGCAGACAAGGATGCAAGGAGGCAGGCAGGGATGCAGGCAGAGAAGGCAACTCTCCGGGACTACAGGCAGAGGTTCGCAGCCGCGGGCACACGGATGCCTCTGTCATCTGTCACCCACATCATCTCCCGCTGCTCTCCTTACTTGGAAGCAACTGGTTTTGATTATTATTTTTCACTGGGTAGGATAACGAGTGAACGTCGCTGTTGGACGATGCATCTACTCGAAACATCGATACCCAACAGAAAAGGGAGGTTTATCTGTGTCTGAGGGAAATACTAGTGGAAAGATCTGTATCGTTTGTTGCAGGAGGATACTGAGTTTTGCCTTAGTTTTTCTCCTCCATTTGGCCGTGGGGAAAGGGTAGTTTACCCCCTCCTTGGCCTCATACAATCGCAGAATCATTTCGATTGGAAAAGACCTTTAAGATCATCATGTCAAACCATTTATTAACAGTGTCCCTCCGCATCTCTGCAGCTTTTAAACAACCCCAGGGATGGGGATTCAACCACCTCTCATGTATCTCGGCGCTAAAAATCTTGCCGAGGAAGCTGCGGATTTTCTGGTGTGCTTTTGACTCGCCCTGCCCTGGCTGTCTTGAGCCCAGGGAGGGACCGGGCTCAGCGGCCAGGGAGTCCCCTACCGGGGCACAGAAACCTTCGGCCGGGAGCGGCTGGGGCAGCTGAAGGGGGAAGAGGCAGGGCAGAGGCCGCAGAAAGCTTTCGGCGGCGGGAGCCCCCCTCCCTCGTGCTCCCTGCCCGGATAAAGCCCTTCCTGACAGGGGAGGGAAGGGGCAGGCTGCAGGGCAGGGGCTTCCCTTTGGTCTCAGTGTGTGTTCTGTAAAGTTGTGACAGATTATTAGTAAAGGGAGGGGTTTCACAGTTTGATGAAGATATAACACACTCTGGACTATCTATCCTCCGGGCCCATTCATCAGAGGCAGGGAAAGGGGGAGAGAGGAGCTCTGTTCCTCATGCCCACAGCAATTCATCACTGCGGCTCAATCGGGGAGTTTTGTCCTCCAGCGACCCTCTTCTCTGACCGCCATCCGGGGAGCTTTCTGTGCTCAACTTCGGTCCCAACAGCCCCTGCCCCACTCCTGCGTATCCTCTGGGCCGGGAGGTTCCCGACACCTTCTCCCCCTCCTCGAGTGGAAGATCTGCCTGTGCCTACCAGGGCACAGAGATAACTTTTCGGAGTGGATAGTGATGTGCCGTGTAGAAGAATCAGGAGGGAGGGATGGAGTGGGACAGACCGATAAACAAACAGATAGATATGGATGGGGCGAGGATGCTCCTTTTGTTTGAGAATGAGTGATCCTCATTGTTTGTCGACGCGGAGAAGAGAGGAAATTAATTGCAACCAATTAATAATTAATCCCGTTTAAACAGCTTTATTATCACCCGCGAACGAGAGGGAATTGGGTTGATAACCCCCCGAAGACCGAATGTCAAGTTTAACCAAATAGTTATTGCTTTATCAAACAGAGTCTGCAAATAAATTAATCAAAAGCAAATATGTTCTTTGTGAGGCTCATTTGCCGGTAATGGATGGATATGAAGATTTGCCGATATTATTGTCTGTCATTCAACCTAACAAAGTGAACATTTATTGCATATATATTAAAAATTATCCCTTAATCGAGTGGGGCTGGGATTGCAGTTATTGGAGTCTTCCCAGAGGTGAAGTCCCCTTGGATAGGAGCGGGGAGGGCTGCTCTTCGCCTCCCGTGCGATTCCCTTCGGAACATGTTTCAAAATTGCTTTAATCCACCGCTAAATTGAGCTGTTTTACTAACTGTCCGCGATATCATAAACAGTTTGAGGAGCTAATGGACGAGATGTTATAAAAATAGTGGACGTAAGACACAGAAGAGGCGATATATTCCCCCAGGAGTGATGGCCGGGGACCCAGCCACGGCAAACAAGCCCTCTTTGTCTCCCCCTTACTTACATCATTTTCTAATTAGGCATAAAATTGTCTTCATACACTAGTATCGCTGCCTTCATAAACATAACCATTATGGTTCATAAGGACCCCATTGTGGGGACCCCCTCTCAAAATAGAAAAGGATCTGGAGAGGCCCGGAGAAAAATACATCCCCTTTGTTTTCTCTTTTGAGAAGACGGATGGGCAATGTCACGCAGATGATTACTTTGGACTATTAAATTGTCAGAAAGGAAGAATTTCCTTATTAATAAAGGGATTATAGGGGAGCGATAGAGCTGGATGCTAGCGAGGCGCGGTACAAGTTGTGGGGTGCGCGGCACGGCAGGACAACCTGGGGGGTGCTCCGCCACTCGGAACGGCCCATGGGAGCCTTGGCTTTCCCACCCTAGCCTTCCCGGGAGCGAGGCCGGCCGTGGCTTGGTGCCACGCACCCGCCGAGCAGCGGGCAGCCCCGGCCCCGGCGCCGGCGTAACTGGATGGAGATGGATGGAGTCGCCTATCGCCCCCGACTCGGTGTCAGCCCCCGGACAATTACTGTCTCCAGAGGGATGGACAGACTGACTGACACTGACCTCTGCCCACGAGCCCACTGGCGGCCCCGAGGAGCTTATGTGCAATTTGCTGGATTTCGTTTACAATAACCCGATTTGACATAAATAACTCTCCATGCTGTGTCTACGCCCGCCTGACCTCCTGAACTAGCGCGGAAACACTGCCGTATTGATCAGGGGCGCGGGGGTTTTTCTTTTTCACTTTTTGGTCCGTGAAGATCCGCTCTTTCCATCCCTTGCTCCATGAAGACCATCTTCCTGAATCCCCTAGTCCGTGAGGACCCTCTCCCTCTATCCCCCGCTCCGTGAAGACCTTCTTCCTCCATCCCGGTTCATCAAGAGCCCCTCCCTCCACCCCCAGTCCGTGAACTCTCCCGAGCCGGGCCGGACCCGACCCGACCCGGTCCTAGCATCGAGGCGGCGGCAGGACTCGGACGGTTCCTGGCGCAGTGCTGAAGCAGGAGAGGGATCCTTTTCCCTCTGATCCCGTATTTCCACTAGGGCTCTTCCCTAGACCACGTTTCGTATCGCGACAGCCAGCAGCGAGTCGCGACGCCCCAGGTAGAGCCAGTAGGGAAGCCCCAGGGAGACATGGGCCCCGAAAGCCTGCGCTCATATTCTCCTGTCCTTCTCCACCTCGCCGGTGCTCAGAGCTTTGTCTCGGCCCCAGGGTGTGCGGGGAGGGACGAAGGGAAAAATAAATAATCGGGAATAATCGGGATAGAAGGTAAAGATGGGAGGGCGGCGGGGGGGGAGGGAAGAAAGGAACTCTCCGGCAGAAGCCGGCGTTATCCATTTAGTGTGACATATGGAAATCATCCCGGCGGACCCACAATTAAAGGAGCCGTCCCTGCCGCCCTTTATTCCCCGCTAACTTTTGTGTTAAACGTTAACAACCTGGCGCTGCCCATTCGGGTCCGATTACCAAGTGAATGTTGACTCCAGGGCTGTTTTCCTTGTCGCCTATTCTGGGGCTGCCTCCCACACAGATTTATGTATTTTTGATATTAAATTCTTTCTGTCATTAAGCCTGCTCTCTTGTTGACTTTCATTGACCCCTGCCCTTGTCCCCATACTTTTCCATATTTAATAGAGGGACATTTTTGCCGGTGCCCTCCCCGCTTTGTTACCTCCCGGCTGGCTGCTGTCCCTAATGGCATGTGCTGTTTGCTCTGTTGTTGAACTTGGAGGGGTCACATAGTCTTGTGCTGTGATATCCTCCGCATTTCCAGCCCGGCGATCCTAGGGAGGTGCCTTGTGGAACAAGCCCTTTTTTCCCCCTAGATACCAACTTCCTAATGACTTAAGCAAACACCTTCGCTAATGATCCCTCCGGCTCCCTAATCCCCTCGGGGTTTTGTTCAGCTGAACTCCTGATGCTCTGCCTGTCCCACTGCTAGCGTGGCCTCTCTGACCTGAGACATCGCAGCTCTTCTCCTTGGAGCGGACTGCCTTGTCCAGCTCCGCCTGGGCCAAAGGCCAGGATCCTGGGAGCATTGCATGCCACCAGCTGCTTGAGGTGACACCGAGTTACAAAGAAGAACCGCCAAAGGAAACTTCGGCTCACACAGGCAAAATGAATGTGTCCATTTATCTCCTCTGACTCGGCGGTCCGCGGCGTGCCTCGGCCCTACAGCTTGGCTGGGGGAGAGGGTGAACCTCCTTCCCAAGAAAGATTGGCTCACTCCTCCTAGGCCGTTCTGTTCAGTATCATTATGTGACCGGTTTTCAGAATTGAAGTTGCCTGGTGTTTTGATTCTTCCTTGCCTGTGCCGTTGTGCCCTGGAGGTCCCTTCAAAATGGATGCTAATTGTTGGGGCTGCACACTGCTGCCTGCTAAAATGCCCCAGAGCTCCCAGGCCCTGCTCCTCAATGGCTTAATTGACAAGGACTTGTCTGTATTTAGGAGCAGCTGGTCCAAAGCATTGGCACATCAGTGCAATCTTAACACAGCATCCCTAGCCTGGAGGAGTATGAGGGTAAACGTGGTTAAAATGAAGGAAGATTTATAGTCGGCCCCCGTGGGTAATGCGACAGAAGACAGATACCAAGATTTTCCCTAGTAGGGGTTTCATTCATCAGCTTCCCGGCCCTGGTAACATGTCTAGGAGCCACGTTCCAGCTATTATTAATAATAGGAGGTGGCCATTTAGCACAATTAGGCAGGTGACAGTATTCCACAATAATACGTGGCCCAGAACAAGACGAGGAGCCACTGAGAAATAGATCCGTGGCCGAGAAACTCCGGGGATCTGTGCCACAGACACATCTCGAGTGGGTCTGGGGCCAGCAAGTTCCCGTTTCGCCCCAAAACCTCCGGCTCAGTGGCAGGCACCAGCTTACCCTCCTCCGACGAGGAAGGCTGGGAAAGAGCTTCTCTCAACGGACTGCCTCCTCCAAACCCTGGATTCAACCCTTAGCGGGCTAAAAAAGTCATTCTCCTTTGCGTCCCCGGATTTTTAATTAAGGCTCTCTTTCATTTCGGATGCGCAGATGAATTTTTTTTCCTTCCCCCCACTCCCTCCCTCCCCCCCCAAACTTTAAACGCTTCTCTTCGTGAACTTCCCGTTTATACGATTTAAACTGATTTGATTTCTGAACGGGAACGACTGGTTTTATTTTCTGCACAGGGTTATTCAGCGTTTTACAAAGAAGGTTTATGGCTCGGCTTAAAACTAAAGGGTTTTGTGTTGTTGTTTTGCCATGTGTGGGAAATACTTTTATGTTCACACAGTCCGCCCCATGAATAGGGATAATAGGTTAGGGATCCTCATTGAAATTTGAAGTTTTTAAACAGAAATTCCCTAACTTTTGCTCGTTTTCTCAACTTTTTTCGTAGGAACAATGCCAACATTGAAGCCCTCGGTTGGAGTCTGCACAGTTGGAGATCTTTGGTGCCATTTTAGACATCTTTGGATTTCATCAATCAAACTGACTGCAATTTTCCATAAAAACCCTGAATTTGGGTCAGAAAGTGGGCAAAGCAGATAAAGATCGTTCGAGCTGTCTTATAAGATGATAAATAGATATCCTTTCAGTCCAACAATGCAAGAAGTGCAGTTTTGTAATTCACTTCCATTGGTTTTGAATGCAGTGAGTCGAAACAATCTATACATGTTTTCCCATGGTTAGAAGATGTCTTTACATACTTGTCAATAGTAACTTGACCTTTTTCCCCACTGAGCTACGAAGAGGTGCTTCCCCTCCCCTTTTAATTTTTTTTCCATCCCTGAAGTACAGAAAAGGATTGCTTTGGTTGGTTGATGGTTTGTTGGTTTGTTTTTTTTTTAAGTATCCTCCCCCCTTCCCCATTTTCTTTTAGCTACTAAATCAATAGGTTGTTTCTTCTTACCCCGAGGTTTAAGCAGATGGTAGGTGGTTCACCCCAGTTCACCACTCTGCCGAGGAGCTTGTTTTGGTCTGTGCTGTGGCGAATGAGGTTTTAGCTTAGACCTGTTGGATCTTCTGAGTGTATTCTTGAACTTGGGAGGATGGACTATTCTCTAGTGGGGGAAAAGCCCTAAAAAATGTGGAAACCTTGGTGGGTCCTGCCAACCTGCCACAGCTAGCACAGTCTCGCCATGGGACCTAGAGGCTGGGAGGTACCAAGAGAGGCTCCTGGGTTCCTGACCGCTCCCTGTCCTGGGCAGAGGAAGGTAGTGGAGGGAGGAGGACTTGAGATAAGGCATTAGCTTTTTGCCTTTCCTCCCTTCGTCTTGAACACGACAGCCCTGCTAAGTGCTGAACACTCTCCGCTAATGGATAATGACCTGCGGTGTGCAGCTGCCTCCTACTCCTCAGATAAAGGCTGCTTTTACTATTAATTGAATTTGTAACATGAGTGCAGTAGGTTGCCAACTGAAACAACCCAGAAACGGCAGCATCCACCTTGTGACAAGACACAGCCGCCCTCCCGGACCATCCGCACCCTTCTGCAGTTCGCAGACGGGGTCGCCGGTCTCCCGCTGTCCCTTGGCAGGGACACACACACACACAATCAGAGGGGAGGAGGTGGCCCAGCTGCCGAACAACGTTTCTGCCTCTTTGCAAAGGGCCACGTGGAAAGGCAGCGGGAAAGGGTTACAGCAGCCCGTGGTCACTCGTGTCTTTCCACGGGCCCCGTGAGTGTGAAGCAAGACAATTCACGCCATGCAAATTTCGATATTGCAAACGGTTTCCCTCCCTGAGGTAGATCTTGAGTGAAAATCCACCCGAAGAAGATAAACCCCTTATGTTAGGCATTTTGGGTTTGTGGTGTTTTTTGTTGTTGTTGTTTTCCCTCAAGCGAAGACATATTTGTCACCCTCCCTCTTTCCAGCTTTTCTGCAGAGCCGGAGGGAGGGATAAGGGAATGAAGGATGCTCCTCATAGGTGCCCGAGGCCGCAGCTGCCGCGGAGCTGAAGGGAGTCTTTGCCCGGCGAGAGGCAGAGGAGCCCGCGGTGCCACTCGGCTGCGGGCACCGAGGCTCAGCCAAGCCGTGTGCGGGGCCAAGGGCGGGTTGGGAACCAGCCGAGCACAAAAACAAAGCCCCCACGCAGTCCCACGCAGCCGCAGTAGGGATGCGAGAGGTTTTGGTACAATTCAGCAGAGCGAAAATGCTTCTTCGGAGTTGGGCTGCTTAGAAAATGCCTCCATATGTGTGTAACTCACCATCAGGAGCGTGCCTAGAGACACGGCAGCAGCTACATGGGCTCTGGAGGACAAGCCATATTCGGGTTGTAGTTATAAATAAAAATAGCAATTTGTTTCTTCGGCACCCTTTTTGGTGCTGAAAGTCAAAAGCCATTCTATAAACAGGTAAAAGGATTTATCCCTGGCCTCTTTGATGGCTGCATCCCTAAGAGAAGCCCCGTGGGACCACGGTGGCTGAGGGAGATGCCGAGAGACATCGGTAGGGAGATGCTGGGGCTGTGTACTCCTCTGCTCCATCTCTCTCAGTTTTGGTTTGCCTTGGTTTTGGTGTTGAGGTTTTTTTAATGTTTTGCTTGTTTGGTTTGTTTGTTGTTTGTTTGGCTTTTGTTTGTTTGCTTGGTTTGGGTTTAAAATTTTAATTTCCTTTTTTTCTGCTTTCCATTCCTTCATCCTACCAGGCAAATATTTAAAGCCACACTTGAAGTTGAGCACTGAAATCAGAAGTACCTGCTTAGGCCTTTTCCTTTGTCAGGGACTCTTCCACCGATGTCTTCCAGGGGGGGACGGAGCTGGCAGAATACCTCTGGGAGACCTCGGATGCTTTCACAGCTCACGCACCTGCTGAGCAGGGCATGAGCTTGAGGGCACTGGAGGGGCCGCCACGCTTTGCCCCGAAGGGAAATCGATAACCATCTGAAGATCATTCCCAGCCACGGGCACCAGCCGGTTAACGATTCGGCTGGGCAGCTTCTTCAGCAGCGGGCACCCTGTATGATAAATGCACAGTTCGAGACGTGGCTTTTAGCGGTGGAAATAGCCCCCCCGGATCCTCACTGTCTCACTATCCCCTTCCTCCGGCCAGGTGTTGGGGTGTGTTTCGGGCCCACTGAGCCCCAGTGCCTTCTGAAGGGGAGAATCCCCCTTCCCTTGGCTTTGCCTCCAGTGGGACCTGACATTCTCCCGGGGCAGGATGTCGGTAGCTGCCGGTGGTGGCCCGAGCTGGAGGGAGGTGCCCTGTGCCGGGGCAGCCGGTGCCACTCACGCTGGCAGGGGGGCTCGCAGCTCGCTGCAGCCTCGCTCCCCGGTCTCTCAAAGCCCCTTTCAGCCTCTCTGCGGGCTCCTCACCGGAGGAGGCTGGAGCTACATAAAAGCGTATTATGAAAATTATAATATCGGGCCCAGAGCATGTCGACGGAGGCAGCTCGGCAGCTTTCAGGCATTGAGCCCCCTGTTCAGCTGGGCTGAGCTGTAAAATATCCATTTGAATTCGGTGCCTGAATGGAGCAGCAGCAAGAACAACAAGGACTGGGGGCAACAGAGCTCCCTTTATCCCGCTTGCAACTTCTCCCTGCTTGGCCATTCCTTTCCTGTTGCACCCTTCTCCCTTATGGGCAAATTCAAGGCCTTTTCTTCTTCTTCTCCTTTCTTCTTTCTTTTCTCGGAGCGGGAAGGGGGGAAGGAGTGGCGGGGGGACGTGTGCGGGAAAGGCGCTGTGCCCTCCCGCCTCCCTCCCCGCAGGATGCTCCCCTGAATCGGGGCTCGCCTGGAGGGCGGTAGAAGGGGGGAGTGCTGCCAGGCAAGGCCGAGTTGTCCCCCGTACCCAGCTCCACGCAGAGCAGAGCAGAGCAGACACCTTCCCCATCCCTATTTGCGTCCTGCCCTGCCTGCTGCATCTTAACGCGTCCCCAAACCCTGTCATGGTGCCACTGTCGGGACCCGAAGCTAAGGAGCCTCTTCCCGCCACACAAGTCTGATGGATCCGCGGATGGGGAGCGATGGGAGGCTTGGGGGGAGAGGAGGGGGAGCCCGGCTTTGGCAGATATGATCTATGGAGGCAGATGAACCGACCTGCTATTCAAAATACTACCCATTGTGTTGGTAATGGCCAGCTTATGACTGGAATAAGGTTTTTAATATTAATAGAGCCTTTTAAGGCGGCGGTTTCCTGGGCGCTGGGCAGGCGGGCGGGCAGCGCAGGTGTTGGGACAACCTGTGCAGGCGGTGGTGGCCCGGCCGCAGCTCCCGGCGCTGGCAGCGAGCAGGTGCTGGCGGGACGCGCAGCCCCTGAGCCCGGGCGAACAAAGGCTCGGCTCGCCCGGGGTCTGCGAGCATGAAGAATTGTTTAATTTCAGGGGAAAGTGAAAGGCTCTGCTTCTGCCGGGACGTGACATTTCCTGTGGTGAAGCCCTGCATTGGCTGCTAATAGAGATCTAATTGATGGGTGAAGTCCCATTTCCGCGCTTTCTCCTTTATTGCTCCATCCAGTCTGTTGCAAAATATAACCTTAATCTGATTTAGCAATTCCTCCAGGATTCGGTGCAAGCTTACAGCACAGGAAAAAATCGTTATTAAAAAAGTTAAAATACAGACTTGGGTTCGGTGCCTTTTATTTTTTTTTTTTTTGTTTGTTTGTTTTCTCTCTCTCTTTTTTTTTTTTTTTTTTAAGACACAACCCTACCCAGGCTACCAACATTTAACACGTTCCCTTTCGGTAATCGCTCCGGGTTTTATGACTAGTAATATCAGAAGGGATGGGCGATAAATGCAGCCGCCCCTCTTTTGTTTTAAATGCAAATGTCAGCATTTTGGAGCCGAGCTGGCTGAGCGGAGCATCCCCGACCCGCAGCCCACCGCTGCCTGGAGAAGGGAGACAGGGGAGGGGGCAAGGCACTGTCGGTTTGACGGTTGACGTCGTCAGAATAAAAATACAACGATAAATAACAATCAGTATCGGTTTGCAGGAGCTGATTTCTCTCTCTCTCTCTCTCTCTCCCAGGAGATAAAACAATCTGTTTATTTCAAAAAGACAAGCACAGGACCCAGTGGCAGACAGCTCCTTTGCTTACTCCCTGACTTACGGGCTTGTGAATGGGTCCGTCCTATTCCCCTGCCTGCGGACGGGCAGAGGTGACAGGGACAGATCCCACTGCCCTGTACTTTACCTCTCGAGGCAGTGGAAAGCGTCTGATGGGACTTTCTCTGTGTTCCTCCATAGCCGAGAGCCCAAATTTGGGATGAAGAGGCTCCTCCAGCTGAGTTTCTCTAGCCACACTCACGTGCAGAGACAACGGACAGGGCACTGAAATTCATTTTAATTGATTATTTGCCTTTTTTTCCCCTTCTTCTTCTTCTTTTTTAAATCCATCCACACTATCTGAGATAGCAAGAAGGAGTGTACAGGCATTCTGGACCTATACAAACTCTCTTCAGTCCCCCTTGATAGGTTTAATGAGGCGGAACGCGATGAAGGGGATTTGAACCGGTCTAAATGATTGATGAAGCCTAGGGCACGGCTGAGCTTTTTCCGGATAAAGCCCCATACATCCCCTTATAATGGTTGGGTAGTGGCAGGGCTGGGCTCCTTCAAAAGCCGTGGCTCAAGCGCATTGAGAGGAAACAGGGAGGGAAGGTGCTCTGTTGTTACCTAATCAGCCTGTGCACTGAGCCACCAGCCGCCTGAAGCAGAAGAGTGCTGCCGGGGAAGAGAGGGGGGTGAGAGGGGGCATTTCTGACACACTCAAACACACACACACATACACACGTACACGTACCCTCGCACCCCCACCAAGTCCCTGCCCGTGCAGCTGCCTGCCAGCACAGCATGGGGCCCAGCCTGGCTTTCCCCCTGGCATGGCATTGCTGGCAGCTTTCAGTCACCTTCTGATTGATGGTGATGGGCACATGAGCCAAGGGACTTGTCTTTGTCCTTAGAAGTTGAGTCCTACCGGTACACCCTGAACTGGGGCTTTAGTGATGGAGATGGTACCCATAGCAACCAGATCCCTCTTTGGTATGATTACACATGTGTGGCACCTATGGCATTTTCAACACACCTCCCCAAACACACAAAGGGACAAGGGCATGTGTGTGGCAGGACAAAAGTAAGCCAGCAGATATGGATGTTTCAATAGTAATAAAGAGTAGATTTAAATAAAGAGTGTCAACTATTATCCTCAGTGTCCCAAATGTTCTGATGGAAGAGGGACTACAAATTTGATGTCATATTTCATGAGGTTATGAGGTCCTCAAGACCCCTCAGCTGAGCAGCTGAGAAATGTAAGCCAAACCCAGCTTCTAGAGAAGGTGAATGTTGTGGCTGCCATCCATTGCCACCCCAGTAGGACAGCACTGCTGGTGGAAAGCCAGGCAGGTAGGGCATAAAGCTGAGTCCTTGATCCTGACTTGCAAGGAGTAACAAGTGTCCTACGATGGTGGCATGATTAGGTTTGTGTAAACCTTCCTCAGGTTAAGCCCTTTTATTTTTCCCTGGGGCTAAAGTGGCTTCTTTGAGGCAAACTAAAACCAACGATACACAAACACATCTCAGTGAACAAGCTGGTCTGCACTGAACAGACGTACCCAAGTCCCACAGAAGTAACCAATTAGCTGATTAAAATGTGCAGGATGGCACCTTCAGGATATGTGCATGACATCTGTGTGCCCCAGTGCTGTGTAACAGCAGTGGCAGGGAAGAGTCCTCTGTAAAAATGTATCCCTTTAAAGGGTGGTCTTCTAAACTTCGCTGTACCTTTCCCCTTAGCAATCAAACATGGTGTCATTGCAAGGACAAGAACCTTTTGAGACCCAGCAGCTAAGGCTCTTGGGATGGATAAAAAAAAGTCCCCTGCAATCTCTTGTGTTTTTCAGTGCAGCAAAGTGCCAGAAACAATCTTTCTCCCTTTTATCCTATTGGAAGCGCATCACGAAAAGAAGCGGTTTGAATTATTTGTAGAGAGTGGGGGAATTCAATAAAGCAATGAGAAAACAGGTTGTAGAGGAAAAAGGATGACTATTCATTTTTTCACTTCATCTCTTCTCACTTTGGCTTTGATCGTTCACCTTTGGGACCAATGCCTCGATCCCGAATCACATCAAACTCTTACTGCAGTCAGCAAAGCTAAAATCTTTTTCACCTTATGAAATCCCACTGACTTCCAAGGAACTATTTACACCTGCAGAGTGAGCAGATTTAAAGAGAGACCAAAGTAGCCACCCTTACAGATGTGAACTGCAGCCTCCCGGAGGTCTCTTCCAACCTGGTTGATTCTATTCTATTCTATTCTATTCTATTCTATTCTATTCTATTCTATTCTATCTGCCTCGGGGGTGGGAGTACTCACACTGATAGTTAGCAGGGAAGGTTAAAAATGCCCCACTCCAACAGAGTAACTCCACTGACTTTATAGCACGCAACATTTCCTGTGGACCAAGAAGTTAAGAAAGAATAATAGAACAACTTTATTAGGAAATGCCTATGAAGGGTGAGTCATGAGTATTGTTGTCTTGGGAAAAAAAAAACAAAACAAAAAGAAAACACACACACAAAACCCAAAGAAAAAGAACAACAGAAATTAGTGGGTTAAATGGAATTATTAGTACAGTGTAATTTGTCTCTGAAAAGCAAACAAAGACATTTGGGACAATGGAAAGAGAAACTGCTGGTTGTCTCTTCCTAAACAAGAACTCTATTACCTCTATCAATCTCCTTCTATCTCTGAATTATCTCAATTTTATTATTAACAATAACATTACAGCATGTTCTATCCTACTCTACATCCCAGAATCTCAAGGCATCTTATAAGTATTAATGAATGAGCAGGGCATGGAAAAACACTGCTACTTTGTGTTTGGTTGCTGGTTCCTTCCTAGAGATCTTAGTGCACACAGAGTTTTACAGATTGGCAACAAAGTCAGGGAAAAGCCTGTGTATCTACTTGCTATATGAAAAAAAAAAGCTGTTCCAATGTTCCATGAGTTAAGAATCAGTCTGTACTTTGTCTTGGAGACCAGGGTTCTAAAGGCTTAATCAAAGATCAGAATCCAAGTCTGATAATTGCCCATCTGAGTTCTTGTGCTAGTTTGAGCCTACTAGAATGTTTTGGTGAGAAGAATTAGATCATAGGCTGAGAAATGGAAACAATGGTGTCTGCTTCCCTCACAGTCTTGCTGAGATGGGTAGCAAGGAAAAGCAAAACAAGCAAGGAAAAGCAAAACATTAGATAAGGTCACTTCTGCTCTGCACTTTGTGCTGGGCTGTCCTCTTCTCTTTGCCTGCTGGGGAGAAGCTGAGGCTGCTGGCTGGACTCCATCTTGCTTTCTAACCTCACCCTCCTTTTGCTTGGCTGCTTCACCTTGCTTTTTAATCCCTCTGGCCGAACCTCCATTCTTCCTTGGGATTGGGGTAAGGTTGAGAGAGGTAGGGGGAAGGTGAGGGGTGGTTAAGAGTCCCTCCTGGGGACTCAGGTTTCTGGGAGGGGAATTGTGTTTGTATTACCTTTTTTACCTTGTATATTTCTGTCTCTAACTGTATATACTGTAACTATCTGCTTGTAAATTGTGCCAGCTGTAAATATAAGCTTCATTCAAATTTCCAGAGCCGACTGAGTCTAGTCTGGGTGATTTCTAAAAGTGTGGGGGGGCAGGGGACACCCAAACCATCACAGTTCTTCCCAGCGAAACTTCCTCTACCACTGCTAAGACTAAACTGTCTCCTTCCTCCTGGCTGGGAAGATCAGCACTTGCTGGCTCCATGCAGAAGTGTCCATCCAAGTGTTTCACCCTGCTCCGTAACACCTCTCCTTTCATGGGGTCTCCACAAACAAATAGCACGCAGGCTCTCTTGCCAGCAGGGAATGCACCAACCAGGCAAGTTTATGAGTAGTGTGGTTACTCTCCTGACAATTTTAGCTCCCAGTCCTGCAGAGAATTCATGATTTGGTTAACTGTATCACCCCACAAGTGGTGTCTTTGTCCTGAAAGCTTTCTTCTCTTTCTTAAATACGCAAGGTGGAACAAAAGAAATGGAGAGCCTGGGAAGTTGGACACAGTAACCATCCGGGAGCAGATTTTGCAGGTGCATCATCCATGGGACTAGAGTGGTCAGAAGCACCGGAAACTGCAAAGCTCTGGAGCCTGCCAGCTCTTGTTTCTTTTTGAGGTGATAAATATAAAATGGCAAGTCCAGTGTCTTCCCAATACAGCAACTTGGTGGGAACTGTTCCTAAGTTTCCCCCTACCACAAGGACTTGATGTGAACAGAACCGTGGGCTCGTTTGATCTTTTCATTCAGAAGATGTTTTCTTCCTCATCAGCAATAACAAAACTCCACAATGATATGAAGTCTTTTTCAGCCTATGTCAACAGAGACTCCTTTATATGAGCAAGTTGTCCATGTCTGTGCCACCAGAATATTCCTCTGATGAAGTGCAGGGTCAAGTGACAAAGTGCCTTTAGCCTGTACTTGCCTGTTTAACCAGTATCACTTGCCTGTAAACCAGGGTTAGCTTAGAGAAGTCAGACAAAAACTTCTAGAAGTTTCCTCCAGATGCAGAATTCCCTCCACCAGAATCCAACAGGCTTGATGCCCACACAGCTAAATCACGTGAGAGATGTTTAATAAGCAGCATTTTAGGAGCTGAGGTAGAAATGGCTTCCTCTGAGAAAACCAAACCCCGCTCCTAGCTTTTGCTATATGAAGTCAAACAGAAGAGTCTCTGGTTTTGAGCAGAGGGTTATACCAACAAGCTTTCCAGAATGTGACCATCTCTCTTGGGCTTGCAGCTAGGTCCCTTTTTCTGATCGAGGCATTTGAAACGCCTGGCTTGCCTGGATTCTCTGCTTTGCACAGGCTGAACTCAAAAGGAGGTGTTTTTTTTTCTGTGGTAGGAATAAAATCCAGGTCTTCTCCATTTCATCAGGTTGTGAGGAATACATCACTCACAGTTTACTGTCCTTTTGCTTCTGTCCTCTGGGTTCTTGTGTTAGGGGACACGCTTGGGCAAAGACAGGCACACGCGCTACCATGCAACACAAGGAGCAGGATTGCATAAGCATTATTCACTTAGGAAGTCAGATGCACACACACACACACACACACACACACACACAAACCCCCTACAGGTTTCCTGACTATTTCTCCTGGCAAATGTGTGGAACACTTACTGAAATGCTTAAGTATTTGACGTTTTGTTTGCTTGTGTTTGGTTTTTAACAGGGAACTACTGCCCTTGCTGTTTACAGGTGGCCACCAAAGACTAATGAATGTAAAATCTTCACCCCTATTACAGATCTTTAAAGCCAAGCAGACAGGAAATTCTACCATCTTCCAGGCCGGATCCTTGAAGTTAGCTACAGCATACACATGTTGCTTGCACATGTGTGCATCTAAACAGAAATTGGCTTGTGTTCACAGATGCTGGGCTGCCACTGTTAGGCGTCATATTATGGCCTTGTTTTCTCCGTGGAGGAAATGCTTAATACTTGCTTAGAACCCCCACTTTTATTTGGGATATTTCCTTTGTGAACAGAGCCTCTTTTCTAGTCTGGCGCTGCTTGAAAGCATCTCAGCCTTTTAGATTGCTCCAACAACAGAAGCGCAGGCAGTGAAACGAGCAACAAAGATGAGCGGTGCTGCGTCCCCCCTTGGCTTTTCGCAGAGGCTCCTCCTGTCAGTGGTCAGTTGTTCTAACAGAAGAACAAAGTGCCGAAGCTGCCTGCAGCTCCATTCAGCCGGCTGGTTGCCCAGGCAGGCAGGCAGGCAGGCCAGCAGCCAGAAGCCAGCAGGCAAAAAATTTAACAGCCACGCTTCGAAACGCTGGTAACAGCTATCAATGGATCCATAACTCTCAGCTCTCCAGATATGGGGTCATCTTTCAATACTACCCCACTGTCATATACAACATTTGTCTTGTCCTGCATTCAACCGATGGTGTCAATCTGCAGGGTGACTCTATAATGCACATATACAATAGCACAATGAAAGCAATAATCTCCTACCCAGTCTCTTTATTTATTTAAGTGCTATTACAAAGTTTCCTGCAGCAAAGAGAAGCTGGGAGGCTACAGCCTATTTCAGCCACGCAACAGCTATCTAGATGAAAGAAAGAATGGGGTGACTTAAACAACTTCCATGTTTCTGTGACTTGTTTCCCCCCCACCCCTTTCATCCTGACAACAATACCAAGTGGTCCAGAGAGAGTGTGACAGAGGAGTGACTTCCCTAATACTTCAAAATGTGTAGCACAAGAAGAAGCAAGAAATCCTAATAAAAGGAAATCTGTGATTCCTAGGGAATTAGTTTTCCTTCTGACAGTTTTTAAAGGGAACATTCACAATTTATATTTCTCAGGAGTAAAATGCAAATCAAGGTGTGGAAAATAGCTCGAAGCTTTCTCAGCTCAATGATTTTGTAGCTCTGGTTTTTGAAGTTCTAATATCGTTATGTATCTTTAACATAAATAACTTCCACAGGAGCAGAATTACTCCTTCCTGGTTCAAAATTCTGTTCAGAGAATTAGAATAAAGTACCAGATATTGCTGCTCTCAGCATCATTGCATTAATTGCACAAATGACTGCAGTTGGCTAATGCTCATAAGCCACATAATCAATCAGGGTTTGTTCTTGCTCTGCTATCATCCTAACACACTGCCAATTCCCCTTTACAAGTACTCGCACTTCCCGGGTCCAGCTGTAAAGACACATTTCAAGGGTCTCCTGCAACTAAAGCATTTCCTTCACTACCTGAACCAAACAGGAGCTCTGGGGGCTGTTTTCTGCAATCAAGGTGACACGTTGATCTCTGCAAGTTTCTGCAGGTCTCTAAGAACTATCCAATGGCTATAAAAATCTTGTTCATGCCAGCCTATTTTCTTGTGCTTGTAACAGCATTTGATGATTCCATTAGCAGGGTTAAAGCCCTTTCTGCTGTGGCCCTGTCCCAAAGCAGACAGAGCTAACTATCCTGAGATCACTGAGCAGTGTATTTTATATTCTGTCCCAAATACTGCCCACCTTACAACCAATCCAGCCACATCCAACTTTCAATGAGAAACTGAAGATAAACTTAAATTTCAGATGTGGAGCAGTCCTCTCATGTCCTTCTCCCCGGCAACGAGCAACAGAACAAGGGGACACAGTCTCAAGTTGTGCCAAGGGGACACAGTCTCAAGTTGTGCTGGGAGAGGTATAGGCTGGATATTAGGAGGAAGTTCTTCACAAAGAGAGTGATTGGCATTGGAATTGGATTGGAATGGGCTGCCCAGGGGGGTGGTGGAGTCACCGTCCCTCGAGGTATTTAAGAGGAGGCTGGATGGGGCACTTAGTGCCATGGTCTAGTTGATTGGCTAGGGCTGGGTGCTAGGTTGGACTGGATGATCTTGGAGATCTCTTCTAACCTGATTGAGTCTATGATTCTCCGTAGAGAGATGACTTGATAAAGCAGTCAGGCGAAGGTATTGTAGCAGGAAGTTCAATGCATCACAAAATGTACCAAATACTTCAAAAAGGAAAGCTGTCTAATCAGCACACCTTTGACTAATGCTGTGAAAGGTAACCTTTAAGGAGCTCTTAAAAAAAAAAAGCCCATATCTCTGACTAGAAGAAATCTTTTCAGCCTGATAAAAAGGGAACTTCCTCTAATTATTTTCTAGAGAAGTAATGAAGAAAACAAAGGTTTGTCTGGGTGAAAAATAACCATCATTTGGATAATCTTCAATAATGCATCACCACAATGGTTGACAGCGTTGAAGGGAAGGAGAAGCAGCATGTTAATAGATGCTCTCCTCCACATCCTACAGATAGCAAAAAATAACAAGCAACTTCTACACCAAAAGCAGTCACAGTTTCACATCAGGTGATGCTCCATACCTCTCTCGAAGGCAATAGCTGCAGTATCTGGAGTAGAGTGACCTACAGGCACTTATGCCCATGCGGAAGCCCCTTCTTTGTGAGCATTGGGCAGGCTTCTGACAAAACCAAAGGAGAAACCCCCCCGGAAAGGTACTGGCAGGCTCAATGGAGTGGGCTCTGAGTGTGTGGGAGCATGTGTTATTTATTAAGCTGAGCTCTGCTAGCTTTACTGCAGTGCCATGAAAGACTTTTCAAACCTATCTCAAGAAAATAAAACTACCAGAGTGCTAAATGCATTTGTCTGTGAAATTTGGCTCTTTGGCTATGAGAGAGAATTAGTTGCACAGTGAGACTTTCCTCAGTGCTTAATACCCTGTCTAAATAATGAAAGAGAATTTGTGTGAACATCATGAGCAAACCGACTGTTCCCTCTCTTTTCCTGCAGCTTTTAGCCTGTAAAGGTTAGAATACAAATAATCATGAGATGGGAGCTATGGTGCTAGAATAGATCAGAAACAATTAAAGGAGTTAATCTATATAAAGAGATACAGAAAACAGTTAAAAACTGAACATGGTCACATTTATTTTGTATGGAGACCTGAGAACATTTACAATGGAATGGTTTTGGATTTATTTTGGTTTGGTTGGTTTTGGTGTTTTGGTTTTTTACAAGGACAAAACTCTTTATGTTTTAAATTAGATCCTCCAAACTCTTTTCTTCTTTGGGCAGATCTTCTCAGAAAGGCCAATGGCCTTTTAGACTTCTACTGTTGACAAGGATCAACTCCCCACCTTCCCCCCCCCAAAAAATGGTCTCAGTGGGACTTTATGTTGATTCCTTGTAGCATTTCCTGTCCTCAGGAATGGCTACACCTTAAAGTCCAATCTCCTCAATGGCATTCAAGTAAGGGGACAATGTTACACAAGATTTACTCTTTGTAAAATCTTTACCCCAGTTAATATTTCTAATGTCAAACAACCCTGAAGCTGTGATAACAGCAGCCTAGAAACAGAGTTGTTAACATAAGTACTGAGTACATCATTCAGCTCACAGCCCTAACTGAAGCAAAAACTGCTTGAGAGCGAATGATTGGGAATTTCAGGATGTGTCCCATCACTGCCCATTCCTTTTTCTTGCAAACCAGTGCTTACTTCCATTCTCAGCACCAGGGGGAAGTGGGAGGTGTGTTAGATGTGAGCATGGCAGCGATGGAGACAGCATGTTCATTATGGAATGCAATTTAAAGTACATAACAACTGGAGATGTCTCGCATGGGGCCAGACCATACACAAATTACATGTGCACAGGCTAATTGTGATGGCTGCAAACAGCAGCCTCTCAGTCACCGGGAAGCGAGCTGGTTTCTGCAGATGCCTCCTTTCAGAAAGTAAATGCATCTCCTAAAAGACCATCTTCAGGAAACAACCTCCCCAGATGTGTTCTCTTTATGGAGGTAGCAGCTCTCTACACAAATGCAGCTGTTGGAAACAAGCAGGATTTTCAGCAGGGCTGCAATATTTGTGTGCCTACACAGTCGCTATCTGTTCCATATACACAAACATCCGCCTACCCAGAAAATAATTGTGGATAATTCAATGTTCAGATTCGATAATGGATGCTCAAATAAATATGAGAATTCCAAGCAAATTTGTGCAAATGAAAAAAGATTTCCTCTGACATAATGGCATGGTGCAAGGCTGTCTGTAATGAGCTGTAATTTGTCTGGAAGAGCATTTTAAAGGGGTTGATCCATCCACTGGAAGACCAGCAACTGCTCTGAGACTAGAAGCAATGAGCCAGCCTGCCTCGTCTCAGAGGAAATTACACCACAAGCAGGCCAAATTTCTGACAACTTCCATAAATTATTTCAGATTTTCATATTTCAAATTTCATCTGCATTCATCATGTGAGTTTGACTGGGGAAAAATGTCTAGGAGGAGCTCTGCTAGCATTCAGTGCAGCAGTCCCAGGAGCCTGCCCTGGGACTAGATAATTGAATTTAGTTTTGATTAGATTATTCTTGCTGCAGTCTACTGCCAATCTGAAGTATTGTGCCTTCTCTTCTACTTAACCTTCCTGCCCCATGCCTGCTCCAGCCTGCATGCAGCTCTCTGTATTGCAGAATATATTTGAACAATCAAACTTAGGAGTTATTATTTTGCTTTCCATTGTCCATCCTTATAAAAGCACACATCTTTCACTGGGTTCCCTCTTCCCTGAAATCAGATTACTTCTTTTTTTTAAGTTTGTAATATTGTTTACCATTTTCAGTGGAAAGTGCCCTGTAATTTAGGTGGAAAATCTAAAATCATTACCACATCTCTGGATGATGCAACATACCATAAATAAGGATCATTTCTGAAACAGCTATAATCATCACTGGGCAATACACACGAGAATAAGAACAGGCAAATAATGAATTCATCCATCTATTTAACTAAAAATCTATTGTTAGCCAAAGTTATTAATCAAATCTTTAGTTAGTGGTCTGCAGAGAAACAAACAAAACACCACCACCCCCCACCCAACCCTGCTCCCTGAACTAGCTCCACAGTCTTTCTCTGAAAGTAATCCCTCAGATGAGAGTCATCCCTTAGATCACTATAAACTTCTAGCAAAACCAAAGCGAACAAATTCAACCCCTTAAACGAAGCACATTTATGAGAGGAGTGTGGCAGAGCAACAACAGCAACTGCTCCACGTGAAATGCCTCTAAATGGGTATAACTTTATTACTAGCAGTACCAATATGCAATAAATATTTCTTAATGCAGAGGCATTATTCCCCCCCCCCCCTCCCCATTTACAGGCTGTGACTGAATTTACACGTGTTTCAGGAGCAAAATACGTGTAACTCTTCCAGTTGTAGCCTGGATTATTAGAAACACAGATAAGGTAAACAAAGCTAATGCTGTTCTTTAAGTAATATCTATCACTTCCCTGTTATTGAGTTATTTCTTTTAACAATATAGGGGGTTTTGATGCTATGTGTCTGAACTGAAGACTTTAGATTCTTTATTGTTCTCCATTTTGATGAAAAAAAATTGAATTGGGAGCTGTTATATTGGATTTCGTTCCGTAAATATACTGAAATCATATTTTTTTGTTAGAAACTATCAATAAATCCAGTATAAGAAAAAGTAATAAGATACAAATATGAGCAGGACCTTTGCAAAGGAAATATTACAAAGAGAGCGTGCCCATGAAATATATTAGGGAATGTGCTTTCTCCCCTGGGTTGGAAGAAAAGGCAGGAGAAATTACAGGGGACAGTGTTATTTTTAATCCAGATACAGCATGTGAGCTCAGGTGGCTGTAAATGCTGGGGGATAACGCTCAAGGAAAATAATCCAGGGTGATCTGCTGACGCAGAGATTGTCTTAAGAGGCCGTTCTTTATCAGCCAGATTTGTTTCCCGTTGACACTATTCACCGACACAAGGCATTTGGCTCCACATAGTGACTACGTAGGTCCACGTCCACCCTCTAATGTATATGGGGAGTCACCTGTATGTAGATGTGCACACACACACACACACACGGTTGTTTTGTGTGCATCTATATGCATAAATGCACAGGCTGCTCTGTGTTGTTTGAGTTCTGTTCATCTAAAGGAAAGGACTCACCACCAGCGAGATCAAGGCAAAACAGATGCTGATGAAAGGGAGGGGAAAATCAAGCACAGCAAATAAATTATGGAACAACCCACAGGGTGCAGCTAAAGGTAGAAGGAAAAGAGCCTTGTGCTCGCTGCCTGAGTCCCACCCCATGCACCCAATACTGTGCATTTTCCTAGGGGCAGCTCTGCTGGAAATAAAGATTTGGGTGTGCAAGAAAGGGCCTATAGACAGCTGCAATGGGTATGAGAAAGCCCAGGAGGGCTGCCCGAAATGTATGCGTTTCTTGCCGTTTCCTGAACAATCTCCGGGGTGGCACAGGGGAGGAATTCTTCTGACTTGGCCCGGGTTTTGTCTACATTTTATTAAAAAACAATTTACATTCAGCAATGTGAGCTGCCTTAAAGACCTATTGTTTCCTCTTGTTGCAAGCGGCATCAATGGCTCATTCCTGCTCTTACTGAACCTAACAACCTCGGGCTCGGGCATTGTAGGGCCGGTCCGGGGCTGCGAGGAATGTGCGAGGCAGCTCTCAGCGATCTGCACCTAGCGTGGAGGCCACAGGAGGCAGCATTATGGCTGAGGGATTCCGCGCACCCTATGGCAGGCTTTCCACCCAACTTCTTAGCGTGTCACCGGGAGTGATGTTTTCCTGGCATACATTGTACACGTGTGCCTTATACGGCAGAGAATGCCTCCTGCTCCCTGCTGGGTGAAAAGGAGGTCTCTGCTTGCCTTGCTATCAGAACTGATACTGACTTAAATTTATGTGCGGTCAGTGCATTTGCAGTGTCATCCGTGCTTCAGTTCCGACGGGAACACACGTTATTATTTAGAACCACAGCAAAGGAAAGCACTTCTACAATGCGAAAGAATATTATAGTAAATATATTTGTTATAAGAGGAGTAGCCATGGCTATGTCAATCATAACAACATCTACTGGCATTAAAATTAGCAAGCTGCCTGTGGTTTTCGAGTTGTGCACAATTTCCATCTCCACCAACCATTACAGGTTTGGTCCAGGTTTGGTCCATTGTGCCCTGCTGCTGATAAGGGACATTTCTGCCTCTCTTTTCTTGCCCCCAGTGTCCAGATTTCAGGTTAAACTTCCACTACTTTGCATTTTTTTGTTTGATGACAGAAATAGGGACCATAAAGTTTTTATTTCAATTTTCCAATGTAACAGCACTCTCTTTTTTCTCTTTTCTTTTCTTTTCTTTTCTTTTCTTTTCTTTTCTTTTCTTTTCTTTTCTTTTCTTTTCTTTTCTTTTCTTTTCTTTTCATTTCTTTTCTTCTCTTTTCTTTTCTTTTCTCTTCTCTTTTCTTTTCTTTTCTTTTCTTTTTTCTTTTCTTTTCTTTTCTCTTCTTTTCTTTTCTCTTCTTTTCTTTTCTCTTCTTTTCTCTTCTTTTCTCTTCTCTTCTTTTCTTTTCTCTTCTTTTCTCTTCTTTTCTCTTCTTTTCCCTTTTCTTTTTTCCAAGAGCACCTTGGAAATGAGGAAGCTGCAAGTTATTAAACTTTCTTCTCTTTCTCCACCCAGCAGGTCTTGGACCAACAGTTAACCCAGCTTTAACTAATCTGCAGCTACTAAGGAATCCCAATTTAGGAATGACTTTCTATTTATCATTGCAACACCTCATTGCACTCTACTGCTGGTTCCCCTCTTTCTGAAAGCATAAGAATCCCAAATCCCACTGAAATCAAAATAACATCAGAATTTGTGCCTGACTCTCAGAAGCATTCCGTGTGGATGTGATTTTGAAACACGGAAACTTTGACTCAATTCAGCTTTTACAGATTTCAACAATCAAGGTCAAGGTAAAATCAAATGGAAAGTTTTAAATTGGTTGTACTTTCCTCCCCTCCTTCCCTCCTCCCCCCTTCCCTTTTTAATGTGTAGACTTCTGGGTTTTCTCAGGGGCTGAAAGCAAACCAGACCTAACATCATGGGAAAGCTCACGTCTTAGTATCTGTTACCTTACTGGAAACTGAGATAAGGCCATCATCCAAAAAAGAAGCAAATCTTTGCTAATTGGATTGCCAGATAAATTTTGCACACTGAAGAGCATCTGATTTTCCAGACATAAATCCCAACTTCTCAGTTCCGGATCTCCTTTCCTTTCCATTATGGGCCGAGCACGATTTTGGATGAGCAACGTTTAACGCTGCTCTAAGGTAGTAGCCTTCCTCCTTGAGCTCCATATTGTGGAAACTGCACTGAGGCAGGCTACCAAGATGAGGTATTAGCAGCAAATTCCCAACACTTTTTTATTCTGATGGATTTTGGTTTAATTGCCACACAGTCATAGAATCATAGAATCAACTAGGTAGGAAGAGACTGTCTAAAACTACCTGAAGGGAGGCTGTAGCCAGGTGGGGGTTGGTCTCTTCTGCCAGGCAACCAGCAAGAGAACAAGGGGACACAGGCTCAAGTTGTGCCAGGGGAGGTCTAGGCTGGATGTTAGGAGGAAGTTGTTGTCAGAGAGAGTGATTGGCATTGGAATAGGCTGCCCAGGGAGGTGGTGGAGTCGCCATCCCTGGAGGTGTTCAGGAAAAGCATGGATGAGGCACTTAGTGCCATGGTCTGGTTGATTGGACAGGACTGGGTGCTAGGTTGGCCTGGATGATCTTGGAGGTCTCTTGCAACCTGCTTGATTCTATGATCATCCAGCCCAACCTATGGCCCAGCCCTGTCCAATCAACTCTAAGAATGAAACATATGTATATATATAATAATGAAATGTGGCAAGTCTGCTAGAGAAGAAGCAACTCTGTGGTTTACTTGGGGCAATTAATGAGGCAGGAATTATAAAATATGTAGTTATTTTATCTCCAGAAAGTCCCACCCACCACTATACACAAATTAGTTAAATTTGGGTTCTAACTCAGTTAGGAAAATCTTCCTGAGGATTCTTGTGCTGGTTTGAGGCTAGCTGGAATATTTTAGTGAGAGAAATTAGATGATAGGCTGTGAAAAGGAAACAATGCTGATGTCTGCTTCACTCATAGGCTTGCTGAGATGTATAAAAACAAGAACATAACCACAGATAAGACAGTCATCGGTGTGGGTTTCTGAGTGCCTGTACTTTTCTCCTTGGCCTGCTTTCTGTGCAACTAATCCTTCTACTTTCTAACCCCCTGGGCTGATCCTCCAAACTCACTGCATGCAAGGCAAACTCTGGGATATTGTTAAGGGATGGAACGGAGGTGGAAGGGCTGTGGGGAGCCCCTCCTGGGGACTCTAATTTCTGGGAGGGCTGTTGTGTTTCTGTATTACCTTTAACTTGTCTATTTCTGTCTATAGCTGTATAGATTGTAAATATCTGCTTGTGTATTGTGCTAAGCTGTAAATATAAAGCTTCATTCCTTCATTTCCAGCTGGCTGAGTCTAGTCTGGGTGATTTCATAAGAGTGGGGGGGCAGGTAACACTCAAACTGTCACAATGGTTATGGACAATTCATTCATTTAAGAGAATCAATAAATTGGAGAAGTTTAAGCCACAAAATGGCTTTGTCCAACTTACAAATAAAAGGCAGCCTGGAGCTCTAGGGAACATCTGTGCTACTCATGGCAGTGGAGTAGAACTTTCAAGATAGTCCCTGGCTCCTTTTTGTCAGTGTTGGATCTGCTTGGCAACTTGATAGCCGTGGAGAGGCTTCTAGATGTTCCCAGGCTCTAGCAGGGTGCTGGGAAAGAGGCAGATGATCTCTGACCTGATCCTGGTTCCTCTTGGCACAGAATTTTGCAGAGATGCAGGCAGGATCTCTTGCAGATGTGCAGAGAGCACAATGTCGGTGGCACTTCTTACCATGTCGTGAGGCACTTCTCCTGGTAAGCTTGAGGCACTTAAATTTCCAGGTAATTCAAGCCCAAAACATCAGGGCTAAGCTGGTCTGAAGCTTGAGGCAGAACAAAACCTGTTGCCGAAGCTGAGAGCAGTGAGGCAGAGCACGCTGTCAGAGTAGAGCAGGACACAGAGCAGCACACATTGAGGCAGAGCAGCGAGGTAGAGGCAGCTCTGTGAGGCAGAGGCAGCTCCATGAGGCAGAGGCAGCACACCTGCTTGCAACTTCGCTCCATTTATATCATTTCCCCAAATGCAATGGCTTCTTTGGCCACAGAGATTCAGCAATCAGAATGGCATTTGCAAAACTGACCATATTAGGTGAAACCAGGGCTTGCTCACCCTTATTTGGGCAAGACACTAACAAGTACCTAAACAGTTGTAGGTACCTGTTTATCACTTTGGGAAGGGACATAATGGCCCAAGCCTTTGTTTTCCTCTCACCCTTACTTTCTCCATCAGCAGAAGGGTGAGGCAAACCAGGACATCTAATAGGCCTATTAGCCTTCCACGAGTCTAGGAGAGGAAATGGCCTCAAGGTTTGCCAAAAGAGGCTTAGACTGTGTATTAGAAGAAAGGTCTTGGGCCAGCAATGTGCCCTTGTTGGGCCAGCAGTGTGCCCTTGTGGCCAAGAGAGCCAATGGCAGCCTGGAGTGCATCAGGAAAAGTGTGACCAGCAGGTCTAGGGCGGTTCTTCTCCTCTTCTACTCTGCCCTGGTAAAACCAAGCCTGGAATACTGTGTCCAATTTTTGGCTCCTCAGTTCAGGAGAGACAGGGATCTACTGGAAAGAGTCCATTGGAGAGCCATGAGGATGACTGTGGGATTTGAGCATCTCCCCTATGGAGAGAGACTGAGAGCCCCAGGGCTGTTTAGTCTGGAGAAGAGAAGACTGAGAGGAGATCTCCTCAATGTGTACACATACCTGAGAGGTGGGTGTCAAGTGCCTGGGGCCAATCTCTTTTCAATGGTCAACAGCGATAAGACAAGGAGCAACAGCTACAAACTGTAACACAGAAGGTTTCACCTTGACATGAGGAGAAACTTCTTTACAGTGAGCATGACAGAACACTGGAATAGGCTGCCCAGAGAGGTTGTGGAGTCTCCTTCTTCTGAGAATGTCAAACCTCACTTGGACTTATTCCTGTGCAACCTGATCCAGGCACACCTGCTTTAGCAGAGAGGTTGGACTAGATGATCTCCAGAGGTCTCTTTCAACCCCTACCAATTCTGTGAGTCTGTGAAATCCTTAAGGATACCCTTAGATTTCAGTGCATGTTGAAATCCCAGCAGCAGCCACAGTCCTGTCTGCCTGCATTGATGTCCTCTGGTTCCTCTGCCTCTGCCCAGGCTGTCCTGCCACACATCAGGGGGCTATGGCCATATCTCACAACACACTTGATGACTGTTAGGTGATTAAATTATATCTCTGGTGTGGGACACAGACATTTGACTGTCCTATCATCAGGCCACAAATTCTGGAAACCATTAGAGTCAGTTGACGTAGATGCTGAAGGCAATAATGCCACATCATCTGGGCAACTCTCCTTTTTTGTTTCCCCCACACAGTGGCAGAACCAGGGCTGACTCAAGGCTTCCCAGTAAGCACAAGCAAAATTAAATTGTTCAGTCAGAGCAGAGCAGCTCCTTGGCACCAGTCTTCTTGGATGACTCAGAGCACCAAGGCTGAGACTATTCCCATGGCTGCACTCTCTGCACATCCATCTCTGCTTTCCATCTGCCTTTACTTCTATCCAACCGTGAGCATCAGCATCCAGACTGAGTTGGTGGCGAGGAAACCAGTGTATGGGATAGGAAGCATGGCCATATCCTAACACCATCTCTCACATTCCCACCTGGCTGAGGAGTTTGCATTGTGTAGGGCTTCCCTCTGTCTAGAATCATTAGCTGCTTTGTGGTTGCGTGTGGGTGGTGTGGGCCAGCCACAGCCATAGCTCCAGGCTCCTCACTTAGGGCTGGGGCTTTGCAAACTCTCTCAGACCCCTGCCTTGAGCAAGAGCTTGCTTTGCTTACAACTGGATCTCATTCAGAATCTAGCTGGCTTCTTCCTCACATGTAAGCCTTTTGGGCTCAGTAGTGGATGCTTCTGAGAGTGCAAGTCTCTGATCACAGAATCACAGAACTGCTGAAGTTGGAGATCCCTGAGATCATCAAGTCCAACTGCTTGCCTAGAACTTGCAATCCCACCATGACTGCTAAGCCACAAGCACTAAACCATGTCCCTAAGCATGACATCCATGTCTCTTTTAAATACCTCCAGCAATGGTGATTCCATCACTTCCCTGGGCAGCCTGTTCCAATGTCTGATAATCTTTTCTTTGAAGAAATCTTTCCTGGTATCCAATCTGAACCTCCCTTAGCACAACTTGAATCCTGTCAATTGTTACATGTAAGAAGAGACCAACCCCCACCTCACTCTAACTTCATTTGAGGGCAATGAGGTCTCAGATAACTTTCTGGTTTGTATTGGAGGGGGACTGTTTATGAAGGCCTGAAGTGATAGGGCAAGGGGTGATGGTTTGAAATTAGAGAAGATCAGATTTAGACTGGATGTTAAGAACAAGTTCTTTACTGTGAGGGTGGTTGAGCACTGGAGCAGGTTGCCCAAGGAGGCATTTGAGGCCCCACTCCTGAAGATACTCAAGGAGAGGCTTGACAGTGCTCTGGGCAATCTGATCTACTTGAGGATGTCCCTGGCCACTACAGGGGGTTTGGACTGGGTGACTTTCAGAGGTCCCTTCCAGCCTGGGTGATTCTATGATTCTGTATACATACACAATGGCATTCCTCATCAATAGTTGTCTAGATAAAAATCATAGAATCACAGAATCAGTCAGGGTTGGAAGGGACCACAAGGATCGTCTAGTTCCAACCCCACTGCCATGGGCAGGGACACCCTACCCTAGATCAGGCTGCCCAGAGCCTCATCCAGCCTGGCCTTAGCCACCTCCAGAGATGAGGCTTCCACCACCTCCCTGGGCAACCCATTCCAGGCTCTCACCACTTTCATGGTGAAAAACTTCCTCCTCACATCCAGTCTGAGTCTCCCCACCTAATTAACAGCAGGCGTGGAGCGCTAACTCAAGGCCATCTTCTGGCACCCTGATGCCTTGCCTGTTCCTTAGGACAGTGTGAAGCATGTGCCACTTTTTGGAGCTTGTGGCTCTGCTTGCTGTTGGGGAAGGAAAGGTAAGGGGTACCCTAGTTCCAGGCAGGATCCAGGGGAAGGTCCTTTGTGCAGATGGCACCAGGAGGTCAGGAAGAGTGCTCCAGTGAGACACTCTAATTACTCAGTCTGGACTGACTAATTTCCTGCAAGAACCTCTTTCTTCCAGCAGAGACCGTTTGTTAAGGTTTGTTCCCGAGCAGTTTAGCTAAATGAGGGTTATTTTAAGCCTGCAACAGTGTTTTCAGCTTTGATTCAATGATATTTATTATAAAATCTGAAAGGGTAAATGGCTGGTTATGCTTCCTCTCCTGAGATGAGGACACTGCATACACAAGTGAACACACCATATTCATTCTGCCTCCCTCTGTGTTTTCTGAGGACCAGGAGAAACACCTCCCAGTGTCACCAGACATTGATCTCTACTAAAGGGGCCAAGCACACCTGTGTTCTTTCCTGTTTTTCCTTCTTCCTTCCCATGAGTGCAGTCAATCATGGGCTGAGCTGAAGGGGGTGAGTGGCCCCTCTCTCCTGCACAGATGCTCTCATGGGTGCTCTGCTGGACATTTCTGAGGTACTGTAGAGTGGGAAGCAGAGGGGTGTAAGGCTTTGTATGGCAGGACCTCTTTACCTCCCTCCTCGCCTCCCTAGGAAATCTTTGTTTCCTACCAGATGACTTTTTTCTTCCTTCTAGTTTGGGAATGTAGGTCTCATTAATGAGATTAATGGGAGCTGACTGTATGTACAAAGAGGACAATAGGTCCCTAAGGCAAGCCATGCCTCCTTTGGGGAATGCCAGTACAAACAGGGAAGACAACGTAGATCTGTTGTGGTCTTTTTAGATGCCAGAAGACTATCAGAACAACAACAGAGCATGGAGGCTGTTTGCAGCCCTTGTGATGAGAAATAATTACTGATGGCAAATGTCTGAGGGGGAAGGTTGGTGTCTCTGTGACTACCCAGCTGGTGGCACATTTGCAGGTGAGACATTTGATCTCCTGATGTCATGGTAATAAACAGAAGGTGAAAACAGAGTAGGGACATCTATTATGGGTAGTTTGAGTAGGCAGGTCAGATTCAAGCCTCATATTCTGTATTTTTTGTGGTTTGCTTTTTTTTTTTTTTCTTTCCTGTCCAGAAGAAGTGTCTGAGTGAGACCCATCTGGAAGCTTTTACCCCAAGCTTTCTCATAACCACCAGGGCAGAACCCATCAGATAAGCCTCCTGTTGTCTTCACATGTCCCAGATTTTCTCCCAAGATTTTCAAGCTGCTCTTCCCTCCCAGCTTGCCTCGTTGCCATCTCGCTTCAGAGCAGTCTGGAAGACCCTCCTGTTCCTGAAGCCAGCTGCCCTGTATCTCAGTGAAGAACATCCCATGGAAGCTGCCACTAGCTCAACATGAAACAGATCATTTCATTTGGCTTTTATATCATCAACATACACCTGTCCCAGACAGAATGGTAAAACCAAAAAAGCCTGCCTTTGATCACCTGCTTGTTTAAAGAAATGTCATTTTCTACTAGAGATGAAGCAGAATTTTGTTGTTTCAGGCTTACACTGAGCTGCATGTGTTAGAAAATGAAGTCTACATTTGAATGAGAACCTATTACTTCTATTAGTCCCTTTTGAGCCATTGCAAGTAAATATTATATAGATTATTAGAAGAGATGAGGAGCCTGGGCAGATTGGCTTCTTGATCAAGGTTATACTGTACTCATTATGCAGCAGCACATCTGGAATGGTCCAGTAGTACCCTGAGAATTCCTAATACATTAATAAGACTTACACCTCCTATAATTGCATTTGGCTGATTAACTTTCGTCCAGCTGGTCTTAGCTGCATAAAAAGGTATTTTATAAGCTTGTTATACTGAAGTAAATTCTGAACATCTTTGGCATTTGTCTTGCCAAGTTTTATCCTGACCTGAATAACTCACTTTCTGGCAGCTTTTAGCACAGATGAATTCAAAATACCCATCACAAACATTAGCCCCCTTGAGCCTGAAACTTCCAGATGTATAGTCATGACCATATGCTGCAAGGAACTATTATGTATCATTTCGTTATTAGTCATCTTAATAATCAGCCTTAGCTGTCTTTCCTTACTCTAATGGAAGTTCAGCACTCATAACCTCACCAAAAAAAAAATTGCAAGGCAAGATCTTTGGCTTTCTAAGGGCCACAGTTTTCGTTTAGATGCTTTTGTTCCTGCAGCTGAATGCTTTCCAGATCGCAGCAGAGTCTGTTTGCTCTTTGAGGAGAGAGGAAAGAATCCACGCATTCCCCATCAACTTAAAATGTGAAACCCCCCTTTGTTCGACAGCAAACAAGGAGGCTGGGAATCAATTCTTCTTCTCCTACCATTAGGTGTCACTGCAGTAAGTGGAAATTACAGGCAAGTGGTTTGAAAAGGGGGAAACCATTGCCAGAGAGCACGCTGAGAGAAAAGAAATAAACATATTTCTGTGTAAACCGTGGCTGTATTCTAGACCTACAGAATCACAGAACCTTGGAAATTAGAAGTGACCTCCAGAGATCATCGAGTCCAACCTCCCAGCCGAGGCAGGATCCCTTAGGGTAGCTGCAAGCTTGTTTGCTAAACAAAAAACATTGGTGGTTTTCTTTTTGTTGTTCTTATTTTGTTTGTTGTTTATCTGGTTTTCTTTTCTTTGTTTTTTGTTTTTTTTTTTCTTCCCAGGGGCACAAATGACTTGAAAATGCAGCTCCCCTAAATGCTTCCAGAAATCATTGAAGGACTTTGATATAAAAGGCATACCCAAAGTAGATTCCAAATGTGTTGGCAGCACTCCTTTGTTGGTTTCAGGTAATCCTGTTACATCAAAACTGAAGATACTATGCAATACAAATTGCTTGTGTCGGGGCATGGTCTGTAGCCTTGAGTCTGTAGACAAGAAGCCAGGGAGAAAGGGACCTGAAGGTACTGGTAGATAGTAGGCTGAACATGAACCAGCAGTGTGCCAGGTGGCCAGGAGAGNAGAGGGGACACAGTTTCAAGTTGTGCCGGTGGAGGTCTAGGCTGGATGTTAGGAGGAAGTTGTTGCCAGAGAGAGTGATTGGCATTGGAATGGGCTGCCCAGGGAGGTGGTGGAGTCACCATCCCTGGGAGTGATCAAGAAAAGCCTGGATGAGGCACTTAGTGCCCTGGTCTGGTTGATTGGCCAGGGCTGGGTGCTAGGTTGGCCTGGATGATGTTGGAGGTCTCTTCCAACCTGGTTGATTCTGTGAAACAACATGAGGAGAAAATTCATTTCTATGAAGCCTTGTGTTTACACTGTTACAGGTACTTTGTCAACATTTAAGTAGCTTGTCAGGGAAATAATCTCACAGTATCCATTTTCCTATTACCCACCTGCTCTCTATGTCGAAATATCATCCAGTTAGAGCATCCAGAATATTGCTGAGTATTGCAGGACCATTCTTTGCTGGCTCTGCTCTGGTAGGACCACACCAACCTCCTACATCTAACTGCCCTGCCTCATTTTAATCACCACAGCCATTTGCAACTCTTTATCCAGGGATTTAATTTGATTGTTCGAAATTCTTGTACGGTGAAGAACATTCATATATGTGCTTAAAATCGTGGTTTTACTTTTGGACCTCTGTGAGGAAACAGAAAACAGAAGTCTGTGGTTCACTCTCTCTCTGTTCAACAGGATTGATTTTCCTAACCTGCTTGATCCACATGATCTAATTCAGCACCTGGAAAGTTTCACAAGACCTGAAATCTTATGGGGTTTGGTTTGGGCTTTTTTTCCCTTCCCCCTTCTTGCAAACAGACTTGTTATAATGGCTTAATGTTAAAAACAAACAAACAAACAACCTCAAACAAACAAACCCCAAAATAAATTGGTTTAAAAAGTGTCAGAATTTAAGATATGGGCACCATGGGAACAGGTTTTCATTTTATGTGTACATATAATCATAGAATCAGTCAGGATTGGAAGGGACCACAAGGATCATCTAGTTCCCACTCCCCTGCCATGGGCAGGGATACCCTACCCTAGATCAGGAACATATGAACATATATACACACATATATATAATACTTTGAATAGATAATAAGGAGACTTAAAATATATGATATAAATCACATAGATTGCAGCTACATACACGTGCATAAAGACCTGTGCTCATGTATGTATGCATTTTGCACCTCAAATCAAATTTACTTTCACATTAAATCATTTAGCTGCTCTCCTATTTTAATGGCTTACATTTTGGAAGATGAAGACAAACAGCTTAGACCTTGAAAAACACATGGGCTACTCAGATAGATGGCATCTGGGAGGACTCTGAACTCCCTCAACATTCTATAGGGAAAAAACAGAGCCAGGTGCATTTCTTCCTAAATCAAATTAGCTGGAAGATGCCACATCCAATTGTAGTAAATTGATGTGAGAGTTTGTGATGTCTATAGCAGATCTTACAACAAAGGTCAATGTGCGGAGACGTAGACAACAGGCTGGTAGAGAGCAACTCGTAGTGGGGCTGCTCTAGCAAAAAGGAGGAAGATGTGAAATGCAATCATTTATTATTCTTTTTTTATACAGAAGGAAAAAAAAAAACCCAATCCTAATGATATATTTTAAATTAACCCAATCCAATCATTTGTGTTGTCAAAAAATGTTGATGTAAAATGGTGTTTGAGTGAGGCATTTCAAGACACACGATTAGAAGATAATTTTTACTTCAAAAAAACAACCCCCCAAACAAACCAATAGGTTTAATGTAATCAAGCCACAGAACAAAATAATCCCAGATTAGAAGGAAAAGGAAGCTTGGAAAAGCAAAGAAAAAGAAATATGGTTATCCAGGACATAAAGTTATGGACAAAATACTGACATCTGTCAAATTTACGTGTCATCATCGTCGATTTTAAACATCCTCCTTGACAGCAACAAGTTTATTTCATGCTTTATGACACTTAATTATCCCTGGTTTTATTTAATTAACTTCAGAAGGCATCTAAAGCAATTGCAATGTTTTCTTAAATAAATGGTGGAAAAGCAGCAGTTAAAGGGAAGTTCCTTCTATATTCCATTCAGAAAATTCTATTTGCAGGAATTTGGAGCTGACAAAGCCTTAACACTTAAGTGCTGGATAAAAACTGCCTATGTGACTATAAATTAAATCTTAAGCTTATAGAGAGAGAGCTTTTTTTATTGCTTAGTCATGCAGGGTTTTCTCCACAGGCTTCTCACCTTATTTGTTGAGCAAAACAAAAACTTGTTATAAATTTGCTATTGTTTCTTTAACTTCTTAATCTCCAAGGTTTATGTACCACCTATTTTCTACAATCTGAACTGAAGATATTTGTTTCTTTGTGTGTTCTCTTATACAGTTTTCATCCTGCTCTCTAATAGTTTAATCTCCAAGGTTTATGTACCTCCTATTTTCCACAATCTAAACTGAAGATATTTGTTTCTTTGTGGATTCTCTTATACAGTTCTCTAATGTCTTAATTTCCAAGCTTTATGTACCACATATTTCCCACAATTTAAACTGAATATATTTGTTTCTTTGTGTGTTCTCTTATACAGTTTTCATCCTGCTCTCTAATAGTTTAATCTCCAAGGTTTATGTACCTCCTATTTTCCACAATCTAAACTGAAGATATTTGTTTCTTTGTGGATTCTCTTACAGGTTTTGATCCTGCTCTCTCAGTGCTTTACAAAAAAACCCAAAATCTATGGATTTGTCCTTGGCACATCAGAAAAACAAAACCCCAAAACCCAAAAAGGATGATATTATTAGTCTCATTTTACAGATAGAAACTGAAGATCAGAGGAACTGAGGTTAAAATTGCTACCTCTAGATGCCCACACTTAAGGGTTTTCACATTTTCATAGAATCAACCAGGTTGGAAGAGACCTCCAAGATATCCAGTCCAACCTAGCACCCAGTCCTGTCCAATCAACTAGACCATGGCTCTAAGTGCCTCATCCAGGCTTTTTTTAAACACCTCCAGGGACAGTGCCAGTGACTCCATCACCTCCCTGGGCAGCCCATTCCAATGCCAAT